>CP135547.1:619178-645987 GCA_032402905.1 Khaya senegalensis | reverse complement strand
TTATTATTATTATTATTATTATTATTATTATTATTATTATTATTATTATTATTATTATTATGTAGTTGTATAATGAGATCAGTAATCTGGATTTAAATTTTACTGCTGAGCGATATTTTTAATTGCTTTTACAGAAAGCGCTGCTACTTGAAAGTGCTTTTTACAAAGCGCTGTTAATTTTTGTTGACTGTTAACTGTTTTTAGGCAATGTGGTACTATTTTATATCAGTGAAGCCCAATCGAAGGAAATCCAAATGTTATTTCTTGATTGAGTAATTGAGTTTTGCTGCGTGTATAACGCAAGTAATTCATTTCAGGAAACTGACTGGAAATGTTTGCTTGTGGAAAATATTTTCTTCTTATTTATATTTTAGAGTGTAATTTGGTTGGTAGCTGTATCTTCATTTGCTTTTGATGGGACACTGAAAATTTGACGATAAAAACTGAAAATACCAATGAACTTTCTTTCTTGCAGATCTTAAATGATGAAGATGGAGAGCAGCTTTCAAATACTCAACTTGATAATCTGATAAGCATTATTAGAAATGCAGAGAAAAGTAGGATGCCTTTGAGCTGTAATATTGAATTATTTTAATGTGTTTCTTCTTCGGTTTAGTTATCGTTATCAGTTTATAGAGAAATTTCTATACTTATGATTGCTCAGCATGTATATATTTCAGATATCCTTCTTCTCAACCAGGCACGGGTTCAAGCCCTTGAGGATCTTCACAAGATTCTTGGTGAGAAGGAGGCATTGCAAGGAGAAATTAATGTTTTGGAGATGAAATTGGCTGAAACTGATGCACGAATTAAAGTTGCTACCCAAGAGAAGATACATGTGGAACTCCTGGAAGATCAGTTACAGAAGCTGAGGAATGAATTGACTCAAAGGGGTGCTTCTGAAAATAGTGAGCTGGATCCTTATGAAAATCAGAACAAACTTCTGAATGAGGACATTGTATTGGATGATAATGGTATTGATTCTCTAAGCAAGGAGCTTGATTCTTTGAAGACAGAGAATTTGTCCTTGAAGAATGATATAGAAGAACTTAAGGCAGAGCTTAATAATGTCAAGGATACAGATGAGCGTGTGGTAATGCTGGAAAAGGAACGCTCATTGTTGGAGTCATCTCTGAAAGAATTAGAATCTAAATTGTCTACTAGTCAAGAAGATGTTTCAAAACTTTCTACTCTAAAAGTTGAATGCAAGGACTTATATGAGAAGGTAGAAAATTTGCAAGGATTATTGAATAAGGCAACTAAACAGGCAGATCAAGCAATCTTGGTGTTACAGCAAAATCAGGAGCTGCGAAAGAAAGTGGATAAATTGGAGGAATCTCTTGACGAAGCTAATGTCTACAAGTTATCATCGGAAAGAATGCAGCAATACAATGAGCTAATGCAACAAAAGATAAAGCTCTTGGAAGAGCGTCTTCAGAGGTCTGATGAAGAGATACATTCTTATGTTGAATTATATCAAGAATCTGTTAAGGAATTTCAGGACACACTTAATAGTTTGAAAGAAGAAAGCAAGAAAAGGGCACTAGATGAACCTGTCGATGATATGCCTTGGGAATTTTGGAGCCGTTTATTGCTTATTATTGATGGTTGGTTGCTTGAGAAGAAACTATCAACCAGTGAAGCAAAGCTGCTGAGAGAAATGGTGTGGAAGAGAGATGGACATATTCTTGATGTGTACATGACTAGCAAGGAAAAGAATGAGCGTGAAGCTATATCTATGTTTCTCAAACTGACATCGTCACAAGAAAGGTATCAATTTTTTGTGTTTCAAACTTCAGTGAATTATTTCCGTTATTTAATGCGTTACTTTGTTGAATTATAGTTCAGGATTGCATGTCATTCATATTGCAGCAGAGATGGCACCAGTTGCTAAGGTAAGGTTTATTAAGCTTGGTACTTTCTTTGCTTTCTTGCATAATTTATGAACTTTATACTCATATTCTTCTTCTTCTTTTTATTTATGTTGCTCTTTTCAAAATTATA
This sequence comes from Khaya senegalensis, assembly GCA_032402905.1. Lineage (NCBI taxonomy): Eukaryota > Viridiplantae > Streptophyta > Magnoliopsida > Sapindales > Meliaceae > Khaya > Khaya senegalensis. The sequence continues at coordinate 643,983 of CP135547.1, read as the reverse complement.
ATCTTGATTTTGATCATAAGGTAGTCAATCTTGCTTGAAGTGTTGAGATCACTTTCTAATATGTTCACTTTTTTCAGAAAAATTTTCTGTATGATATATTCTGTTCCAAGGAAATATAACTCAGGACATCTTTGGACTTCGCATATTAGCTTTTACATCTTGCTTCAAATCCTGTTGACTTTTTCCTACCTGCTTCTCCGATCTTAACTGGTCACCCATTATATTTCTGCAAATTGTAATTGGATGTTTGTGTTGACCTATTCTGATTAGTTTCTGTTTGTGCTAAAAAGCTGGTGTTATTTTAGCAAAAGAATAGATATAATTGAAATTTTCAGAGAATATTTTGTCCCAAACAGTTATGTTCTCCTGAAGTTCTCATGTTACTTGGAAATGTAAATTTCTTTCTCTTTTCAGGTTGGTGGTTTGGGAGATGTTGTGACTGGTCTTGGAAAAGCATTGCAAAAGAGAGGTCACCTTGTAGAGATTGTCCTTCCAAAATATGATTGCATGCAATATGATCGTATTCAAGACTTAAGAGTATGTTACTAACATGATGATTTAAATAGCTTGGGCTTGTGAATGTTGTAGCTAATTTATCTGATAAAATACAGGCCCTAGATGTGGTGGTAGAGTCATATTTCGATGGCAAACTATTCAAGAATAAAGTCTGGGTTGGCATAATAGGAGGTTAGCAATCTTATGTTTAATATATATCTTTTCTCTTTTGGTGATGTAACTTAGAGTTCAATTCTGATTGCAGCAATGGTTTTGCAGGTCTTCCTGTTTATTTTATTGAGCCTCATCATCCTGATAAGTTCTTCTGGAGGGGACAATTTTATGGAGAGCATGATGATTTCAGGCGCTTTTCATTTTTTAGTCGTGCAGCTCTTGAGTTGATTCTTCAAGCTGGCAAGAAACCAGACATCATTCATTGCCATGATTGGCAGACAGCTTTTGTTGTATGGTCAATTTAGAATTTCTGTTGACTATGCTTTCTTCAGCACCTGAATATTTGTTTCATTATGGTACATAAATTTTTGTTGCTTTTCCAGGCACCGCTCTATTGGGATTTATATGCCCCAAAAGGATTGAATTCTGCTCGAGTATGTTTTACCTGCCACAATTTTGAGTACCAAGGGACAGCACCTGCATCAGAATTGGCATCTTGCGGTCTTGATGTCCAGCAGCTACATAGACCTGATAGAATGCAGGACAATTCATTCCGTGACAGGGTCAATCCTGTTAAAGTAAGAGATTATTCAGCCAATGTAATCTATGCCATTCCTTGGTGAAACATATTATACTTTTCTTTTTCACATCTTTTCCTCATTTTCAGGGTGCAATAGTGTTCTCTAATATTGTAACAACAGTATCACCCTCCTATGCACAAGAGGTGCGGACTGCTGAGGTATGGATGTTTTCTTGTGGCTGTACATTGCAAAAATTTCTTGTGAGTGCTTTTATAGTTGCTTTTACTTGTGTTCAGACTTCAGAGAAAAGTTAATCATGCATAAAATGTGAGTTCACGGATTAGATAGCTGCATAGATCCTATTAAAGTGACCTTTTGAAGACATTAAGGGTATTAGGAGATTCAACAATTGGATCAATGAAATACATGATACAAACAGTTATCATGTACTGTGGACTAAGACAACTTTTATACTTAGTGTAATCTAGATGTCTCTTCTTTTTCTTTCTCTCAGTATAATAATGTAGACTATAGTGCATCTAGCAAGAATTGTTGTCATATTATCTCCTCCACTAAAAAGATTTGGCACTAACCTGGTTCTTTTCCCAGCCTTATTTCATGCTCCCATGTTCTATTATTCAATGAAGCATCTTATTATATATATATATATATATATATATATGTTTAACAGGGTGGACGGGGCCTTCATTCAACACTTAATTTTCACTCAAAGAAGTTCATTGGCGTTCTAAATGGAATTGATACTGATGCATGGAATCCTGCCACTGATAATTTTCTCAAAGTCCAGTACAATGCTAATGACCTTCAGGGAAAAGCAGAAAACAAAGTAGCCTTGAGAAGACATCTTGGGCTTTCTTTTGCAGATGCAAGGCGGCCACTGGTGAAGTTTCTGTACAGCTTTCAACTTGGGTGTAACTTATATTCTTTGGAAATTTATGCAGCACATTAAATTTTTATCTTTGAATAGGTTGGATGCATAACAAGATTGGTGCCACAGAAAGGTGTGCATCTTATTAGACATGCAATATATCGAACATTGGAGCTGGGAGGACAGTTTGTACTTCTTGGTTCAAGCCCAGTGTCGCACATTCAGGTATGTTTAACTTTTTATCTTTTCTATTTCTTTCCTTTTCCTTTTCTTTTTCTTTTTCAAAACAAATATTCATGATTTGCACTCTTTCAACAAACGTAAGAAAGGGATGGGAATCTTGCCCTACACACAAAAGTAAAACTTAACTATGGAGGTCTGCTAGTGTCACTCTTTTCCCTTTTTTGACTTATTTTCCCCTTTAGTATTCATTGTAAGTGTTGATGTGCATGCAGAAACATATATTTAACTAGATATTCCTTTCCTTTGGAAGCTTTCATAGTAGGACGCAACATACATAGTATTCCAGCACCAGCCTGATGATTCCTAGTAATTTGCTGTACTTATTGTTAAGATCTGAATATGTATGACATATTCATTATTTGTTTCTATGATCTTTATGGCTGCTGTAGTACTGCCAATTAAAAGTTGCTTATACATATCCAGTTGAAAACAAGCCTTCCCCACTTTCAGCTTACTTCTATCCAATCTTCTGCCTCTGATTTTGCTTTTCCTTGAGTTGTTTATGTGCTAATATGTATTTTTTTTTTTTTTTGGTAGAGGGAATTTGAGGGCATTGCAAACCTTTTTCAAGATCATGATCATATCCGGTTGATATTGAAGTATGATGAATATCTTTCCCATTCCATTTATGCTGCATCAGACATATTCATCATCCCATCTATTTTCGAGCCTTGTGGCCTCACACAGGTACAATCTCTCAATTCTTGGTTAAGCCTATTTTTCGTGAGCAGTGATTTCAGTTGTAACAAATGTACCGATATATGACAAAAACTTATTACTCTTATTGAATATTTAAACCTGGAAAGGCAGATTATTTTGTCAAGTCCATTGAACCTTACTGTATGAATGATATTGCTTAAGGTCTGTGGCTCTTTACTTCCTCGGTGGTGATGTATACAACCGAAGACCTTTATCCACATGTACATTTGTCAAATATAAATCTGAATAACTTTTTTGAGCTCTTCTCTTTCTTTTTATTTTTTCATTTTTGATATAAACCTTTGGTGATTTTCTCCAGATGATAGCAATGAGATATGGCTCTATACCCATTGCAAGAAAAACTGGTGGTCTAAATGACAGGTAAATTACTTGGTGACTGACATATAATGTTGGTGCTGCTGATTGTAAGTTATGAACTCTGACTCTACTACCACAATTTTTCTTCTCTAGTGTATTTGATGTTGATGATGACACAATACCACTCGAGTTTAGAAATGGATATACATTTTCGAATCCGGATGAACAGGTAAATGAAATGCTGCTTGATGTCAATATACATTATTGGGCATTTATTTTGTTCTATCGCTGCACATAAAGAACTTCGTGTTTGTTCCTCCAATTTGGATTCTTGGCCGACACTATCATCCATCAATTCTATATTTTTGGGCTATCTGCAATTCTAGTTTTTCCTTATAATTCTGAAACTTGACAGGGAGTAAACAGTGCTTTGGACCGTGCAATTAATCACTACAGAAATAACCCTGAGAGTTGGCATGAGCTTGTTCAAAAGGACATGACTATAGATTGGAGTTGGGAATCTTCAGCATCACAATATGAGGATCTTTATGCAAAATCTGTGGCCAGAGCAAGGGCAGCTGCAAGTCGTGCTTAAGCTAGCTCTGTTATATTAATCTGTCCGTGGTGTTGCCAAAACGGCATTTCCATGGCAGATCATTTTCGGGCTGATTATTACTTCCAAACGAAGTTATATCAAATTTCTGAGAGTAGCTTCTTGTAGTTTGGATTTCTTTATGAGACGCAAAGCTGCATTATGGGGACATTCCACGCACCTTTGACCCATAGCTAAATCTATCAATTCTCACAGCATTCATTTGTTTGTAAATCGAAACCTCTGCATCACAGTCGGTGTAGATTAGGTTTTCACAAAGGAAGGTTTATTATACTAACTTATACCAAAGCCATAAATGTAAAATTATGTATAGCATACACACTCACGTATTGGATAATTCATTGTTGAGTACTAGCAAATGTATTATCCGTACTCTATGGTAATTTTCTCCAGTATTCTTAGTATTATTTCGAATTCTTTATCACTTGATTGCCCATGAAATTATGCTCAGAGGTTAGTTCTTTGTGCAGAATGATAAGAGTTCTCTGGATGAAAAAAATCTGACAAACAGAAAAGGTACAATAAAATCAAAGTGGAGTGCATGTCTCGGAGACCGCAACTCAAATTAAACTTCCATCAGTTCACGACAAATTTAAATAACAATCCACAAACCGAACAAAGTAAAATTCTCTTATCCGAAGCTCACTTTCCGGGGACAAAGTTGGTGGCATATGCCCAGGCGTTGTTGTTGACAGGGTCGGCCAAGTGGTCAGCCAAGTTCTCCAATGGTCCCTTTCCTGTAACAATAGCCTGAACGAAGAAACCGAACATGGAGAACATAGCCAATCTGCCGTTCTTGATTTCCTTAACCTTTAGCTCAGCAAAAGCTTCTGGGTCATCTGCCAAACCCAATGGGTCAAAGCTACCACCTGGGTACAGTGGGTCTGTTACTTCTCCGAGCGGTCCACCTGCAATTCTGTATCCCTCAACTGCGCCCATCAAGATCACCTGGCAAGCCCAGATTGCCAAGATGCTTTGTGCATGGATCAAGCTTGGGTTGCCCAAGTAGTCAAGTCCACCCTCGCTGAAGATCTGGGCTCCGGCCTTGAACCAGATAGCCTCACCGAATTTCACACCGTTGCGGGACAAAAGCTCGGGGAAGACGCAGCCAAGAGCTCCCAACATAGCCCATCTGCAGTGAATCACTTCCAGCTCACGGTTCTTGGCAAAGGTTTCAGGGTCAGCCGAAAGTCCAGCAGTGTCCCAACCGTAGTCACCAGGGAACTCTCCGGTCAAGTAGCTTGGTGGCTCGCCGGAGAATGGACCCAAGTACTTAACTCTGTCGGGACCGTACCACGGGCTGCCTGAGGAAACAGGCCTGGAGCCGGTTTTCCTCATGGAGACACGGCCGTTGCCCATCAACTCAGGGGATGATGGGGCAAGTTTTATGGCCTTGCCGGCAAATGAGGGGGAAGAAAGAGCCATAGTTGAGGCTGCCATTGCTGTAGGATTTTTTTTTTCTTTTTTCTTGTTGTGAGTTGAGAGAGGAGAGTAGTGTCTGAGAATGAAGACTTGGTGAGTTTATATAGTATTTAGCGAATGAGATTTCTTATCTTTGCGGTATCTAAAACTCTTATTTCATTGGAAGTTGAAGATTTCCGGTTTGATTCTTCGTCTAACAGTTGGCAATCTCTAGTCCACCAGGTTCTTAGATTCATTTATTGCAAAGACAAGCAAATGCGAGTGTTCCACGTATGAGTTAAAAACTCCTGTAAGGAACAATGTTTGCAAGACTTATTAACTTCCATTGAAACTATCTTTTATGACGTCTGCATGGATCGATATTTAAACGACCAGAACTTCTTGTATTTTCATGGCCGCAAATATTAATAATCTGAAAGTTTTCCATCAAATTTCGTATTTACTTGTGCGTTTGTCGCGACAGATAGCAAGAGAAAGAAAGCTCTGAAATGCTCAGATTCTTAATACGTGATGTTTATATAACTTAAGAGGACAAAATCAAAAGGAAATGAACCTATAAGGATACATTATCGTGATCTTGGAGCAATATCTAACAAATTTTGTACTTCTTTCTTCAGTTTAATCTCTTGTTTGAAACATGAAATCTTTGTCTGAAGTATTACAAGACGAGGTCGGTATCTAGGATTGTTACCCATTTTGGTTTAAGAGACAATTATCTCGGTTGTTCATTTCATGCCTACCAATGTCCCAACAATTTACACTCGTACATGGTGCTAGGGTTTACTCATACTCAGTCTGAATTTAATTTCTTTCCCAGAGGCCCACAGTAAAATGGATACAAGAACGAAGGTCAAAAAGTACAGTGTTCCTGGACGGATAGCGCTATCCGATGTCACAAGTGGCAATACCTGATTGGGAGGTGATGCAATATCTGAACGTTGCATGAGATTTTTTAGCCGTTAGTGCATTAAAAATGATCCAAGGTTTTGGTAAGTGGTGTAGAATTTGCCAAGTAGACTTGCAAAATCAAACATTCAAAGTGTCACGAACCAATAGAAATTGAGATGTAGATCTCCTCAGATAAGGACTCCTTTTTCTCATAGCCCATATTTATACAAAACCCACCACCAAGAACATTCACAATCAAAGCCATCAACTTTTCGGCCAATTATTTCTTCATTTGACAGCTTTTCTCACTTCATCCTGCAATGGCAGCCTCAACCATGGCTCTTTCCTCCCCTTCCTTCGCCGGCAAGGCCGTGAAACTTGCTCCTTCATCCCCTGAGTTGATGGGCAACGGCCGTGTCTCCATGAGGAAAACCGGCTCCAGGCCTGTTTCCTCAGGCAGCCTGTGGTACGGTCCCGACAGAGTTAAGTACTTGGGTCCATTCTCCGGTGAGCCACCAAGCTACTTGACGGGAGAGTTCCCAGGTGACTACGGTTGGGACACTGCTGGACTTTCAGCTGATCCTGAAACTTTTGCCAAGAACCGTGAGCTTGAAGTTATCCACTGCAGATGGGCTATGTTGGGAGCTCTTGGCTGTGTTTTCCCAGAGCTTTTGGCCCGTAACGGTGTCAAATTCGGTGAAGCTGTCTGGTTCAAGGCCGGAGCCCAGATCTTCAGCGAGGGTGGACTTGACTACTTGGGCAACCCCAGCTTGATCCACGCACAAAGCATCTTGGCAATCTGGGCTTGCCAGGTGATCTTGATGGGCGCAGTTGAGGGATACAGAATTGCAGGTGGACCGCTCGGAGAAGTGACGGACCCACTGTACCCAGGTGGTAGCTTTGACCCTTTGGGTTTGGCAGATGACCCTGAAGCTTTTGCTGAGCTCAAGGTTAAGGAAATCAAAAATGGCAGATTGGCTATGTTTTCCATGTTCGGTTTCTTCGTTCAGGCCATTGTTACAGGAAAGGGACCATTGGAAAACTTGGCTGACCATTTGGCTGACCCTGTCAACAACAATGCCTGGGCATACGCCACCAACTTTGTTCCCGGAAAGTGAGCTTAGAATATGTTGTGATGTAATTTGAGCGAGGAATTGAGAGTGACTGTCCATTGATGTGATGTGCTGTGACTCGTTTTTTCACTTGCACATAATTGTGAAATATGTGTACTACAACTATGAGTGGATCTTCTTATGTTTAATGAACATTCTGTTTTTTAGCTTTTCAGTTTCCTATTGGCGTTGCATGTATATCCTTGCAAAAGAATTAATGGGTTTCCTAATGATTAAAACTTGAGTAATTCATTTTAAGATAATTAGAATACCAAAATTTGGTTTCAGCCAAAACAATGCAGCCACCGAATGCCAGAATCAAAACTCTCTCGATTTTTAATTGCATTGTGTTGTGTTGTCACTTCTTGTTCATGAGTGTTTCATTATGGAATCAGCTCCCACTAGAGTCAATACATTATCTATAGATACTCAATGATGATTTTGTGAATTATAAGCAGAGTGTTGTTATATGAATAAATTTATCAGCAATTTTTTACTCGTTACTTTGTTACGTTCATGTGTTCTGTCATTCCTAGTTTGCTTCCAAAAGGATTTTCATATGATACAGAATATAATGTGATTCTGTTGAATCATTAAGGTCCCATAGAAACAAAACTCTAATGTCATAAACTTTACATTTTTCAGTTGTAAGACCGATGCGTTTTAAAGTTGCTTTCGGTTCTGATGAACAACTGCTGTTATTTGAATTTTTAGATCAGAATTTCTAATCAAGGCTCCAATATCTTAACCAGATTGCTACAAAGTACCATTCATCAGTCACAGACAGTAGGTAACAGTAAAATATGAAGCTGATCTTTTGAAGAAGGACATTGATGTAAATACAATCAAACCCTGCTGATATTTCAGGCACTAGCCAAAAAACTGTAGGCTCTGCAATTATTCTTCCCTTTAAAGTGCTTTACAGTTTCGTGATTCTCCTTGATGTGTTATTCCTCCGCAGGAAGATGTTCCTCATCCTTTTCATTCCCTTATCTTTCTTAGGTTCAGAAGGATAGACGATATCTCATTCATATTGGGACGATCCTCGGGATTTGGACAGGTGCAATCCAAGGCTAATTTATATAGCCCATGTAATACATCCACATGCTCTTTGGGAGCTAGTGTACGGTCTGTGATTTGAAGAATCCCCTTGATTCCATCTGCGACAGCTTTCTCCACGAGTTGACGCAGACTGATTGGCAATCCATCCTCTTCAACCAGTCCTGTTGGCCTTCGTTTTGTCAGAAACTCGAACACTACTATCCCAAAGCTGAAAACATCTACTTTAGTTGTGGCTTTCCTCATATACGCGAACTCTGATAAGAAGGTGGGCATGATTCAGTGAACTGAGAAAGTATAAGAAACATTATATAGATTAAGGATTGGTGAAAGTTTTACCAGGTGCCAAGTAGCCAATAGTTCCTTGAAAAGCTGATGATGAGAGAGTACTTTTCTCTTGCAGATGAACATCTAACATTCGTGCTGTTCCGAAATCACTTACATGAGCTTCCCAATCTTTATCTAGAAGAATGTTGGAAGGCTTCAAGTCACAATGAACAATGGGGAAATCATAACCAGAATGCAAATAATCCAACCCTTTGGCAATCGAAATGAGGGCATCTATTCTTTTGGATAGAGTCCACCTTGACTGATCAACCTCAGATCCATGTATTATGTTTTCCAGGTTCCCGTTTTCCATGTATTCCAGCACTAAAGCCTTCAGTTTCCCACTCTCCCAAGCATAGCCAACTACCTTCACAAGATTCCTGTGTCTCAGCTTACTTAAGGTTTTGGCTTCACGGTAGAACCACTTATCAGACTCTTCAGAGAACTGTTGCAAATTGAGGCATTTTACAGCTATGATCTGCCCATCTTCTAGTCGACCTTTGTACACAGTACTCAAACTGCTGGTACCAAGAATATTGCTTTCACTGAAGGCGCCAGTAGCATTTTCTAATTCACTTCGATCAAATCTTTTTAGTGTCAATGCAGAAGCTAACTCCGGTTCTGGATTCTCTACCCTTTCTGATTTTTGCTTTCTTGAATATCGACTAAGTATTGAAATCACAAGCACCAGAACTAGAAGAAGAAAAACAGAGCCAAGTACCAGGAGAATCAACTCTGTCTTGGATAAATGATGTGAACTTCTTGTGCTGCATGTTCTGAGAGTTTTTGCTCCACAGAGATCTGGGTTTCCAACAAAACTAGAGATGCTCAAGTTTCTGAAGAGGCCAGTTTCAGGAACATGGCCTTCAAGTTGATTGAAAGAAAGGTTCAGTTGCTTCATGGTAGACAGATTGGCGAAGCCATCGGGTATGATGCCTTTCAACTTGTTGTAAGAAAGGTCTAGTGAGCTAAGATGCTTCAGATTTGCCAATTCATCAGGGATTTCACCATCTAAATTATTTTTCGAAAGGTTCAAGCTCGTAAGCACATCCATTCTTCTAAAAACTTCAGCCGGGATGGCACCTGAAAGTTTGTTTCCTGACAGATCAAGAGAGAACAAATTTCTGCAGCCTGCAAGCATTTTAGGAATTCCCCCTGAAAGATTATTGTTTGAAATGTCAATGGCTTGTACCATTTCCAACTTACCAAGCTCATCTGGAATACTTCCCTCCAAGAAATTGTGTGAGAAGTTCAAATATAACTGTATACTCTTCATACTTGCCATCATAGATCCAGGAATTGACCCTGTTAACTGGTTGTGAGATAGGTCCAGGGACAACAATCGATATAGACGCTCCATGCTTTGCGGAATGGACCCATTAAGCTGGTTTCCTTGGAGGTTCAAGTATGAAAGCGACTCAAGTTTTGAGATAGCATTTGGAATCGGACCAGTCAACTTGTTTTTCTGCAAATCAAGAACAGTTAGCTGCTTCAACTCAGATATTTTCTCAGGTATTGCACCATCCAGACTGTTGTGATGCAGAGAGAGTCCCTGGAGACGGGAAAGCTTGGACAACTCCGGTGGAACAAATCCTGTGAAATTATTTTCAGCAAGGCTTAAGGTGATGAGCCTACTTAGATTGCCAATCTCTGGTGGGATTGGCCCTGCCAAGGAATTTGTTATGGCTTTCAGAATCCTGAGACTACTGAGTTTTCCAATTCCCGGTTTCAGCAATCCAGTGAAATTGTTCTCACTCAAATCAAGAGTTTCAAGATTTGAGCATTTGAAAAGGTCATCTGGGATTTCTCCTGACATTCTATTCGCTGAAAGAGAGAGGAACGTTAGATTTTGCAACTGTCCCAAACCTGTGGGTATTTTCCCTGTAAGCCTGTTATATCGAAAACCTATGGATGCAAGATGAGTACAGTTTGTGATACTAGATGGAAGGTTTCCCTCAAGAAGATTGTTATTCATAGTTAGATTTTTCAGCTTATACAGCAACCCAATACTCGATGGAAGCTTCCCCGTTAGGGAATTGAAGCTCATTGACAAATATGTTAAATTGGTCAATTTCGTCAGTGAAGAAGGAATCTCCCCAGTAAACTTGTTGGAATGAAGGGTTAGTACTTGTAATGACTTTAAAGATCCGAGCTCAGGGGATATTGTTCCAGTCAACTCATTCTCTGATAGTCCTAAACGAGTTAATGATTTCAATTGAAATAAGGAAGGTGGGATTGTAGAATTCAACTGATTTTTGTGTAGATGCATTGATTCTAAGCTAATCAAATTCCCAAGCTCAGAGGGAATGCTTCCTGTGAATTGATTGCTGTATAATTCAAGGGCTAGAAGCTTTCTACAATGACCTAGCTCAGCTGAGATTTTTCCACCGATAGAATTTTCAAACAACTGAAGATATTCTAAGTTTGTCAGGTTCCCTATATGTGGAGGTATTGTTCCTGATAACATGTTTTGACTCAGGTCTAAAGCTTGCAAGGCTTTCAATCTACCAATGGAAGCAGGTATTGAACCTACTAACTGGTTGCCATATGCCACAAATAGTTGAAGATTGACCAAATTTCCTATGTCTTTTGGGATTGTGTTAGTGAGATTGTTGAAAATGAGAGAAATTTCTGACAAAGATGTGCAGTTGCAAATGCTTTCAGGTATACTTCCATTCAAGAAATTATTACCTAAATCTACTGACTGCACATTCTGAAGGCTTCCTATTTCCGCAGGAATCAAACCTGAGAGTAAATTATAGTATAAACTAAGTTCAACCAGCTGGGAGCATTTCCCCAGCTGAGCTGGGATATTCCCAGAAAATGAATTCAACCTTAAATCAAGAACCTGGAGAGCAGAAAGGTTTCCAAGGAATGGAGAAATCTCGCCTTGAAGCTGCTTATCGACAAGTGAAATGGAAATGGCACGATTCGAGGAAGAATCACAGGAGATTCCGGACCAGTTGCTGTGATGAATTGTGTCATTCCAATCTGCAAAAACTCCTAATGGGTCATCTGTGATGCCATTTTGGAAGGCCTTCAAGGCTTCAGTTTCAACTTCCAAGCTTTGTTCTGCAGATAGAACAACGAATGCAAGAGAACAAAATAAAAAGAAGATTAAGCTCACACTTTGAGAAACCACCATTGCTGGAGCAATCTTTGAACTTGATACCAAACCTTGCATTAAACAAAAATATTTATAAAGAAAGTTCAATCACATCAAAGTGTCCCATAATCTTTTAAGATCGCAGAAAATGTGCCCAAGTTTAATTTTAAACCTTTTGCACAAGTTCAATCACATAATGAATTAAAATATGATACTTTTAACCTCGACTGAAGTTTCCTGCATCTATTAAGACTTCTTTAACTCTAAACATAGATGTAGTGCTAAGTCTTTCCACCTAAGAAAGATAGAGATTATGATTATATTTTACTTAATTAACAAGTGGTTTAGGGATCTTAATTATTTTACAAGTTGTATTTAGTTCTCCCTTGACTTGATTAAAGGGAAGTGTAAACCTGGGACAGGTGAACTGAAGTAACCCTATACATACACATATGTATAGATAGATAGAGATATAGAAATACATAGTAAAAAATTATCTAATATTAGTCAAAATTTGGAAGTTTGTTTGACCATACAGCTGGTGTGTGAAGCATTTTTGTGCAAGTTGCATAAAAAACAGGCTGAGAGCATGGGTTTGATTCTGCCGACGTGCTTGGGGGCCATTTGTTTTTTTTTTTTTTTGTCCTATAATTTTATTATTCGTTTGTTAATGGTTTTGTCTGAAAAAGCTGTCGGCAAAACCATTAACAAAATTAGGTATTTACCAGCGAAGAGTGCTTGTGGTTTCAGCTTTTCAAAAAAGCGCTTCAACGCATGCATAATGGAACGATGGGATTATTACATTTAGATCCCTGTATTTTCTTAAAATGATATACAAAAACATAATTTGTATTAGTTTACAGAAATCCTAACTAGCAAATTGTGTTAAGAATTCCTTCATAAAACCAATTATTTGTCATACTTCTAAAATATTTGAAAGAAATTAGTCTCTTTGTATAATTTAAATTCAAAGATATAATAATAACATAACAAAGACTTGTATGAAAATAATTATAAATAAGAATCATCTCATAATCTATTGTATTATTGATTAATTTTTTTATTAAAAATTTGAAAAAATATATAAAAAATTAATTAAAATAAAATTTTTACTCTTCATTGTTGTTTATGCTTATATCTTTCTATATCTTTAAAAGTCAATAATATCAAAGATAGGAAAGAGAATTTGTCCAATAACTATACATTATGTCTTTACATGTAATGTTCTTAAACGTTAGGGACCTAAATGTTATCTTCACATAGAATGATCTGCTTACCTCTGTGTGGCCACACAAAACTGGCGTGCATGAAGGGGCACCCAAATATAAAATTGAAGCGCAGAATTCCACAGCTGGCTACAGCTAAAGTTTTTCCAAAATGGATTATACAAGAAAATGCCATGCTAGTTTTGAATTATTGCCTGCAAATTTCCAGTTTTGTTTCAGTCCCTTGCATCGATTCCAGTATCAATGTCATCATCAGAACGTCACATCGTTGTAGTGGCCATCACTTTATCACACTGGATTTCTGTTTTGCCTCATCAATAATGCAGTTTACAAGTCACACTATGTTTATCCATTTTGTTGATTGTGATTTTCCACCAGAAACCCTAATCCAAGTTTCCTTACTTCAACATTGCTGTAGTCTTTAGCTCTCAGACACCCTGTAAATTCCTGGTTTATTATGATCGCTATTGACCAAATTGCTGTACAAAATCTACTGACCCCATTTCAAATTACTCATTAATTCATCAGAATCTCTCTATTTATGCTTACTTTTGGGCTTATTATGATCCTGGCTTCACCGGATTCTAGAAGTACTAACGGCGACAGTCAATTCATCTTCTATACCCCAACAGATTCTTCCCCCCTTCCTCATACTTTCCCCCATTAACTACAGCGGTTGATTATTTACTAACCCCTCCTCTCCAATTATTTCTGGCAGGAACTTTTTGTGGCTGTTTCCACGCACTTGTTACTTTTGTATGACCACTGGAATTGTTTTGAATGGCGTGTAAACAACAAATCAAGCTCTGGAAAAAGCATTCTCTACAACACGAGTATGAACCTGCACATTTCTTGTTTTTATTTTTCTCACAACAACAGAAATGGCCCAAAAAGCGCTTCCACTTCCCTTTATCCGTCTCCTGCTTCTTGCTTTCTCCTTCAGTTCAGATATTTTCCTGATTCTCAGAAATGCTAAGAGCAATTTCTTTGTCTACAGAATAAATTAAAGCATGCATGAAAATTTGAAATGGGTTTTGGCTAATGATTTTTTTGCATAAATCTATGCAGGAGAAACATTGAAGTTGGCAAACGGACAGGTAATTAAATTCAAGACAAGTACGAGACTCGTAAGTTTTTACAAATGAAATAATCTATTGGTGGCAAACAGCATTAATCCTTAGTTAATTTTGTTGCAGGAGAAAACCTGGTGCGTGGCAAAACCATCATCGAGCGAAAGCAGAATTGGCAGCTAACCTTCATTTTTCCTGTGATCAAGTCCAGGGAGGCTGCGAAATAATACAAGAAGATGGTCCTTGCTTCTTCCTCAACACAGCGATTAACCATGCATCGGTTGCAATGAATCTTTACTACCAAGTCATGGGCAGCAATCAACGCATTCATTTCCTTTGTTAATTTCGATATATTATCTCTCTTGTCTTGCCGTCGTATTTATTACCAATTTGAATCTATTTTGTGCAGGTTATGGCAGCTGCCAGTATGCATAGAGATGCAATATATTGCAATGGGTTACCTCACACTCTTCCAAAGGATTTCCTTTTTTATTTTTTATTTTTCCTGAAATGCATAAATTTTACAGGAAAATTTATGGAATTGGTTTGTGGTCTTCTGTCCTAAGTACTAAGATTGAATGAGTTATTCGAACCAAAAAGTGAGATTCATGTCTAAATTTGGCAATCACTGTCTAAATAATTTATCCGAGTTTTAATTTGTTTATAATTCTGCCCAAATTCTAATCAATGAGGTTAATATCCCACAGCCATGTACAGCAATTCAAACTTTAGTTCCACTGTCAACAACATTAGTGTTAGTGCAACCTTTTGCTTCAATTGATTTCTTTTCCCTACATATCATGCCTTGATTCTTTAAAACTCTCTTTTCTTTAAGGTGTTCACGAGTTTATCGGCATTAACCCTCTCAAGTTAATAACCGAATTTTATACTCAAAACTCTAATAAACTTAAGTTGAATTGATCCAACATTCAAATGAACTTGAGTTGGTCATACCATATCATAATTCATAAAATATATAAATATAATTCAATGACCTTCCAAAGAAGTTGCCTACGAGCCCTAGTAGGGATGCATCCTTCAATTGTTTACCCTCATATATTATCTTGATTATCAAACATGAGCCATGCAATTAATAATATATTTTTAGTTTAAAATTATTTATTATATCATTTCATTACTCAATATTACATTACCAATTCTAGATTAAAAAAGAAGAAGATTTTGATGACATACATGGTTACTCATTAATTTATTTACCCAAATTGAGATTATTAAAATTTTCATTAAATTTGAGTTGCATGGCTTTTTGTGAAAATTAGTTGGCTCAGAAAACAATAAAGAATATATATATGGGGACAAATTAATGTCATGAAGTATGATAAAGCCTAAATTTAAATGGTTTGCCTTAGATTGCCTTGTTTAATTTAAAAACTTGAATTTTTTGAGAGTTAGTAATTAATCCATTAAAGCATAGCAAGGCTACAAATTAATAAACTTACCATAATATTATGGGTTAAAAACAATACATTTAATTGCATATTTTATTTTATGTTTTTTGAATTGAAATTTTCTTTTAATTTTTTATATTATTAATTAATTTATATTTATTAAAAAATTAAAAATAAAAAAATAATTAAAATAAAAGTGAATGTACACAAAATTATAAGAGAATTTTGAGACACTTTCCTTGTAAATCTGCTGTCAAGAGATCTCCTAGATTGTTCTTATCACTTATCCAGGTCCACTTCCTCGTTTTCTGTGTCTTCTTCTCCTATAAATTAAACCCACTTACATCCTCTTCCCACATTGCAAAAAAGATCATTTTTGGAATCATCCGGCAGCAAGTAATGGCTAAGTTTGCTCCGTTGTGTTCTATTCTATCCATCATTTTGCTTTTCTCCTTCTACTCAGGTATTTCCCAAGTCTGTCTTCTGTTATGAATACATCAATTATAGATTATGCTCATTTCTGATACATTAATTCATGAATTTCCAGGAAAATGTTCAGTTTTGGCAGCTTCGCAGGTAGTTAAAAACTGTGTGATTGTCATTATATATAGGCCTTCTCTTCTACGACGTTTTTGTGAAATACATTATATACAGTGTTATGTTAAATCCTAATGGTGTTTGCAGACGACTTGGTGCGTGGCAAAGCCCGCGGCAGGAGACAAAGAGATGCAGAGTGGTATGGATTATGCTTGCGATCATGTAGATTGCGGTCCAATCCAGCAAGGCGGTTCGTGCTTCGACCCAAATATACTGGTGCAACATACCTCTTTTGCCATGAACGATTACTATCAGACACTCGGCAGACAGAAATGGAACTGTGATTTCGCGAACTCGGCTCTCGTTTCTTTGACTGATCCAAGTAAGACAACTGCAGCCTGCAGAGAGATTGCGTTCGTATATATAATTGCAAATTTGAAACATTTTTCTGCTTAGAGGGTTTCTTCTGATTAATGAATCTTTTGGTTCCTTGTTGGATGCAGGCTTTGGCAGCTGCTCTTATATTGGTATTAGTACATACTTTGTTCGAAAAATTAACTTGTATTCAATTTAAGAATTTGTCGATCTGTGTTTTAATTCTAACATGATATCTGATTCCCTCTCATCGGTTTGATTCATTTCTCAATTGCAGGGGGTGGCGCAGACGTGGATGCAACGGTAATTTGATTTATCACCTTCTCTGCACATTATGAAGTTCAGATTTGAGGCTAAGTAGTGTACTTGTATATGATGTTGTAGAACACATGGTGTGTGGCAAAACCTGCAACAAGCAATGAGGTGCTGCAATCAAACCTAGACTTCAGTTGCTCCATGATCGACTGTACCCCGATAGAGAGGGGCGGTCCTTGCTACAACCCTAATACTCTTATTAACCATGCCTCGTTTGCCATGAATTTTTTCTACCAGAACAATGGCAAAAACCCTGCAAACTGTGATTTCAACAACTCTGCTCTGATTGTTGTCAGCGATCCCAGTAAGACCAGTGCTTTTAACAGACGAAAATTCTTAATCTGTTCTCGTTTTTTAATGTTGCCATAATTTATACTTTCTTTGTGTATTCTTTTGCAGGCACTGGCAGGTGCATTTATGCTTAAGGTTAATCTGAAGTAGTGAAAACAGCAGCGATGTGGCTGCTGATTGTTAATCAGAGAAGCATTGATCTCTGGTCTTGTTGACAATAACCTGTATGGGGATTGTACCTCATTTATAATATATACATGGATTATATTTGTTTTCCGGATTATAGAATGAATTATTGATTACCAATTTTTTTTAATTTTTAATTGGATTTTATAGAAGTTAATTTTTGATAAAATATTAATCAAAAATTTTTCTTTACATGTACTTTTAAATAATTAAATAAATATTGACAATTACATAACAGTAAAATAGATAATAATTAAAATAAAAATATTTTTAATGAATTGAACATGTCATGTTATCGTTTATTTAATAACCGTAAAAATTTAGCATTCTCTCACATACAAACCCAATATAAAATATTGACTTGAATATAAATTTATTAAAATAATTTATTATAACACTAACTATTCGATCCAAAAATTAAAAATTATCTTAACAAATTTACTTGAGAGAAATAATATTTATTTTGACTTAGTATACTTTTAGCATTTAAAACAGTAAATTATATAAAAACCCATTAATTTACCATGCATTAATTATAACTCAGTATTTATAGTGTATTGAATTTGTCTATGTATCATTATTGTTCAATTGACATCTAAGATGCCTTATAAGTGCCACCAAAACTGAATTTTGCTTTGTCAAATGGGTTTGATAGCCCTAAGACATAATTAGCTATTTTTGTTGACAAATTTGTCGCTTTCTTTACCAATAAATAAAACTATCATGTCTTCTCTTTACATTTATTTGATTCAATGTTTATTCTTTACTCCTGCTAATAACAGTCTGATTTCTTACTTACTTGGAGTTAGCATGATTTTAAATTATTCGGCAGTCGTTGCTTTCACCATTAACATACTTCTGTCATCCTCCTCTGCTCAGGCTAGACAAGAGGAATGGCTAAATTCACCATTGAAAGTTACTTAAAATGTGCATCTGCTTCAGTATTTGCAGAATGGCCTGTCATTTAGTGAAGTTCGATGTTCTTGTTGCAGACTTTTCAGTAACAGAGATTGCATTTCAGTGTTAGATATCCAATGAAGGGTCACCAGCGGGCGAGGAAGGGAACAACCCAATTACCGAATATAACTGAAACAACCAACCAGTGAAGTCTATATATTACCTTGAAAATCAGTTTTTGAAAGATCATATTTGCAGCGAAATCTCTCTCTATCTCACTCTCAAGTAAACAAAAGACTTCTACCCTTTTGATCGTTTTCTTGGTTTGTTGTTCTAAGTCTGAGAAAGAATCATCAATGGAGAGGAAGGATCGTGATTCCCATGTTGACCGTGAAACCGACTCCAAATCTGCAAAACTGGCTACTTACATGGAAGAATATATCAGCACGAATAAAGATGCGGAAAGCGTGAAGAAGAGGCTGGATGAAGTTTCCACGGAGTATGATTCCTTCAAGAAGGAAGAGGATGCACTAAAGAAGAGGTTGGGGGAAACTAAGGACAGGTTAAACAAAGTCAAAAAGAGAAGGAATGACTTGACGAAGAGATTGGAGGAATCTAGGGAAAGGTTACATAAAATCGAACACAGCTTTCGTCTTACTGTTGGTACTGAATATGGTGCAGGTAGTAGTGGTGCCGGAGGATCAGGCCAAGAAGCTGGTGACGTGAAGACGGGGGAGCCACAGGGAAATCAATCTGGTGAAACTAGGGTTAAAGGAAAGGGCGAAGATTCGGTTGCTGCGGGTGGTGGTGATTCTGGAGAAAGTGAAAAACAGAAGAAACAAGGTGATACTGGCGACGTTTCCGGATTGGTGCAAGGAAGTGGAAAAACTGAAGGGGCTACTCAGGATAAGTGCCCATAATCTTACGGCTAAATGTTCAGATCCAAGATCATACTGCTAGGTCTCTTTCCATTCAATAAACAATCCAAGGGGATCCAGAGTAATTCTTGAAAAATCTCACAGGGCTCTGGTTTTTCTGTCGTCTGTTCTTTTGGTTGCTTTCATTTCTGTTTCTTTCTTTAAAGAAAGCATCTTTGTTTTTGTTGCTTGAAGATCATATGAGCCCTTGATTTTTCTGTCGCCTTGGTTTAGTGTCTGTATTTCTTTTAGCTTTCAATCATCTCAATAATAATAGTTCAGTGTCTTTCTTCAGTTGGAATCTATTCGTTGTTGCTAAGCTCGCTATGTTCTGAAAAATTGTATTGTATGAATTGGTGACCCACAAGCATGTAATCTGGTGATCCGCAAGGAGATAGGGCTGCAAAGCTCCGATAACGGAAATGTTTCACTTGGGACTTCACCCAAGCACATTTCAATATTTTTGTTTCTTGCTAATTGTAAAACCACAAGAGGACTGAGTTTCCTGTTTACTTGGTCCACAATGTCTATTCTTTTGTTCAGTCCCGCTAATACTAGTGAGCTTACTTGGGATTGTTAGTTTACTTTACCCCATTACCATCTCTCTGCTTCCTACTCTGACCTGACAAGAGGAAGGAGCCAGATGTCTGCTTTTAAAACATGTAACTATTTCACATTTATGTCCTGCATTGCTTATAAAAATGCATTAAAGAGCAGCTTAGAATTTAGGCGTTGGTAAGTGAAATAATAGTTGTGAAGTAAAAGGCAATTTAGTTTACGGGCTTTCGAAATTGAATTGAATTACAACCATTACAACGGCTTAGATTAAGGCATCGTTTGAGATTGCGGTGATTCTAATGTTCTTTGAAAGCAAAACTAGAAAATTGTTTAGTGATATCAATTTTTAGTAGAAACCATTCGATATTTTACTGAAATTTAACATTTAGTTCTTCCATTCTATGAGTACTGACTTTAAAGTTATCACACTTCAATATCAAAGGAAGCCTAAAAGTCTTAAAGAAGCAGCAAACAATAATGGTGATATCTCACTTTAAACTTAACCATGGCATAATTGAGACTACAGAAGAAAACTCTTGCTGAAGTGACACCCAAAAGGAGCAATCGTGTTAACACTGTGGGATGGACAATTAGTAGAATTGGGCCATTGCAATATGAGCTGTTTTACCTCACAAATTATTTGGGAAATGAAGTTTGAAAGTGAATTTGGTATTCTTGGTTAATTGAAAAATACGGATATAGCCTGTTATTGGAGAAATGATTTTACGATAGCAGAAACTAATCTTGATTTTAAGCAGATTCACAACTACGAGCAAAAGAGACCCCAACTCAGAGTTGAAGCTATTTGTGGCGCTAGGGAGTAACAAACCAAGACTGCATCCACTATTATCCCAATGAAATGTCACCTGCAGGAGAGACAGGGACTAACCCAGTTACCGAATATAACTGAAGTAACTAACCAGCCTTTCAGAAGTCTACATATTACCAGAAAAGTCAGTTCTCGAAAGATCGTATTTGGAGCCAATTCTCTCTCTCTCTCAAGTTCACAAAACTTTTACCCTTTTGATCATTTTCTTGGCTTGTTGTCCAAATCGGAGAAAGAATAATCAAAGAAGAGGACGGATCGTGATTTCCATGTTGATCAGGAAACCGACTCCAAATCTGCAGAACCAGCAAGTAACATGGAAGAATATACAAGCACGAATAAAGATGAGGGAGGTGGGAAGAGTAGGCTGGACAAACTTTCCGGAGAGTATGATAACCTCAAGGAGGAAAATAATGCCTTGAAGAAGAGGTTGAGGGAAGCTAGGGATAAGTTACACAAACTCAGAAAGGAAAGGATTGCCTTGATGAAGACATTGGAGGAAGCTAGGGGCAGGATAAGTAAAATCAAACAGGGCTTTCGTCTTACTGTTGGTACTGAACCTGGAGCCGGTAGTAGTGTTGCCGGAGGATCGGGCCAAGAAACTGTTGATGTGAAGATAGGGACACAGGGAAATCAATCAGGTGAAAGTATTGATGTTAAAACTGGGGTTGAAGGGAAGGGCGAAGATTTGGTTGTTCCCGGTGCTGGTGATTCTAGTGAAAGCGAAGAACAGAAGAAAGAAGGTGATACTGTAGATGTTTCCACTGATTCTGAGGGTTTGAAAAAAGGAATGAGCGGATTGATTCTAGGAGGTGGAAAAACTGAAGGGGAAAGTTAAGATAAGTGCCCATAATCTTGCAGCTAAATGTAAAGTTCCAATTTGACATTTTTAGGTCTTTTAGCATTCAATAAAAGAAAATCCAAGGCAATCCGGACTGGTTCTTGAAAAATCTCACAGGGCTCTGGTTTTTCCGTCGTCGGTTCTTTTGGTTGCTTTCATTTCTGTTTCTTTCTTTAAAGAAAGCGTCTTTGTTCCTGTTTTTTGAAGATAATATGAGCCTTTGATTTTTCTGTTGCCTTGGTTTAGTGCCTGCATTCCTTTTAGGTTTCAATCATCTCAATAATAATAGTTCAGTGTCTTTCTTCAAGTGGTTGCTAAGCTCGCTATGTTCTGAAAAATGTATTGTATGATTTGTCGACCCACAAGCATGTGATTCTTCACTATGCCATAAGTTCAGACTACAGAAAAAACTCTTACCGATTTGACTCCCCTAAAGAGCAATTGTGTCAACAATCAGAAAGAAATACATTAGGATGGCCAATTAGTGGAATTGGGCCACTGTCATATACTGCTATTATAGCCCTTAAATTAACTGGAATTGGAAGTTTGACAGTAAATTTGGTATTCTTAATGAACTGAAGAATGTATATAACCTGTTATTTAGCAGAAATGATTTTACAACTCCAGAAACTAATATGGAATTCAAGCACGTTTACAATTATGAGCAACGAACACAAAGAACTCTGGATTGAAGGCGTTTGTGGCGGCAGAGGGTAATAAACCAAGACTGCATTTGTTCTGTTATCCAATGGAAGTTCGCCTGCAGGTGAGGCAGGGACTAACGCAATTTCCATATATAACAGAAATAACTAGCATCTTTTTCGGAAATCTATATTACCCTGAAAAATCAGTTCTTGAAAGATCGATCATATTTGCAGTCATCTCTCTCTTTCTCTGTCTAAAGTTCACAAAACTTTTGCCCTTTTGATAATTCTCTTGGTGCATTGTTCTGCGTCTGAAATTCATCAGTGAAGAGGAAGAATCGTCATAACTATTTCTATTAGAAAGTCGACGAAGAAAGTTGCAGAAATGGATGATTCTATTGAAGAATTGAAGAAAAAAAAAAGTGGAAGATATTGAAAATTAAGATCTAAACACCAAGAAGGCTAGCTCCCATTTCTCTCAATTTTTCTTAACCTAGCTCCACTATCAAAACTAACCAAATTTACTTAATAATCTGAATCACGTTCACAGAAAATTTGATGTATAGGCTGGTAGATATTAAGAAGAAATATCATCTTCGACCAGGTGATAGCAAGAAGAAGAAAAATCGCACCTTGAAGAGAGATTGAAGAAGTTACAGAGAGCATTGGCTTTGCTTTTGGTATTCCTAGTGTTGGTAGTAGCAATGCCGGAGGATCGAACCAACAAGCTGGTGATGTGAAGATGGGGACAGAGAGAAACCAACTTCTGGAAAGTAGTAATGTTAGAACTGGGTTTGAAAGAAGCAAAGATTTGGTTGTTCCAGGTGGTGATTCTGGAGAAAGTGGAGAAAAGAAGAAACAAGGTGATTTGAGGAGTAATTCTGTTGAAGAAGGAGGTTCATCTGACACTGGAGATGATCTCTATGGATTGAAACAAGGGATGACTGGATTGAAGCAAGTAGTTGGATCTGATTGGGGAGTCCAGATAAATGCCCATAATCTAGCAGCTAAATGTTAAATTTCAAGTTTACATCTTTTAGGTCTTTCCGCACTCAAATAAACAATCCAAGGCAATCCGGATTGGTTCTTGAAAGTTCTCGCGGGCTCTGTTACTGTTGTCTATTCTTCAGTTGCTTTCATTTCTATTTTTTTCTTCAAAGCAGCATCTGTGTTTCTGCTTCTTGGAAGATCATATGAGCCCTGATTTTTCTTCTGCCTTGTTTTAAGAGTCTGTATTTTGTTGCTTTCAGTCCTCTTACTAACAATTCAATTTCATTCTGTGTTGGCATCTATTTCTTTCTGCTAAACTCGCTATGTTCGGGAATCATTCTCTTCACATTAAGCAAAAAGAATGCATTGTAATCTAGTAATCCGCATGAGCTAGGCTGCGAAGCACCGATAATGGACATTGTTTGTGTTGCTATGCTTGCATGATCTGGGATCACTCAGCACGTCTTCCCTCGCACGATTACCCCCTTTTTTTCTGTTTTATCATGGTTCAATGTCAGTAATATTACATCATTTGAGTCTTCTTTTACCTTCTTAGTCCGTTTCTATATGTGTAATCCGACTCAGTGAACGTGGAAAGTGAGAATTACCTAACTCCTTCCAGAGGAAATGAAATTACCATGAATATATCAAGGCCACCTTCACACATTTCCATACTATAAATCTTAATGCCTCCTTCCACTTCAGTCAATTTTCTCTCACTATTCTTTTCATATTATCAAGATGGGTAAACCAATTCTTTCCCTTCGCATTCTCATCTCCCTTCTCCTTTTCTGTTTGTCATTCGGTTCTGGTAAGTTTCATTCGTTTCCACAGTAGGATTTTGACAGTCAGAGATTAATGCAGCTTATAATTTATGAGTTTCTTGTGTAAATTTTCTACAGGTGGTTTTCTGAAGATGGCTTCAGCTCAAGTAAATCACTGAACAATTTTCAAAATTTTGATTACTTCCACACGGCAATATTCTTCCTTTACTAAGTAAACTTTTCCTGGTGTTTGCAGAGAAGTTGGTGTGTTGCGAACCCATCGTCCAACAATTCTGCCTTACTTGCAAACCTAGATTTTGCTTGCAGTCAAGTCGATTGTCACTGGATACAACAGGGCGGTTCTTGCTTCTACCCAAATACTCACATTCATCATGCCTCTTTCGCCATGAACTTGTACTTCCAAACTATGGGCAGACACTCTTCAAATTGTGATTTCAGAGGCTCTGGACTTATTTCCTTGACTGATCCCAGTAACCCCCTTAAATTTTACTCTACAAAATGCATTAATATTTTCCAAAATTGTTACCAGAGACTAAATTTTACGTCCTGTGCCACCCGCAGGTTATGAAAGCTGCAATTTTCAGAGTGGTAAGTATCCAGTATTTCAATTTCATTCAATTTTTCAAGCTTGGATTATGATAAAAATACATTTTTGCAGGAGGGGATCTAGTAGAAAAGCGACCGTTGGTAATGCAAAAGAAAAATCCCTTGTGCGTTCAATGTGCCACGATAAATAGTAACATTGCTGGTCTTAAAAGTGTTTTCAATGTGGCAGGAAACATGGTGTGTGGCAAAACCTGGAACAAGCGAGTCTATGCTGCAGCAAAACATCAATTATGCTTGTAATCATGTGGATTGTAGTCCTACGCACGACGGCGGCTCATGTTTCAACCCAACAACTCTCATAAACCATGCCTCTTTTGCCATGAATCTTTACTTCCAGAACTCGAACAGAAGCAACACAAGTTGTAATTTCATAAACACTGGCCTCATTGTCGTAAAAGACCCAAGTAAGCAAATTTTATTTTCAATATTTTCAGAAGTCTGTTACTCAGATTAATAAAAAAAAAAA
>CP135547.1:593042-618801 GCA_032402905.1 Khaya senegalensis | reverse complement strand
ACTTACCTGAGGAGCTTTCGTAAGCTTGGATCTTTTAGTTTTGTTTGGAATCTTCTGGAAAAAAAAAAAAGAAGAGAGACTTGGGTACGATCTGAAATTGTTTTTTACAAGTTCTTGTATGTGTACTTTTGATTCCTTGTCTTAGATTCAGGTAAACTTGGTCTGATTCTGTTTTCCTATGTGGGAATTTAAGGTTGTTAGGTCTGTTTCTTAGAGTTCTAAAAAGTTTCAATTTTTAGTTCGTGTGATTTCATTTATCATAAGATCTAGATAAATTATCGCTGGGTTGCTGAGAAGTCCATTTTTTCTAATTTAGTGTGGTGCAGTTAGGCTCCGTTTTCTGTACCTAAGTTTGCTTTTTTGTTTTAGCTCTGCTTGTTATCATGTAGGTTTGACTCTGCTTATTTTATGTTTTTTTTTCTTTATGATTAATTTTTTTTTTTTTGTTAATTGCTTTTTTTTTTTTTTTTTTTGTACTTTTGCAGCACTGGTGTTTAAATTCATGTTATGGTAATTTGGAACTGAATGAAAGAGTTCAACATGCCGTGGACATCTTCTTTTGTGAATTACAGCAGGAACATGGTGGTGTTCTTTCGTGTTATACTGTAATTTGGATTTGTTCAGGTTACATTTTTGCCAGTTAACTATTTGTTACTATTTCTCACTACTTGTATCTGATTTGCTACTATTTTAATCAAATCATGCATATAACTGGAGATGAGAAATAAAACTGGAATATGTAATGAATTAGTAATCATATTTTGGATTAGACTAAATATCATTTTGCTTTCT
This sequence comes from Khaya senegalensis, assembly GCA_032402905.1. NCBI lineage: Eukaryota > Viridiplantae > Streptophyta > Magnoliopsida > Sapindales > Meliaceae > Khaya > Khaya senegalensis. The sequence goes on along the minus strand of CP135547.1, from coordinate 618,009 downwards.
GCAAAAGATAAATTTCAAAGATGTATTAAAGAAGCTAGTTTCCCTGGTCCATGGAGATCACGGGCAGAGTACCTTGCAGCAATTGAAAGGATGCCATTAGTTGAGTGTATGCTTGGGATTTTGTACTTGAAATAACAGAAGATTTATTACTTGATATTTGAAGTTTACATTGCTTACCAATCTAGAATCAAGTATCTATGTTTTGTGTTTTTTCTTGTTGTACTTGTTAATTTAATCTATGCATAATCCAAAATATCGCATGACAATGAAAGAGCCATGACGTGAAAGGCTTTCACCATTTCATTCTCATTAGAAACAGAGCACTTAACAAAGAGAAAGTATATGTGTTGTGTATGTAACCTAAGCAATAAAAGAAAGAAAATTAAATACTACCCTTCTAACTAAATGTATATTACAGTAATAACACTTTCCTTTCAATTGATGATAATTTGAAGATTCTTGTTCACTGCTATAGGTAAAATTCTGTTGGTTTTGAAGGGTTGCTTCTATCAAGTGTCTTTCTAATTGAAAACTGGTTGGAGAGTGTGAGAATGTACATTGCAGTAACTATAAAGAGATATCGAGCAGTGAAGGAAGTCAAGAAGATTATAATGATAGTCAGTGTCATTGCGTATTACCAACCAGTGCAAGTTTGTCAGGTAAATATGTCCTTCCTTTTTGCAATTTCAGCATTATTATGAATAGTTCATAGTGCCTTCCACTAATGCTCAAGTTCTTGTTCCCTTGTTTCTATGTGTTCTCATGACTTTGAGTCTCTGATATATTGGTTGTACTGTTGCTCCAATCTTGCATAATGCATTAATCTTAGGAAAATAAATATTGAAAAGGCAAACAAAGGTACATTATAATCATTTTCAAATCCCGTGTGTTTGGGGTCTGGCAATATTATTTATGTTGTATTAATCTCTCATATTGCTGTTGGATTAATCAATTTTTTGTTTGTGAAATTTGCATAAATGCATCTCTGCTTATGCATGCTTGTTGATCTTGCATGTTTTGTGTTTACTGTTCACATGCATGCACATGCACACTCTAAATCGCAATACATGTTTAGGATGTTATGAGCAAAGAATATTTGATCCATACAAGTAGAAAAAACTGTGTTAAAATTTTTTGCTGTTGACAATGCTCCCTAATTTTTTTTTTCTCTTTTCCCATCTAATTGCTAATCTTTGAATCCTTAAATAGCTTGGTTCTTGATATTATCATTTCCTTCAGTGGTTTGGCTCATGTTTTTCTGCAAATCTCAGCATTTGAAAACTCTGTTGGCTTTCTAAAATAATAGTTTGATTTGAGCCAAAATATGAAAGTTCTCCTGGATATATGCTAAAATTCCAACCAAGTGGAAAATTCATGTTTCTGTGTATATCTTTGTTAAATGGTTTTGGATATTGATCAACATGTAGATAAATTTTTCTCCAAATATCTTGAAAATTCTGCATGAATTTATCTAATATAATTCTTGTATTACTGGATCACATATTCTTAATTATTATGTGTTTGATATTACCACTTTGGACCGAATGACACACTTGGTGTTAATTATAGTGCTTTTCCATTTGCTATTACAGGCTGAATATTTCCGTCAGTTGCTTAAACCTGTCACGTAGTCTCCTAATACAAAGATCTGGGATATTGGGATTTGGGACAATCTACCGTCTGGTTTTGTTTGTGTGTAAGAAGGCTGTGACCGAAAGTAACCAATTGATTGTGTTAACCGTGGGATAGACAGCTTGCTTGATTTCAACGATGGCCAAAATACCTTAAGTTTACTGTAAGACATGTTGTCATTGTAGGCCCTTCGTACAGTTGATATTTGAATAATTGCCAACTTATAAGGTGAAAATCCTTCTTTCCTTTGAACTTTTTCTTTTCGGTTAAGTAGGACTTTAGATGCAGAGAGACCAACATTTTTACCCGAAAAAGGCTGTACCCCCCTTTGCAACTCAAGTGGGTAGCAATTACATGCCTATTCCAGTTGCATCTGCCTTTGATGCAGTTTTACCTCCGGCTGCAAAGGCACCAATGCCCTTTCACAGTGTTGAATTTCAGGCCTCTGAGGTTTGCCCAAAGAATTTCATTGTCTTTGATCAGACAGATCGTAGAAGTCAAATCATATTCCATCCTGCTACTGCACAGAAATTCCATGGTCCTAGCTTGAACTTCTGTGCAACTTACAGCCAAAACAATTTTGGGCAGAATGATGATACTAATGTGGAAAGAGAGATATCCTCTTCTCTAAAAGAGGATTCAGATGATATTGATGCATTGCTGAGCTTGGAAGATGGAGGAGGAGAAGAAGAAGAAGAAGAAGAAGAATATGATGAGGAAGAGGTCAGCACTGCACGAACCTGTGGATATTATGGAAGCAACTCTCCTGACTCTAGTTCCTCTTATGGTTCAGAACTACAAAAGAATAAGCCATCTTTGATGCTGAAGTGCTCTGGTAGTAGTAGCAAATGTAACAATGAAATAAAAAAACAGAAAATGAGGAAGATGGTGACGATGTTAAGAGGAGTTGTGCCTGGGGGTGAGCAGATGGATACTGTTGCTGTTCTAGATGAAGCTGTGAGGTACCTCAAGTCTCTTAAGGTTGAAGTGCAGAAGCATGGAGTCGGGAATTTCAAGAACTAGGCTTGGTACCATGCCATGGTAAACAAATGTTTGGGCTCTTTATTTAAATCAAGAGTTTACAATTTATTAGTAAGGTTGCTTACCTTTTTCACAGCAGGTCAAATCTTGGGATGATAATAATATTAAGAGTGCTTCTAGAACTTACTGTTGTTTTAGAGATTCCCAATAGTTTCTGTATTGAGTTTGTTACGGTGGTTTTGGTGTCTAAACTTTGGAACTCGTTGACAGTTGGAAGTGTGGGAATGAGTTCCGATTGGCTGAGGTGTATGTTGTGTAATATGTCTACTCCTGAACTAGTTGCCTCTTGATCTGTATGCCATATTGGATTTATATAATGTACTCTGTTATTATTAAAACTGACGTGCTTCTGTTGTGCATACTGTTCTTTATATTCTTGTTCATTTATCACAAGCATTAATTGATTATTCCGGTTATATGTCTCAACGGGGTTTATACTGTTCACCTGAGGATCCTGTCCAGTCCACTTCTCATAGGTTGGATAATTGAAATCATCAAAATAATGCCTGCACGTGATGTTTTGCCGCCCTTCAGCCCCTGCAGATGCAACATACTAAGGTGTCAGTGATGTTTCGTATTCAATATTTTCAGGTTCTAGATCCGAACAATATTATTATAATTCCGTTGGTGCATGTCACTCTATTCAAACATGACTTGCTAGGATTTAATTTATTGTGGTGCGTGATGGCGCTTTCCCCTGCTGCAGACCCAATTGTTAGTGCTGTTAGTGGCGCACCGTTGGGAGTATTTTAGCTGTTACTGCCCATCCCTTGCCAATTATTGCTTCTTTCGATTGGCCCCACTGGCTTGGAAATCGTGCATCCTTAAATGCCCTTCAGTTTCAAGACTATTATGGGTTTTTTAACCCCTTAATTTATTATGTCTGAGTTGAGTAATAATTTATAGGTGAAAGGTCTAGATGTGGAACGTTAATCCACATGGACATTGATTGGAAATAAAACTCCTGTATTGCCTACTGTAATGGTGTGGCTGCCAGACGGTAGCAGAGTCCAAATTTTGTATGCTCTTGCAAACATTGAACTTAAAATTAGACTTCTTTCTCCTGCCTTCACTAACACTTTCTGGTAACCAATCGTTTGTTTGAAAGGAGCTGCGGCTATCCTATCTGGGGTGCCGAGTGAACCATGATCACCTCAATGCCGTCTCTCTTGCCAACATTCTCAACTTCAACTTCAAACTCGAAATGTTGATTACTTTTTAAGTCGTCTACTTACGTTGAGGGGCATCGGGGCCTGTAGGAGCCACTGGTGTAGTTGAGGACGCTGCAGTGTTGGAATTTGTTTAGTTTGATGTGGATTGATCTTTTCGAAGTTGATAAACTGTACCTGAAATTGGTATAGCCGAGGCCATATCCGAATGGGAAGACTGTGGAGCCATCGTAGAATTTGTATGCTCGTCCTGGATAACCTGTGCTTTCAACTGGTCTCAATTGCAAGGATGTCATTGCAAGCTTATCGACATAATCAGCTTCATACCATGTAAGTGGCAATCTTCCTCCCGAAAAGACTCAACATTATAAGACAAAAGACATTGAAATCGATTTCCGTAAAATTGTTGTAGAATTCTCTTCCCTCAATAGGATTATATTTGCCGAATACAACATCTGCAATAGCGCCTCCGCCTTCTTCTCCAGGATAGCCAGCCCATAAAACGCCTTTAATTTTGTCACTCTCTTTAGCAAATAAGATATCAACGCCACCTGCGGACATGATAACAAGAATAACCGGACCTTTGGAGACTCTGGTCACCTGTTAGATAAGCTGCATCTCGTAACCAGGGAGAAAAAGATTGTCTGCTCCAAGCTTTCGTCTTCAACAGTTGAATCTAAGCCAGCTAAAATTATTGTAACATGAGCTTTCTTTGCCACTTTCATGGCTGGGAATATCAGGCTTTCATTTTTGCATAAAACTTCACCACATCCCATTTTATAGTCCACTTTTCCATAATTTGTGAAGCCATGTTTAGGAGCAGTGTACCGGCATGGAATACCTGTAATATTTGTATAAATATTTTAAGAAATTCCATACAAGGCATACAAATTAAACTCCTATTAATGCAATAAACTATATACCTGCATAATTTCCGAGTATGGCCTTGGTGGCATTGGCATGCAGACCAACGACTGCTAGGGTTCTGAACTTCAAAGTGCTCAAAGGCAGAGTTTCATTAATCTTTGCTAAGAGATTTATATTTAGGGTTTCCATCGAAACAGCCCAATCTCATTAATACTGTAGACAGGTATCTCAATGACCTGTCAATATCCCATTCCCTGACCTTTCCCTTTTGTACTGCATTTCCAGTGAAATTAGTGTAGTAGACACAACAGTCCAAATCCAAACCTACGTTAACAAAAAGCCATGAATTTCATTACATGTCAAATCCAATGAGACAAACTGTGTTTCATAATTTATCAATACAATAATTTACTGTGATAGAAACATGAGACGGCAAACCTGCTTTTAGGATTTCGGCAACAGCATCTTCTTTTGTGTCACCAAGAAATTTATGGTGATCTACCATTACTTGTATAGAGTCACAATCCGAGTCATCAAGAAGCATTTTAACGAATGGATTTTGCACCAAATAACGTTAAGATTTAATCAGAATTTTAAAATTTACACCCGCGAAGGTCCCAGTCTCCTTAAATGGTTTGATTGAAAAGCTTGGGATCGGCACAAGTTGGAACGTCATTAACAAGATTGTAAAGCACGTAGCACTCCTAACATCGCCTTCTTCAACACACATTTCGAATGATGGAAAGAATATCTCTACCATATCTTGCTCAGTTACCTTTAAAATTGAAGAAATTGTAAGATAAAAGAAAAAAAATTGAAGCTATTACAAGTTATATTTTTCTTATGATAAAAAATTGTGTACCTTTGCATCGAAATGGAAACGATCAACTCCCTGCCAATTGTCGACATAGTAAGCAGCATAATGCTCTCTGCATGAAGAAACTTTGAGAGGCCTGGAGTTCAAATCCGTACAGCTTTCTTGTCCGGGAACATCCTGTAGACCTCTAACATAATTTGCAGCATACCTGCCAACAATATAAGGATCTTCACCCGGTGTTTCTAAGGTTCTTCCCCATCTAGGATCTCTAACTACATTAATGGTAGGACTCCAGTGAGTTAATCCAGCCCGCCCTAAATTGCACATGGCTTTTGCTTCAGTTGAAACAACCTGCAGTAATGAAAGATAATTTTCATCAATACTTGCTTGCTCATTAAAATTCTTAGACATTCTATAATGGGTGCCATCAAGTCCTGGATTGTTTGTTTGTTTATTCAGCATTAAAATCTGGTATAAAAATGGCTGCACTTAAAGTACCATAAATGTGTTTTAACCTTTTAGGACATTACCTGGCCAATCTTGTTCCACAATGTGTCGTTAAATGAAGCAGCTGTGAGAATGACGGTCGGAAAACTTGTGGCTCCCGAGACAAAATCATCAAAAAATGTGCCGGACGGAACTTTGATACTCCATGTAGAGCCTCAAACCACCACTCATATTTTGGCAGTCCCAATCTAGGCAGGCCATAAGCAAGATTTCCTAGTTGCTGCATCTTTTTGGCTACTGTCATCCAGTCCACAAATCCTTCACCGTTACAGGATAAGGAAGTAAAGAATCACAGAAGACAAAGCTTGACATTTCCAATCCAAGTTTATCAAACCTGGAAGCATCACATACGGGAGTGAAGCTACTGCCAGTTTCAGGAGCAGTATGTTCACCAGTTTTATCTGTAAGAACGACTCTAGTAGAAATAACAACAGCGGAGAAAATGATACAAAGAAGAAAATGAAGAAATTTGGCCATGGCTTTCATGTCATTGATGATTCAGTCTCAAGATTATCAACGAGATTAATTCCATCAGATTCTCACACGTCCAGATTAATTCATCATTTTCCCAGGTAGATTTTACAGCAAAGAGTATTCACATAATTAATGGGCAGCACACTGACATTCATATCATGACATTAATGTAGAAATATTACGTAATTATTAAATACATGACACTACCTAATAACATCACCTTTTGTGTTCTATTGAATTAAAAAAAAATCGCTAGTCTCACCCTCCAAATCCACGGCCATTATTGATTGATAAGTGCACACCAATGCCATTGATTATCCTTTGCCTTGCTACATTTAGATAGTGATTGGAGGAACAGTCCAAGAAAAAATTTTAAGTAGAATAATCTCATTATCATGTTATTATATGTAATGTGATGAGATTATTTAATAAATAAAATAAATTAAATTAAATTAAAAAATTTAAAAAATTATATCACATTAATTAAATAATTATAAATAAATTTATCTTATTTTATTTATTTATTAAATAATTCTATCACATTAATTATATTAATATGATAAAATTATCTTAAATCTTAAATTAGAAAAATTTTGATGAATGTAATTGAATAATTAATAATCTTAATATAAGATTAGTTACACATAGAAAGGTCTAATAGGTCAGATTGGACCGGCCTAACCAGTATAAAAAAAGTTTATGGAGATTTCTAAGTAGTCTAACGTGGATGGATTTTCCAAACATGTACCGCAGAATCATTGAATCACTTAATAAACAATGCCTTCCATGTTAAACGGGATTATTAGTGTTGTCAAATAACTGCGATTAGAGTTTGTAAATCGTTAAATAATTATGAGTTATTCCTTTAATCAGTTCATCTGTTAAAAATAATAATGAAACTATGCAGATGTTGTCCTTCAGGATTTATAAATTTTGGATTTTGTCATCATGGGTCTTAAAATATTCATTACAGGAAGTGAGTCAGCAGAATCGGAAAGCTCCGGGTTAAAGACATCTTTGCCATGTAACTACTTCCTTTGGACATGGCTTACGGGTGTAGAGAGAACGACAAGACTGAGATTGGAGTGAGAAATCATCTAAGCTTATTCATCAACTTTGCCATGCAAGGATTTGGCTAATCCCTTTTGGTGGCGAAATTCTTCTGCTGTTTCCATGTCATCAACACTTTTTTCTGCATTCCAGCACTTGTGAGCAAAAGGATCACTCGTTTAGAAAACACTCTCAGTTTCGTTGATGTTCCATAAATTTTAATAAATGACAGAGTGGCTCCCGGAGATGTTGTTATTGTGCTCTCATCTGTGGTTCCGAGGAGAACTATGACGAAGCGAGTCATTCGAATGGAGGGAGATCGTGTAAACTACGTGGTAGCCCCTAAAAACAGTGACAGATTCTGTTGTGGTATTGTTCTGTTCATGCCATCCAAATTGGTTCTGGGTTTAATGGGATTTTAGAGATGAATGCTATTTAAAGTTTTAATTTTTTCAGGTAATTTGGGATGTTGTGGTTTTAAACTGCTTAACGGGTTTCCCTTTTGCTAATTGAATTTTTTTTTACTTGATTTTTGTTGACTCTGTTTTGTTTGATGTTTTGCTTAATGGAATTCGAAGTTTGTCTTTGGATCATAACAATTGTTAATGGGGTTTTGGATTTCGCTAATCTGTTGTTTATTCTCTCTTTAGGTTCCCGAAGGGCATATATGGAGAGAGGGAGATAACATTTATGAATCCATAGGTTCAAGAAAATTTGCTGTTCCTTATGGTCTTCTTGAAGGCAGAGTGTATTGGAGGGTGAAATCATATTCTTCTCCAATTTTTTATCTAATAGTATGAGGGTCTGAACTGTTCCTCTCGTGGGAAATTGATTAATTTTACCCGGGATGGATATGAATGTACAATCCATTCTGGACAGACTTTCTGATGTAATTAAGTTTTATAGGATGTCAAAATTGCTGAAACATTTCTGGAACTTATTTGCTCAAGAATTGAAAACAGTCAAGCCTAAGCTTTTGGACCAATATCCCGAACATGTGGGGTAGGATATTCTTGGCAGTCACTGATAGTTGCATAAGGCATTTGCTATTGTTTCTCTTCGTGGTTCCTTTTCTTCTAAGCTGAGTGACTTGAGGGAATATTTCAAGTTGATACTCTTCTAGGACTTTACTTCTTATGTGTACATACATCTACGTTGTCTTGTGACTCAGAAACGATTCACTTTTTCCTGTCATTTTTGATATTAACACAGTTAACTAAACTTCCATTCCGAGCAATTGACTTTAGGTCCTCTTCAATTCATTATGTAACGTACTCTGTTATGATTTTAAGAAACAAAATGAGTTCTTGTAGTCACTATTGGTATATCAGTTACTGATTCTAATTTCCCTTTCCTGCTCTCTTAATAGGTATGGCTGCCTAAAGATTGTGGTTCATTGAGAAGAAGAGCAGAATAAGTGATCCATTCTTGTAAGGTACACATTTTGAGTAATTTTCAACAGTGTTTTTAAGGAATAGAGAAGATGACCAGCTGAACTATAGTTTTAAGTTCTGATATTGACTGTTTTTGCAATGAGCTGTTATTATATGTCTTTACTTCAATTTTATTCCTTGACACATGAGAACTTTACCTTACAAATTTGAAAAATATTCACCGCAATATTGCTTTGGAATTTCCTTGCTGGCTACCATCTAAGCAAGAATTCCGTTCTGGCGAATTTGCCTGATTTTGAAGCTTTGTTGGTGCTTTTTAAGCCCAACTAGATATATATATATATATATATATAGAGATATATATATATATATATATATATATTATTGCTTTAGCATACCGGCTATCCGTGGAGTCAAGTTTATGAATTGACAACAGTATAGTTCAACCTTGGCCGAGATAACCTTCTCCTAAAGGGTACAGTGTTTAGTTAATTTAAACTCTGTTTTGTACCATTGACAGAAGATAATAGTGACAGTGGCTGTTGAGGGATATAAATGGATGGCTAACCTGACAGGGACCATGGATTGAGATTTTGACAATGTAGCCATTGGCACTTACAACTCTGCTGCCAAGATAACGGTTAGGCACCAGGATAGCATGACGAAGTGTAGTGGGAGGTTGTGGCTCTGTACCGGATTCATATTTGCTACAGGAAAACAAGGCAGCAAAAGATAGAAGGAAAACAGTGGAGCAAGTGGAGATTTCTGAAAGGGAAATGAAGTGTCTCTGCTGGCTCGAGGCTGACAGAAAGCAACCAAACAGAGCTGAAGGAGAGGATTAGCGAAGGAAGATCTGTTAAGCTAAAGATGATCAAATATTAGATCCCAGCAAAACATATTGAACCAGCCATACATTTTGGAAGTGGAAAAAATAATACAAACATTTCAAAGATAATTGATAACAGACTTAGGTCTATTAACAAGCAAAACTTCAAAATTTCAAAGTTAAGCTCAGAATAAAGCATAAAGGAAAAGCCTAACTGGTTTTCCATTTGGGAATGATATTCATCAGCTAATCTAAATGGGGATGATACTACTGCCATTTGATTTGCCTGGATAGATGGTGTACATAGATTCAAGCTCATTCTTGAAGTACTTGGTAAATTTGTCTGAAGCTAGAGCTTTAGCTATACAACTCACAACTGAAAATAATTATTTCAGCCGAAACATAAACTTAACTCTAGGGTATAGAACTAAGGAATATGGCAAATCAGCAGGATGATACCCTCCAGAAGTGTCAAAACATATGATCATGATCTAGCAGTAGGGGTTGCGACATAATGAAGAATTAAACCATCAGATACCAAGTGGGATAAGTTAGCATCTCAAAAGTTGTTGAAAGCGAAAGAGAGAACTCATTTAGTATTTTGCTGCTATTTACATTCCTAAAGGTGTCTAAGATGGGCAATGGCAACCTTACGGCTGTACTCCGATTGCCCTGTCAAAGCATTGCAATTCATCAGCTTCTTTTGAACTCTGCTCATTATCCAATTCCAACTCTTCTCTTCCATGATTCGTTCAGAACTTCAGCCCACATTAGACATGAGCATGCATATGTTGTACTGAAATGCTACTTATATAGGACTCACTCTCGATATCTGCATTCATAAAGCTGAAATTATTAGAGGTTCCTTGTCTCACTTAAGTAAATGTACTAGTTTGCATTCTTGCAAAACTACTATGAAATTTACAGGAAAAACTATTCGTGAAACAAGCACAAATCATAAATGAAATCTTGTTACAGTGAGACACTAGGAAAAACCTGAGACATCTCAAATAGAACTAGTGTTGAAAATGGGATCAGGAGTATAAAAGAGGGGTGTGAGTGTGTGTGTGTGTGCAGGAGTGTGCGTAATTAGAAACAAGATGGAATGAGCAATATTAAGTAGATACAATTAGTTAAATAGGCGATCTTTTTTAATGGGAACAATAAAGAAAATAAGAAATCTGAACCTGATTCTGTGCACTTGTTGCAGTAGTCCAGCACTGAGGATCATGCGATGTTGCTGGACTATCATGGATGAAAGTTATTGTTCTTGAATCATCTTGTCTGTCAGTTCCTACCAAAGGTGGTAAGTCTCTCATGACCCATAATACAAACGCTGAAGGCACTGAAGAACCTAGAAAAATGTAAAGGTCTCACAGTTATGTTTTCCAAAAACCATCTTGATTTCTCATATAACTCGGGATAACTATATGAAAGCATCAGTGATTTCTTAATCGTTTTAAGAAAGTAAATTCTTTGCAACCTTAATCATCAAACTAATATTCTATGCCTTACATATGATGCATATGCAACAGGAGTACTGAATCCATGGTAGGTGATTAAATGTCTAATATGGCTTGCCTTCTATAGATTTAAGGATATGAATTGCCAAAGTTCTAAACAAATTGAGATTAGTGCAATCTACAATTGTTTCCGCTATCAGCAATTTCAAACTTTCCACTTAAATTGAAAATTTTGATAGATACTTACCCACAAAATAATACAAAATCAGTAAAAGGGAAGTATAAACACTATTTATTTCCAGTCGATGCCAGTGATAAAGGACCTGCAATCAAAATTTTATAGTTTCAAAATTTCAATGGTAACAAATGAAAGTATAGAATTTATGACCAACAAAAATACATACTGGAATTTCAGTTAAAAGAGCTATGAAAGAACTCGGTGTAAAACATAAAAGAGATACAGCAGCCAATCCAGCAACCTGCATATAACAATGCACCGTCACATCATCAAGAAGAAATAAAAAGAACTGAGGGATCCATAAATCAGCTGGGTCCATAGATAAAAATTGAGACAAATGCTTCAAACACACTGTGTATGTCAAATAATAGGCAGTCAATCAATACAATAATGGTGCTACCAAAGTTAGGTCAGTACCTTCCATATTTCAGACAAAGTTCTCTCAGATCTAACCGTCCTCATTTTCAAGCATAACATAAGTCCTGGACATGAAACACAGCAAAATGTATACTTTAAGTAAAGAGAAGGACGACATCTACTAATTCTCCACGTAATGCAGACAACTTAGTCGCCCATCTAGTCAACAAAAATCTTATCCTGCCATTTCAGCAGGTAAAAATATATTACTAATAAATGAAAGGTAATAGGGACTTAGCCAACACTAGCCATTATCTGTAAAAGAGGTCCACACAGACTTATTGTATTGCAAATGAGGCTCTTCATTGCATCAAACTACAGTAATTAGGTGCTAATACAAATGCAATTCAACGTGTGTGCATATGGAGGGTCATAGTTCAAAGGATGGCACGCATGAAACCAGCAATAACAGACTCGAGTCAGATTCTATATGAAGTTGAAACTATTGACACGATCTTAACATTGCCAAGCATTGTTGTTGTGATAGTTAATGCTGCAATGTACAAGAAATGCAAATTCTCAAAATCTGTGACAAAGAGCCCAAAGGAAAAACTACTATTAATCTAGCCAACAACAAGTTTATTTTGACATAAAAGTTTTAACTTAACAAAATTCAGTAGCACTTGAAGAAAATATTGGCACTGAGTCTAGACCTACAATCAAAAGCACAGAGCTATTACTTCAAAGGAGAAAAGTAGATCAAGATAAGCACAACTAATGAAATTGTACCCAAAAATTGATAGTTTAAAATGATAGATGCTCACCATAACATGCCAACGCCCCTCCTAATAGTAGCATTGCTGTAGCAAAAAGAGATATATATACCTGCATAAGATTATAATCACTGAACCATGGCTGCACTAACTATTACTTGTTTAGGGAAAAGAAAGCCTCAAAACAACGTTGGAGCATCCAAAGCCTACGTTTTATTTTCATATTGATGAATTCATACATTAACTGTGTCCTTCAACCCACTTATATGCCAAAGGATTACTAGCTAGTTTGCATACATTCCATATGAAGAATAAGTAATGGAACAAACTCATGGATGTGGATGGTGACAATTTGCACACAAGCCATATTCAACTAACGTAGACAGAATAATGTAAAAACAGTCAATCTTTCTTTTCACACTATCAGAATATACAGTAGCCAGAGAAAGATTAATCTTAACCAAATAATGAGAGACAGCACAGGTACAAGCAATGACCACATGAATGGGTAAATTGCAAACTAATATTTTAATGTCCATACCCGAGCTACCACTGATGAATCAATAGGATTTTCTCCCATCCCAATCCACATTACCACGGCAAATGTCATCATTAAAATGAATAACAGAACAGTCACCTGGTTATCAAGTTCAGAGTAAGTGGATTTCTGAACATTTAGTTATCACATACGTGACAGCATGGATAATGAAGGGAAAAAGGACCTAAAAAAAAAAAAGCATGCCTGCATTCTTTGTGGAAAAAGAAAACAGAGAACTTTTTATCATTCTCATACCAAAATCACAATCTTTTGACGGCTCCCCACATGAATTGATTGAAAAGGGAAACATATTCGAAGAACATCGGCATTCGATGAACCAGGTGTGTTTAGTGACCTTTTCAACAAAGTTTCAAGAAAGCCATGCCCCTCATCCTCTTCTTCTTCATCATTTGGCTGATGGCAAAGGTCGACCCTACAAAAAGAATCCACCAGAAACAGTGTATAGCTTACAGAAAAACAACAATTTTCATTGGAAAGCAAAATATAGCAAATTAAGAATCATAATATTTATTACAAAAAAAATAAAATAAAATAATTTTTTAGCAATACAATGTATTCATTTTAGTAATTAAGATATGAATATTTAGTGTATGGCTATCAGCAGCCAACAGAAGATCCCGCATAAACCAAAAATTTAGTCCAAAATTGAAACATCCATATCAAGATTGCTAATATTATGAAGTAGCAAACAATTAACAAAATGCAAATTAAAAATTGAAGATAAAATCATTACAAACCCAAAAAGTTAAGTATTAACCATGTGCTCCTTTGTAAATTGGAATTTATTTTCAAATAAGTGCTATTATAACTCTTAAACTAAAGCCAGTAGCACCTGAAAAACAATGGAACAAATAGCACGCTGTCCAGAAATCAATAATTAAACAACTTAAATTCTGCAAAGACTAAACTGGACTGAAGTAGACTGAAGATCTCTGACAAATCATGTCACATTTACTACTATAGCATTTAGCAAAGTTGAAAGATTAAGCATCTGGATTTGAGGATCCTTTGTCAAAGTATCTGTAAACTTTTTACTCCTAATAATGTGTTAAGAGCTCTATGATTAATTATGGAAAACAAAAATAAGAAGAAACATACCAGAATGATAAAAGAAGAAGAAAGGCCGCAAACAACAGAAGTCTAGGAAAGGCTGCAAAGCAGAAATTCACACAACTCAAACTTTCATTAAGCTCTTAAAATGAACATCTAAATATGTCGGAAACAGGAGGCATACCCATGGCAATAAAACCGCAAGAGTAAGACCAGCATAGCCATAGCTCGCATGCAGCAACAAGATTTAAAACAAAATAAAGGAAATAGCCTGCCGCGTCAGAACAAAATTTAGCAATTTAGTTTGATTCAAAATTAAAAAACTACTATTAACAAAATGGCCATACTGGGTCAGAGGACCAAAACAGTTAAATGAGATAACATGGAAGCATACTCTGACATTAAATCATGGAACAATTGAGATATGATATTAGTGAAAAATAAGTGATCTCGCAGTATATAGAGTTGCAGAGTGTCTAGTGATTGACTCACAACAATATAAGCTATAGATGTTACCTAATTTCTTTCCTCAGCCAAAAACAAATATATAACAAAGTTTGTTGAAATGGAGAACTTATGACTCTAACCGGGTAAATAAAATGCATCTTTTAATGAGATGCTGCCCTTAGGCATTTTATAACATCCCTAATTATTTATGACACACAAGCAAGCAGTAGTTTGTTCCAAATAAGCAGCATGAAGACTAAATATTAAATGGCTAGCGACCCATTATAAGTTCTAAATCAAGAGGCAATGTTACAATATTAAGTACTTCAAGATGAAAACTAAAAGACACTTATGAACTAGAAAGGACCACTCACCACTATTAACTGATCGTACATGTAAGAAGCCAGGAAATACCAAAATGCAGAATATGGATTCTTACCTACATTAGAAGAGCCAATCAATACGTGAAACACCTGTAGGCATTCACTTGTATTAGTACAACATTAATGCATTTGCAATAAGAGCAAAGGGCTAACTTGTTCACACAGTAAAAACAATCATCTTTAATGAGATATATCATTAGCAAGAAACAAAGAAAAAACATCAGAAGCAAAAGAATTATTGTTGATTTTCTGGAATTGTTCTTAGTTAGATCTTCTTCCTAAGGTATTACTATTGATTCATATGACCTATAATTTCTAAATAAACCTAAACCTGGGAACCCCAGTCCCCTTAAATCAATGCAAAGTCAGACAAGGCACCTAAATTCCTTCTAGTTCACAGATTTTCAACGAACTCCTGCTTAACAATGATATCACACATCCAGGTTGAATCGAGGCAAGAGTATTTCAATTGACTAACTGGCCTGAAAATAACTGATTCATCTAGCTAACTTATTAAGTCATTAGTCAACAATTACAAAGTCGTTTGTAGGACATGTAGCACTTACTTTTTGACGAGTCCAGCCAAGTTGTGAATTCCTTGAGTTAATCCTTTGTAGCTGGTGCAGAGCATAGCAACATAATTAGTCAGTTTACACATGAACATAGGAAAAAGAACAGGGGAGGGAGTGAGAGAGAGACAGAGAGAGTTAATATTGCAGGTACACAAGCAGACACATGCATTCCCAAACACAAATACGCATAAGTATGTGAAATTGCAACACAATGAAGAGTTCAATTACGGATGTTGAAATATGTCATTTCTCTTCAGTCCAAGCCCTAATACACAAGGCTCGATTCAGTTACTCGACTCGGTTAAATTGAGCATAAATTCAGAACAAGTTCAGTTCAAGCTATAAAGCCAGTTTCACCCAACTTGTAACAAAGACAACTTAAATTCATGTCATGATTGCTCATTCTATGATCCTACATTGTACAGAAAGTATCCAAAAATGAATGCGGCAGCTCAGTTTTACCTACTGAACCACAGACAATACCAACTACTATTTAGTAATTGCTTGTTGATTTTCCTTTTTTTTTCCTTACAAGTAGAAATTGTCAAATTCATAAGCTTCACCGTTCCTTAGTTCAGAAACCTGATTTCAAATTCTAATGCCTATATGCTACATCATACATTATAATTATACTTTGCTTAGGGATATCAAGCAATTGTCTCAATAGGGAGCCATTATTAATACTTTATATAGGACAATATAACCTCCTTAGCAGCCTCTAATGCCAATTGTACACGTTCAGATGAAAGTTACTATTGAACATAACAGGATACCTTCCATCCAAACTCAAATGTCATCAAACCAAAACAAATCCAATCCAATCACTGCCGTCAAGAAACAAAATCCCCTTATAATCAGTCACTAATCAGAACAGAAATGAAAATAAGATAACAGGATATCAACGAGCAATATTTCACATATAGTTCAAATATTCTTTCCAAACTATCAACTCCTTGGAACTCCATATAGCAGAACACATCCCATTGCCCAAATTCCACCCCAACAAACATTACAGAATCAAATTTCTCATCTGTTCTGTACTACACATGAATAGACAAGAAACAAACTTCCCACCCACAATACGAATCGAAACATACCAGCAATACATTAATTCAAACACAATCTGGTCATTCCTAAACTCCCATTTAATCAAATTCACATAGAAAACCCATTACAAACCTACATTTCTCATCTTTTATCAGTACACATAAACGAAACAATCACAAAAGTTCCAAACCAGCCCAAGTAAACTAAGTTAAAATAAAAGCCAGCTCCAACCAAAACCAGAAATAATAATAACCCCCAAAGGAAAACAAACCTGAGTAAAAGCAAGACAAGCAATAATACCATCAACACAAGCAAAACCCACATTCACACCGACCAAAAGTCCTGGAAAACAAGACCCTTCTCTCAGTTCAGACATCTTTTCTATCTCTATTAAAACGTTTATAAAAAAAACACATATACGTATCTATTTATATATGTGTTTTATCACTTTCTCCCCTCTAAAAGTGTGACAGAATGTGAGCCAAAAAAAACAGCTTTTGGGTCCAAAACTATCAAGTGTACGGCCTCAAATGAATCCTTTTCAGGGTATCTCTCATGTAAGATCCCTTGCTGATTTTCTTTACCAGCTTGGAATTCCTGAGAAAGAGAAGGAAAGATAAGTTTTTCAGGGAAAAAAAATTCTAATTTGTTAATTTTTGTGAATGGTTTATGGTAATTAAGTAGATTACATAAAAAAAATTATGACGATTACGGGGAAATAGATACGGTCCGCGCGTCAGCGCGCGGGTCTTTGGGCTGAGAGATTTCAAGGAGATTCCGTGATCCCATTTTGACCTAGTAGTTTGACCCACAATGACAATGAGGATAATAACATCCGGGTCCCTAAACTTTTATGTTTTTACTAATAAATATAAATATAAGAAGGAAATTCCTTTTTGTTCTAATTTGAGAGAAATTAAAGTTTCAAATCTCGTGTTATTTAAAAAAATTAATTTTAATTTATTTTAAAAAATATTAAATGAAGAAAACAAAAGCCTAGACAAGAACTCAAGAACTCCATGGACCAGGGCCAGCTTGTCTTTTACAGCCGCCCTCACCTAACCTTTCCAACAGACCCATCGACCACAGAATTTAGAAACTCTATGGCCCAATAGGAAAACTAGTTTGTTTCCTTAACAATGATGTTTCAACTGACAGTACAGACAACTTGTGCATGATATGATCAAGTAAACAATTACAACATGTTTCCTTGTTAACTTCGACTTATCTTTTGTTTTTTGCTTGAGTCAAACTAGAACACTTGTCTAGGAGAGATCACTGTCTGTTTCATCCAACCACAGAATAGTAATGGCTATTCCCAACTAGCACAAGTTGCTATATTAAAGTTTAACCACAGGAACAAGAAGATTGAAAACTTTAACTAACTGAAGCATGGATTACACTGTTCTTGCATTGCCACATTCTGGTTTGAACACTAACATCCATATTCTAGTTTTCCATTCTGTATTTAGGAACCCCACTACGGGCTTAATAGGACACTGTTTAACCACTTTGGTATTGTTGACTTTGAACAGAATTTAAATTGTGAACCTGGAATCATCTGGCATTTCCATTTTTGCAATTCTGTGCAGTCAGTTTTCGAGTAATAATAAGGTCTCAATACGCTGGCAGTTAGTAAGACAAATGTTGACACAGTAGACAAATTGGTATGGTAATAGATTATAGTTTCAGATTGTGAAAGTTTAGATGTGCAGACTTGAAATATGCAAGCATATGTACTTTCATTGCTGATATAGACTGCACCAGGGCTCATTATTTTTCAATGTGTTAAAATGCAATAACTTCAAATATAAGATATTAGAAGTATTAAAATTTACCATCCAATGCTAAGAAGGTATTAAATAAATAGGTTTTATTTCATTTTTTACTGAGTATTAGCACAAGTAACAATAATTACTCATAGGAAAGTTAAAGTATACACTGTCAAAGCAGCTCATTTTTGTAGAAGTTTTTAATTCATCTTTGTTTGCAAGCACAATGCTAACCATGCAAACTGTTTATATGTAGTATATTTCAAATTTTATCAATTAATGTTTACTCTTCCACAAATAGTTAGTCTTTGGAGGGTAGATAATTCAGCACAACACGTTGTGCTGTAAACATGAGCCCTAACACACCATCTATCCTGATTGCAATCGAGCCCCAACACTTTGATCAATGAAACAAAATCTAGCTACTACCTGATTGGAACAAGTTTTAGTTGCTAACTACACTGGCATAAGTTCATTCTGGTTTGAACACAGGACAACCCCATTCCTGTTTTTCATTCTGTATTTAGAAACTTCAGGAGGGATAAAATAGGATATTGTCTAATTACTCTGGATTTTTTTACAGGTAATATTGCATAGGATAGAAGAATTAGGTTTCTATATATGATTGCTGACTAGGAAATAAAATTAAAGTTTTTGAACCTGGAATCATCTGGCATTTCCTTTTCTGCAATTCTGTTTAATGTGGTGAATTTACTATATTAATAAATATATGCAAGTAATGATGAGTTTCCAGTACACGTGTTGTAAGCAAGACAAAATTTGACTCAACAGACAAATTGGTATGACAATTAGATTACAGTTTCAGATTGTGAAACTTAAGATTTACAGGTCTTCAAGCGTGCGAGCATAGGTACTTTCATTGCTGATATAGGCTGCACTAGGGCTCATCATTTTGCATCGTGTTGGAATGCAATAACTCCAATTATCTATGCTTGAAGTGTGTAATTTACCTTCCAATTCTAATAATGGTCTTAAATAAATGGCTTTCATTTCATTTCCACATTTGAATTCAGTGCTTGACTAATACAAGTAGGAATGCCCTGGAAAGTGAAGCTTACATTGTCAAAGCAGCCCATTTTTGTAGAGATTTTTAATGTATCTTTGTTAGCATGCATAATTTTAACTCTGCAAACTGTTTATCTTTAGTATCTTCTAATTTATCAATTAACGTTCACTCTACCACAAATAGTAGTTCTTGTAGAGGAGATTAGACAGTTTAACATGTTGCGCTGTAACAATAAGCCCCAACACCCTATCGATCACGATTGATCGCCTTGACACTCTAATCAATCAACCTAAATCTATCTATTTGCAGATTTGAGAAAGTTTCATTTGCGAACTAGGTAGATTAAAGATCAAATGTAATTGAACATGGAATGAGGTGCACCTGAGTGTACCATGGCTAAGAATACCATGTCAAGGACAGAAATACATATAGTCTATATTTTGAATATTGAATTCTGAAATTAAATTGCCAACCAAAAACATTGAAATTTTCACGCATTAAATTGTGTAAATATATGGTAAGTAGACAACTTATAACATACAAATCCACGCCCTTGCACAATTTAATTCTTAGTGTATTTCCCCACTATAAATACGTCACAAACTAGACAGTGTGCCAAACAATAGAAATTACAATATCTGTAAGCCATAAAATTTCGGCAATGGCGGCCAAGAAAACCAGAGGCAGGCAAAAGATTGAGATGAAGAGGATCGAAAATGAGGATGACAGGTTGATAACATTCTCCAAACGTAGATCGGGGATCTACAAAAAGGCGAGTGAACTTGTCACTCTAACTGGTGCTGAAGTTGGTCTTGTGGTGTTCTCGCCGTCTGGGAAGCCTTTCTCCTTTGGCCACCCATCCATTGAAGCTGTTGCAAACCGCTTCAATGGTGTGAACCCACCACCAAATGAGAACACTCATCCCCTTGTTGAGGCTCACCGGCAGCTGAGGATTGATGAGCTGAACCATCTGCACAATGAGCTCAATCGCCAACTGGATGCCGAAAAAGAAAGGGGAAAAATGCTCCAGCAGATGACGAAAGGGAAAGAAACTAAGGGCTGGTGGGAAGCCCCAATTGAGGATATGAACTTGAAGGATCTACAGCAGCTTGATGCTTCATTTGATGAGTTGCACAAGGCTTTGTTGCAGAAACTCGATGAAAAAGCTGCTGCTGCTGGCGCTTCTTCCTCCATGCTTCCAGCTCCAATGAATCCCGGACCAGCAGGAGCAAATCCATTTGTTACCAACCCTGATGAATTTGATCCTTCAGGAGCATTTCATTTTTCCTATGGCTTTAAGCCAGGGCAGTTCTAGACATCAATTGTCTTTTTTATAGTATTTCAGTTGTCATGATCTTTTATTTTTAATTTTTCACCTACCCCTTTTAGTTTCATATCCTGAACTCTGTTGTTCTTCTCCATTGTTATCTCTTAATAACATGACAACTTATATTTAAATACAGACTAAATATGAGCTATGTTATTTGAATAACCATCTGCAACTATCATGGATGAAGGAGTACAAATTTACAGATAGCAGAAGTTTTTTTTTAAAAAAAAAAGTTGCATTTAGACATTCCTTTTAAAGTTTATCCATAATCAAAGTATATCAGTAATAATTCGTGTCATTTCCTTCTAAAGTTTTTATGACGTTAATTCGGTCTTATTTTATGATTGTGATTTTATGATTATGATCCTATCGTAATCCAAATTCCAACCTCTAATCTTCGATCACTTTATTATTAATGCCATTAGATTTTTCAATATAAAAAAACAAGTGTCGTTCTATTTCAAGAAATTGGTTAATCGATTTTAGAAATATAAATCAAATTTAATTTGTACAATAAATGTTAAAAGTAATGTTATACGTAAATTACAAATATTATTCATGATGAGTTATCTTAATTTATATTATTATTTTAAAAATTCTTTGAATATACATTTAAGATTAAAGTGTTAAAGAATAGAGCAGACATTTTTAGTCTCAATTTTATCTCCAGTCAGTACTAAACCAAGTAGTTAGTAATAACATAAATTAACCCAAAAATAAATTCGGTTTGGTTCGGTTCAATTTTTTTTATTTGAGCTTAAACTCCAAAAAATAATCTAAATAAAAGTTGTATTAGAATATAAGTATTTTAACATCATATAATTTATAAACGATTGTCATAGTACGGAGACAAAAGTCTTAAAATTTTATCATCTTTGTTAGAATTTTTTTATTTTAGAAAGTATAAATTAAGAATAAAGCCAAAACTATTAAATTTTAATTTAAAGAAACAAGAAGTTACTCGAGACTATTAAAACCAAAATTAATCAGTTCTATTTAGCAAATTTTTAACTATCTCTAATTGTGATTTTAAAGTTAGTTATTGTGAAATCAAATTCGCAAATATCTTATAAGTTAAAAAAAAAAAAGAATTAATGACATAACTAAAAATTGATGCTTATAAAATTTTAAAATAAAATTTTATTCAATTATTTATATTAAATAAATCTCAAACTTGTTAAAATACAATAATTTTATTAGATAGTATTTAAATTACTCGTGAGAAAGATAGAATGATTAGTTAATAAAATATTAAGAACTTATATGATATAAATAAATAATTAAATAATTTTTTTCTATAAAATTCGAAGAAATGAAAGACTTAGACAATGAAATCTTAATTATCTTATAAAAGACTTAGATAATGAAATCTCAATTATGTTTAATTGTATGATAAAATTGAGCTCAATCACACCTGAGATCATGCAAATTCTCAAGAACTCTGAGAGAGTAAACGATAATATGAAGCGCAGTTGTGGGCAGACTTCAGAAATATAAGGCAATGAAAGGAAGGATTTTAGTTGTCTAATGAATGAAATGCATGTCTGAATAATGTTAATTAAACAAGCAAACGGTCTACTAATACTTCGGATGAATTATTTGTCTTTAGTTGCAGTCATCAATTAACCTGGCTGGTCTTTCACTTCAGCAACCGCACATGATTGTTGACGGTGGCCAAGTGAGTGCTTGCATCTCTGTTGTTGAAGGCAATGTTATCGGCATGCTAATAAGGAATGGACATAAACAAATAGCAAATTCAATCTGCTAAATCCTCACAAATTCACAGAAAAACGATCCCATTATCTTGCTTCCAAATCTTCGGTGCCACATGATATGATTTATATTCAGGTTGATAATTTAAGTTGTTATATCTTATTCGTGTCATATTATATTTGTATTTTGTTAAAAAAATTAATCAACATTTGAACCATTTAATAATTGTATCAAAAAAATAAAAATTTATATGATTATTAAATGATTAAATAAATTATAATTTATAATTTTAAATTATAATTTTTAAAATTATAACTAATCGTTTTACTTTAACTTATTAACTAGTACTTGGTCTACATCATTGAAGAAATTTATATAGAAAAAAAAAAATTAAGATTTAATTTTGTGTTAATTATGTTAAATTTGATAAAATTTTAATAAATAAAATATATCAAAATATTTTTATCAAATAACGAGTATAAGCGCGTATGTGCATGCGCGTGTGCATATTAGTATATATATATATGGAAAGATTGATAAATTTTTAAAAAGTTACTAATTAAGGTTAAAAATTACTAATTAAAGCTTTGAAAGTTACTAATTATAGCTTGTTACAGATATGTGAATTCAATTTTACCTAATAAAGTGCAAGAGCTAGAACAATAACCAAGGAAGATGGTGCCTGCGTGTGGATTTGAATGCACAAACGTAAACTCAAAGTAGCAAGATTAGAACGCAAAGCAAAATATTCAAAGATAATTCTATTGATGTACAAGCCATCTGTTCTATGATTCAAGCTCACAACAATGGAAGATGGTGTACATTTTCATTTGGGTTTCTAAATTCGGTAGCAATGAGCTCTACTCGTTATCTTCTCCAGCTGCTTGTTTCAGAAGCAACAAGGAGGACGACGCCTCCATCTCGTTCACACGTCCTTTCACATTCTCACGGAGTTCCTCCATCGATGTCTTCATTTTCAGAAGCTCATCCAAGCCAAGTTCACTGATGGATTTTTTGTTTTTGAGCAACCCATTTGCTTTGATAGCCTTGTCGAGACCCTCCCCCCGTTTCTTCTCCACATGCAGCTGCTTGAGCAAGTCGGTGAGTTCCTGGCTCAGCCTCTCCACATTAGCCTGCTGGCCAGCATCAACAGGGTCGTGAGCCTCACCTTTTTGTTTCGAGTCCTCATTTAGAAAGCGTTGAACCACGCAATCAACACTCGGGTGGCCAAACGAGAAAGGTTTCCCCCCTGGAGAGAAAACAACAATAGCAACCTCCACAGCACATAGGGTTGCAAGCTCGTTTGCCTTCTTGAAGAGCCCGTTCCGGCGCTTCGAGAAAGTCACTTGCCTGGAGCTGCTATCCTTCACCATTTTCATCTCTATCCTTTTGCGACCCATAGTTGTTCAGGAACGAAAGAGGAGATGAGCGAGTAAACACATAACATTTGCCAGGTTTAAATAGGGAGAAAGTTGGGAAAGTGAAGTGGGGCTGGTTAATGATGCCAGAATCAAAGAGTTTTCATGTTTCTAATATTGGATTTTACTCCTTCATTACTTCTATATATGGATTACAATTTTGCTAATTTGGTAATGTTTTTAATGTCTTGCTTAATTTGCCCAACTCATGTAATTATGAAACTTAGTTGGCAGCATTTAATTTTTTAGATATACCCATATCAGATTTTGAAAAGGAATTTAATTTTAAACTTTATCTTATTTAATATTTTTTAAAAAAATATTAATTTTATGTCGTTTTATATTATTCACATCATAATTAATTACCTCTTCAATAAATATATTTTTTTTTCACTTTATTTATAATTATTACTTTCAATTTTAAAGAATAAAATAACGTAATTCTTATAAATATAATATTAGATTGAAAAATAAACAGTAATATAATTTTAAAGATTTTAACAAACAATCTATGTGATATGTTCTAGAGCGACCATTATTCATCAAAAGCCACGAAGCCATATATATTATATCTAATTCAGATATCTTTAATTTGAAATTTACCCACCGAAAGAGATATGTCTTGCATTAAAATGTCATTTAGTGTGATGCAAACTGCTCAGTTTTAGCCATTTTTGGCCTGGTTACTAGAATTGCTTAATAATCAACCTTCCAAATAAATAAATAAATAAGATACGGTGCCTAAAGAAAGAATTGTTTTCTACATGAAGGTTGCAATATGGACAGCAAACTGCATTAGTTAGGCTTACTGATATATATGCGTATTGTGATAATGGCACCCTAAATTTGGAAGGGAAAGGTGGATGATACATTCAAACTTGCTACTTCTGTCCAGGCAGGATGAATTATTTTGCATGTAATTCAGATTAATAATGTGAACACACGCAGAATACATACAGATGCAACGCCCTAGAGCAAAATAATGAAGCTGAAACACAAATGGTAATAGTGAAGCTAATTTAAGGTAATGTTTGTCTCCAA
>CP135547.1:554788-588361 GCA_032402905.1 Khaya senegalensis | reverse complement strand
GAAAGATTTACAGTGGCCCATTGATTTTTTGCAACTATAATTGAGAGAAAAAGGAAGTCTTCGAGTCAAATACCACAACTACTACTTGATTATTTAATTCGCTGGGCATTGCATGGTCCATGAACAACAAATTTCTTTGTCCTATTTATTGCTCAAATTTATATTTATAATAAATAATGCCTTCAACCACCTTATACCCAAATTTTCAATTTCTCACTTAAGTTGCACCATTTTTTGAATAAT
Source organism: Khaya senegalensis (assembly GCA_032402905.1). Taxonomy (NCBI): domain Eukaryota; kingdom Viridiplantae; phylum Streptophyta; class Magnoliopsida; order Sapindales; family Meliaceae; genus Khaya; species Khaya senegalensis. The sequence continues at coordinate 588,118 of CP135547.1, read as the reverse complement.
TTTAATAATAATAATAATAATAATAATATAAATTATCATCTAATAAAATAAAAAAATTATAAATAAAACAAAAAAATTATTTATTATTAATAAATAAAAAATTAAAAAAATTTATAAATTTTATTTATTACACTAATTAAATAGTTAAATTTTTATTTAATATTTTTTTATTTATTACTAATCAATAAAGATTAGATGATATTATTAATGCATCATCTAAATTTTTTTTTATAAAATTATATTAATTACAAATTTGAGTAGGTATTGTATTAATGGTTTAATTTAAACCAAGGGGTGATATAAATACAAGTCACAGTCCATATCCATTTACATATTAATCGAATTAAAGAAGGTCTAGATGTTATTTATAAATATATTTATTACGGTCCAAATTTGGTACATTATTTTATTATGTAAACAAATTTGACAAGTAACTTTGCGCAAGCATACATTCAATGCATCAGCGGCTTACCGTTGAATGCCGTTTACCAGATTTATTAAACATTGAAACGGTGTCGTTTCCTTACCCGAGAGTTATAAACATAATAACGAATGGATCCTTGTATTTGTGTGGATTTTCAAATACATTCATACATTTTTCATTCGTTCTGTATGAGGTCCTAATTTTGGGATTCTGGATTCATAGTAAAATGACTGTTTGGTTTTGGGATGTATGATTGTTTGATGCGGGGATGGTGAAAATTAAGTGGATAGTTAGGTCATTTTGATAGGAAATGTGGATTTATTTGATATAAACGATGAAATTATCTCATATTTTTTATAAAGTATGAAATGTTAGGGACGTGGGTGCTATTTTTTGAAAATGAACAGAAGGATTTAGACCGTCCGATCTGATCACGTGGCTTATATATCACAGATTACAGTCCACAGGCACACACAGAGCAGTAGCTCAACCACTGTAGCCTACTTACAGGTATAGCTGAGCACTGCAACATGTTCTACCCACTGTGGCTCTGCTTTTTCAAGCAATTCAATTCCCACTAAACTTCACGGAACTGTCCATCGTTGTTGTCGCCTCTCATTCTTCTCGTCGCAGACACAAACGCGAACACTAAGCATGCAGTCTCTTCAATCCACATCTCTTCATGCTTCTCCGCTAAATCCACTTCGCAAGAAATCCAACTTCAACCGCCCCCACAATGCCAGAGCCATTACCAGGAAAGTCTCGTTTGTTACCGCTTCTTCGACAAAAACGGCCCCCAAACGAGAGACGGACCCGAAGAAGCGTGTGGTGATTACTGGGATGGGTTTGGTCTCTGTGTTTGGCAATGACGTCGATGCTTATTACGATAAGTTGTTGGCTGGTGAAAGTGGGATTACGATGATTGACCGGTTCGATGCCAGCAAGTTTCCGACCCGGTTCGGGGGCCAGATCCGGGGTTTTTCTTCGCAGGGGTATATTGATGGGAAGAATGACCGGAGACTTGATGATTGTTTGAGGTATTGCATTGTCGCTGGCAAGAAGGCTCTCGAAGATGCGGATCTTGGCGGGGATAACTCAAAGAAGGTCAGTTAATAGACTACGTTTTGGGTTATTTTGTTGGTTTTTTAAGGCTTAGCGTGAATTATAGGTCTAAGAAATGTTCATTTGCTGATTTGTGGAGAAAGTAATTCGTGCACGAATGAACTCTTTGGATGCCATGTCTATTTGTTTTCCTTTTATTTATTTGTTGAATTTGCAGCAGCCTGGTATTAAATTAGAAATGTTCATTGCAAGTGGTCATATTGAAGATCTTCAGATCTCCCCGCGGAATTATGGCTGATAAGTTTTAATTCCCATTACTTGTTTTCTTCCTTAAGTAAATTTTGATGAGAATTTATGTTAATTGCAGATCGATAAGGAACGGGCTGGGGTTCTCGTGGGAACAGGAATGGGTGGTCTTACAGTGTTTTCTGATGGTGTTCAGAATCTAATAGAGAAAGGTTACAGGAAAATAACCCCATTCTTCATTCCATATGCTATTACAAACATGGGCTCTGCTTTGCTTGCAATTGACCTTGGTTTCATGGGTCCAAATTATTCAATATCAACTGCCTGTGCTACCTCCAATTATTGCTTTTATGCTGCTGCCAACCACATCCGTCGAGGAGAGGCTGATTTGATGCTTGCCGGTGGGACTGAAGCAGCCATTATTCCTATTGGATTGGGGGGTTTTGTTGCATGTAGGGCACTGTCACAGAGAAATGATGATCCTCAGACTGCTTCAAGGCCATGGGACAAAGGTCGAGATGGGTTTGTTATGGGTGAAGGTGCTGGAGTATTGGTAAGCTTGCATTTGTTGGCGCACTAGGCATACAAGATATACATATTTGTTCTTGCTAATTTTGATTAGAATTTTTGGGGTAATTATGTTTTTTTTCATTATGGACGCAAAAGTTTTGCGAGAGCTAATATTTTTTTGATAGGTGATGGAGAGCTTGGAACATGCAATGAAACGAGGTGCACCAATCATAGCAGAGTACTTAGGAGGTGCCATTAATTGTGATGCTTATCATATGACTGACCCTAGAGCTGATGGACTTGGAGTGTCTTCATGCATTGAGAGCAGCCTTGAAGATGCTGGTGTGTCGCCTGAGGAGGTAAATCCTTTTGTTTTCTGTGAACCAGTCCTCTTATTCTGTATTGTTGTTTACCATAGCATAGTCTTAGTGTGAAATGTCAGGGTAAGGACCATTTGATTCTAATTATTTGCATTGGAGTTGAAGTGACTGATTATGCATTCAGGCCAAAACTTAAAAAGTGATGATTAGGCAGAATCAAATTCAAATACAATTGTAAAGCATTGTGTAAGCATGCATCAGTTTGAGCACTCGAAGTAATTTTGGGCATTATGGACTGTAAGAGGCATTGCAATCGTATGCTTTTGTGTTTTGGATTGCTCACTCAGTCTGATCATGTTAATGACCTTGTGATTACTTAATCATCTTAAGTTCTATTAGTCATTTGTAAGCCATAAAGCTGCAAATTGAACTACTCCTTTTCAGGTCAACTACATAAATGCTCATGCAACTTCCACTTTAGCTGGTGACTTGGCTGAGATAAATGCTATTAAAAAGGTTTTCAAGAACACATCAGAGATCAAAATCAATGCCACCAAGGTGCTCCCCCTCTCTCTTCCGAATTTGGGCAGGCTAAGGAGTTATAATACTATATTGCTATTGGCTACTGTTCTTTCTTCTAACTTGTTTTCAATATTTTTCAGTCCATGATAGGGCACTGCCTCGGTGCAGCTGGGGGTTTGGAAGCAATTGCTACCATGAAGGCTATAACCACAGGATGGCTGCATCCTTCCATTAATCAATATGTAAATTTTACTTTCTAGTTTACGTTTTATTTGCTTCATAGGGTTTAAACTATCATGCTTTATGCAGTCCAAGCCCTAAACTTATGCAGTTATTAATTTTTGAATGTAAATAACCCCTAGGGGTTGGGTTTAGTGATAAAAGACGCTTGGATACAACCTAGAGGTCAAGGTTGTAAAGTTCAACAGTGTACCCAGTTTTAGAAGGATTTCTTAGCATAGAAATAGTGTAAATAACTATAATTATCTATTTTTATGATTGTTTTGTAGGACAACTTAGTCTTTTATATTTGATTGGCATGGGATAAGAGAATAGTAGATAATTTATTTCTTAATGGGAAAATTTTAAATTTGGAATGGTATGTCAAATGTCGTTAGCTCATTTTTAAGATCTAAAGCACTTGCCCCGTGCATGATCATCATGATGTTTATTATATTCTTTTCCATGAATGCAGGACCCAGAGCCTTCAGTTGACTTTGACACTGTGGCCAACAAAAAGCAGCAGCATGAAGTGAATGTTGGTAAGATGCTGAAACATTTTGATCCATGGCAGTATCATTTTCAATTTTTTTTAGCTGGAATCCAGAATTATTCACTTAAGTATTTATCTATTTCAGCCATTTCAAATTCATTTGGATTTGGCGGGCACAACTCCGTTGTGGCATTTTCTGCATTCAAACCCTGATGATTTTAGATCATTCAACCTATTCCCGTAGGAGATAAGTCTTCAAGATCTGGTTACTAATTAGTCATGGAGCCGCTTCATCCCGGTGCTTGAGTTGGCGCATATTTAGTTCTATGTGTAATAATAATTATATGTTGAATTGTTGCCTTAAAAGGATTGTGAGCCATTTTCAATTTTTTAACTATTGGACTGATGAGGCTAGCAGCCAGGCATGGAAATTTTGTCAGTTTCTAAATTGTGTTATGCTTTGGATAGAGGAATATGCCGCAAGGCCCTTCCATTTAATATCAATCTTGAATCTTGAGGATCTGTTGTTGTTCACTGTTTGGTAATGTAGGATTTTAAACAATGGATTCTGGAATGAATGAATCAGTCTCTGTTTCTGGACTTTTGCCAACCCACCTAGGCTCCTAAAGTTTGGCAGGTAGGCTACTGGATAATAGGATCTTAAATTTTATTTTATTTTTTATTAAAAATTTTAACCATTCAAATTTTAATTATTAATCAATCGACCATTTACATCCTAAAAGAACCCTAAGTGATGATGTGCTTCAGTATTGTATTTCAATCTTATAATTTATAAAAGGGAACGAAAAATACACCTAATAATCGGCTAATATATTAGGGTAATTAGTCCAACGACTTTCCCACTCGCTGCCCATCTTCCCGCCAAAACAGAGGCAGTCTGTGGCTCGTTCCCGCCAAAACCACAACCTGGGGTGAAACGAAAAAGACCCAGTAGCCACCTCGCCTTCATTCTTTCACTACTCTTATCTTTTCTCTTACTCCCTATCAGACAACCGGAGTCGGAACCAGAAAGGCCAGAGGAAAAAGAAATGGATATCGGTCAACAAGAATTTCAAGAGCGCAAGCGAGAGTTCTATGATTTCTTGGAATTAAGTGTACGTTTCCGTTTCTTGTAGCCACTTTTTTTTTTTAATTTGTTATGTATACTTTTACCTGTAATGAGATGATTTTTGTTGCTGTTGGCGATATTTAGATTTACCAAGATGAGATCAAGGCGATGATCAACCACAAACGCAGCCGCCTCATCGTCAATATCTCGGATCTCTACACTTTCCGTGAACACTTGCCTCCCAGGTTTTCTTTCTTTTCTTCCCAGAAAACCAATTAAGCAACAGATTGAACGACGTATTTCATTATTGGACGATTGGGTTAATCTTATTATGTTTTGGTTTCTTATTTGTTTTGGATGTTCATACAAATGACACCCCACCCTAATAATAATAATAATGAAGAAACCCTTCTCAGTTGACTAGAATAAAGCTGTAATTGAACGTCTGATGTTAATTTTATTGGGTTTTTATCATGAATGTACTTGTAATTTTTTTTTTTTGGTGTTTCATGGTGCTTATTGTGTAATTTTTATCATATGATTTTTGCCGAACTTAGGCTTCTTAGGAATCCGGGTGAATACATGCAACCATTCTGTGATGCAGCCACAGACTGGGCACGCAATATTGATCCTAAGTACTTGAAGGAAGGAGAACAAGTTCTTGTGGGTTTTGAAGGCCCTTTTGTTTCTCGCTGTGTCACTCCAAGAGAACTTCTATCTCAATTCATTGGCTCCATGGTCTGCATCGAGGGCATTGTCACTAAATGTATGCTTGTCTTTCAACTATACTATGTTATAGTATATACGTTCTAATTATATAATATATTTAAGTTATGATCTTGATGATATATATCTAACCTGAGCCTCTTCTCATTTTTAGGCTCTCTTGTAAGGCCAAAAGTTGTTAAAAGTGTTCATTACTGTCCTACAACTGGAAGCTTTACTACTCGTGAATACCGAGACATTACATCAAATATGGGTTTGCCCACTGGCTCTGTGTATCCCACAAGGGTAATCTCAGGTTTCTAGCATTCATAATTATGATTTTATTTTTGAAGAGTCTCTCTCTCATGGACATTAGTGTTTCAGGATGAGCATGGTAACTTATTGGTGACTGAGTATGGGTTGTGTCACTATAAAGATCATCAAACTTTATCAATGCAAGAAGTGCCCGAAAAAGCTGCTCCTGGTCAGCTTCCACGAACAGTGGATGTCATAGTTGAGGATGACCTGGTTGATTCATGCAAACCTGGAGATCGTGTGGGCATTGTAGGGATATATAAAGCTCTTCCTGGAAAAAGCAAGGGCAGTGTGAATGGAGTGTTCAGGTATCTCCAGTCAAGTACTTGTTGCACTTCCTTTCTTCTATATGACGAATGTTGTCTGCCTTATGAACTTGCTAGTTTTTTTTTTCTCTTATGCAGGACTGTTCTGATAGCTAACAATGTTTCTCTACTCAATAAAGAAGCAAATGCACCTATCTATACTCCCGAAGACTTAAAAAACATAAAAAAGATTGCTGAGAGAGATGATACATTTGATCTGCTTGGTAATTCACTTGCACCATCTATATATGGGCATTCATGGATAAAGAAAGCTGTGATTTTATTGATGCTTGGTGGAGTGGAAAAGAATTTAAAGAATGGTACTCACTTACGAGGGTGAGTTAACTTCAGTTCTCTCATGTCAGTATATGTTTATGATTGATATCATAATCACAATCTTGCTGCTCTGGGCATGTGTTTTAATTACATGAACCAAGCCTTCCCTATTCTAAATTTTGCTATAATCAGGTCTATACCTTAATGCTCCTCACGTAGTGGGTCTTGTTCTTTTTAGGGACATTAACATGATGATGGTTGGCGATCCTTCTGTTGCAAAGTCTCAACTTTTGAGAGCAATAATGAATATTGCTCCCTTGGCGATATCAACCACTGGTCGGGGTTCTTCTGGTGTTGGTTTGACAGCTGCTGTTACTTCTGATCAAGAAACAGGTAAGGCGCCTCAATGGGCTTTAACAATTTAGCTATATATTTTTCCTTCTCACTTACCACCAACCCGGTCCTCCCAAGCACAAAACAATAAGTAATTTAAATTTCTTGCCAAAGAAGATTGATCTAGACCTCATGCTCCATTGCAAGAGACTATTTCTTTGTAGCCATTTAGCTTTACCTGTTGGCTTATCGGAAAATGAATATAATTGTCAACAGGAGAAAGAAGACTAGAAGCTGGTGCCATGGTTCTTGCTGATCGAGGTGTTGTCTGCATTGATGAGTTTGACAAGATGAATGATCAAGATCGTGTTGCTATACATGAAGTAATGGAGCAGCAGACTGTGACCATTGCCAAAGCTGGCATTCATGCATCTCTGAATGCTCGATGCAGTGTGGTAGCTGCTGCTAATCCTATCTATGGAACTGTAAGTGGTACATTTATAGCTAATCATAGTTATATGTTATAGTCCAAACAACTACATTGCTTCTTATTGATGCTTCATTTGCTTGACTTGATTTTATGCTGGTTGTTGATGGCATATGCAGTATGACCGTTCATTGACTCCAACAAAGAATATTGGACTTCCAGACTCTTTGCTTTCTCGTTTTGATTTACTGTTTATTGTATTGGATCAAATGGACCCTCATATTGACAGCCAAATCTCGGATCATGTCTTGCGGATGCACCGTTATCGATCTGTAGTGGATGGAGGTGGATAGCTGTTTTTGCGTGTTTAATCATGTTATGGCCTCTGTACGGTGAAAGCGTTAGCTAATGAAACTTAATAATGCAGGAGAGGCAGGAATAGATGGGAGTTCAAGATATGGGAGGGCAGATGAAGCTGATACCGACTCATCTGTCTTTGTCAAGTATAACCGAATGCTGCATGGGAAGAAAACACAAAGGGGACAGAAACGTGATACTCTCACCATCAAGTTTCTTAAGAAGTATATTCATTATGCAAAGCATAGGATTCAGCCTGAGCTAACTGACGAGGTTGTGATTCTTATTTACTTATTCAATGTTTTTTTTTTGTTAATTTGTTGATCTGCCTGTTTTATCATGTCATTTTAAATTGCTTGTCTCCTCTGTCCTTCTAAATTTAATATAACTCATAGTCTTTTTCATGTGGATTCCTTCATAGTCCTTGCATACATCTCTGCAAACACTATGTAATTTGACTGTTAGGAGCTCATACTCATAATTTTTATCCACAGGCGTCTGAATACATCGCAACAGCATATGCTGAACTCAGAAATGCTAGTTCAAATGCAAAGGTCAGTTTTGTAGTTAGCTAACAAGCTATCTTGGACATGATCACTACCATGATAATTCTGTTAATCATTTGCTATGTTGCTTGGTATTTGTAGACAGGAGGAACCCTTCCTATTACAGCAAGAACATTAGAAACCATAATTCGTCTCTCAACTGCTCATGCTAAAATGAAGTTGAGCAGGAAGGTACTTGATTTTGTCATGTTTTAATATGCTTTTCGACAAATGTGATGAATGATGATATTATTGAAAGAATGTTCACTGTTGAATGATGGTTTTCAGAAATTAATTTCATCCTTTAAATTTCTTTTTTCTTTGAACTGATGGTAGAGGGGAGCATTTCATGCTTATAGGGCAACTACCTGTTGCATGTGATTAGAGTTTGATATGCCTTTTTTCCACGCAAAATAGTGTTTGATAAATGTGTCTTGGCAGGTTTCAAAGTCTGATGTTGAAGCTGCTCTAAAAGTTTTAAATTTTGCGATATATCATAAAGAATTAACTGACATGGAGGAGCGTGAACAAGAAAGGCAGAGAGAACAAGAGAGAAATCACAGAGTTGAGCATCCAGGCAGAAATGACAGAGCAGATCATGGCATTGACGATAATGAACAGTAAGCATAACAACCCACTTCTTTTTTATGGACAATGTCATATACCTCAAGACGCATTATCTTGGTTTTAATACATCAATTTTGAAAGGGCTCTTAGTGATTGTATTGTGTAAATCATAGAAATATTTGGATGAGTAAAAATGGCAGCACGGAATTGAACCCGTTTTTGTTCTGGGCTTAGTGTAACAGGGACTATTGCCAATCTGAACAATCAGGCTTTTCCTGCTGCCTGGATGTATGTGGCAACTTTATGCAAAAATGCTGAGGGCTAGGAAAAAATTTTGGTCTTCTTTAATTTGTTTTGCCATGTTGGAATACTCTTCTCGCTAGTAGCCTGTAGTGTTTTTATTAGGCATGTTTGGTAATCAACAACAGATGCTTTGGAAATAGATCAAATATTTATAAAATATGATTGTATTTGTCATAAGTTGATCAAGTTTTTATATCTTGCTTTAAATAGTTCAACCAATGCCATGGAAGTAGATGAAGCTCCTGCAGCTGAATTGGGTGTGAATGTCTCTCCTCAAAGGTCCGTGTGCCAGCAGGCATTTGCATTATCATATTATAAGTTTTTCCCAGTTTATCCATTTGTTTTGCAGTTACATCTCCCTATTTATAGTTATCTAACTTTTCTATTATCCGCTTGCAGAACTGAAGCATTTAATTCAATATTTGGTCAACATATGAGGGCAAATCGCTTGGATTTGATAACCATTACAGAACTAGAGGAAGTTGTCAACACCGGCTCAGATGCACACTATTCAAGGGCAGAGATAGTATTCCTATTAGAGGTGCAGTTGGTCTTTTGTAAATTCATCAGAATGATAGCATTAACACAATTTAGGGAAGACATCAAATTTGAAATTCAAGAAAACATTAATATCATTTTAGTCCCACAAATTCGATGACTAACTTTGCTAATTAGCTTTTGAGTCCTGACTAGCCTGCTATTGCTAAATAATTTAGAAAGTTCTATGTAATTGTTCAGAAACTGCAAGATGATAACAGAGTGATGATAGCTGATGGAATGGTACATATGATATCATGATATGTAAGAGCAGCTCCCGTGATAGCAAAATATAATAAGGTTAGTCATTACCTTAATTTTTGCAACTGGCATTGCTTAGATAGATCTGGTTCGGCTTTGCTCTTAGTGAACCGATGCTTTTTTTATTTTTGAAAGGCCCATTTTATGTTATTTATATATTTTTTTTCTGGTGAACAAGCTTTTGTTAGCAATTTGTATTTGAAACCAATAGTCATATCATAGTCCAGATGGTGTTTCTATCTGGGTGAATTTACTTGAATGTTGATTTATTAGAATCATCTTTCTAATCTCATTTTGTTCTTGAGAGTATGCTTTCAATCATTGGTAACTTACAGAAAGTAATGAACCTTAGGTTGGCTGAAATTCGCTGGCACAGAGCATCTTTGGAGTGAATAGAGGGCCTGAAAGTTTGATCAACTGCTGAACCTACTTTTCCAATTAACGAAAACTCCTTTTTCCTTAGGAAACTGGAAGCTGGAATGGAGAATTGCTTGGACATGTTAGATCCCTGTAAGCAGGGAAGAAACTATGTATATTTAATTTTTTATACGTGCTTGGTAGGTCACCTGTTCCTGTCGTGGTCCCTCCTGGAGGTGAATCAAAGACCAAAAGAAAAGATTGGTGATCCGCGAACAATTTATTTCTCAATGAATTTTTCATTTTTCTTTTAAATGCTGAGGGATATGCTGAAATGGGTTTTTCTGCCAGGCTATTAATCGATTGTAATCTTAGGTTATGTGATGGTGGTTACCAATTTTGATTCATTTCATGTAATATCGTACACAAGTAGAAATTATTTTTTTATTTTAAAAAAGGGGGTGAAGTCGTCACAAGTACTTACCCTGAATTTTATATATATATTCATAGAAAGCAGTCTGAGGTTGGAAATGAAAACTGCGAGCAAAGAAGACAACAAAGGTGAAAATTAAGTCAGATTAATTTTTTGAAAACATTGTTAAAGGGTTGCAACGTGGCAAAGCCATGGCTTTGTAATTAGAGGAAGCCGTAAACAGAGAAAATGAGGGTGTGTCTGTCTATGGCCACTCATCTTATTCTGGGAAATTCTCCAAGTCTCTGGACTCTAAACTCTCACCTTTACCCACGCCATTTTCCCCTCTCTCCCACTCACTGTTTAACTGATCCCTTCTCTGTTTCCGTCACCACCAAAACCCGGTCTCGTTCACTCATCTCCGCTAAGGTAACGCGCCAAATTTCTTTATTTTTTTTATTTTAGTTTTTCGTTAGTTGGGAAATTTCTTCTTCTTGATGGGCAATATAATGCTCACAAGATTTCGTTTCCAAGAAAATTTTAAAGAATGATAAATTTTGGATGTTGAGTAGTTTTCTTAGTTGGGTACCCAGAAAACACTGGCACTTTACGACTGGCAGTGATAAGAAAGATTTCAACTTTACTTTCATTTCCTCCAATTTCTCAGCTGCCAAACTGGGTGTCACTGAATTCCTTGAAATGAATTAGTACTCATTGCGCCCTTGTAGCTCTCCTATGTGAAATTGTCATTTCTCTATTTGTTTGTTGTTAGATGGAAGGAAGTGAAATAACGATGGAAGTAACGGAGAATATGGAAGAAAATTTAAATGTGAAGAAGAAGATATTTGTGGCTGGAGCAACAGGCAGTACTGGGAAAAGGATTGTTGACCAGCTGCTGGCAAAGGGTTTTGCAGTCAAGGCCGCTGTTCGTGACTTGGATAAGGCCAAAACTACTCTTTCCAAAGACAACCCAGCTCTTCAAATTGTTAGTTCTTTCAATTTCTCAAGTACATTACTGCAGGCATTTAGTAGAACCTGATATTCATATTTTATTTTTCTTAATTTTAGGAATTATGTTGAGGATTTTTTTTTTTTTTTCCGTGGTAGGTGAAAGCAGATGTGACCGAGGGTTCTGCCAAACTAGCAGAAATTATAGGTGATGATTCAGATGCTGTTATTTGTGCCACAGGGTTTCGACCTGGTTGGGATTTGTTTGCTCCTTGGAAGGCAAGTTGGTTTTGTATCAATTCAGCTGATATTCGATGCTTGTTTTTACTCGCTTCTGTCTTTTTATATGGACTCATATTCATGTCATAGAACAAACTTTTGATAATGCCCACACAAATATGCCTTTACCTTGTTTCTTGCTACTCTGTAACTTTTATTTATACCTGTATCAATCCAATGGGCAAAGACACCCGTGTTTTAGGCCTAGGAAATGCCTTAATCCTTATCTAACATTTATTGTGGTTCGGGGTTGCAAATTCATGAGAAGACAGGATATCTGGTTTAGCTCCCAGCAAATTTTCTGTTTGAGAATGTTTACTTGATATGCATACCTGAAGTAACGAAATCAGCTTCTGTTAAAACTTTTTCATGTTAAGTTTTAGAGTGTAGTTATTAACATGAAACTAGAAATCAATCCTCCATCTCATTTGAATGCATGAGAGTTCATTGCTTTTACTACTCGATTGTCCCGTTGTTGTTTGACTGCATCTTTCCTGACTATTTAGTAGTTTATGTAGTGCAGTTATATTGAGCTAATCTTGTTGCAGGTAGATAATTTTGGCACAGTAAACCTTGTTGAAGCATGTCGGAAACGTGGCGTGAACAGATTCATACTTATAAGTTCCATTTTAGTCAATGGAGCTGCAATGGGGCAAATACTTAATCCAGCTTACATTTTTCTCAATGTGTTTGGCCTCACCTTAGTGGCAAAGCTTCAGGCAGAGCAATACATTAGGAAATCTGGTATTAACTACACAATTATAAGGCCTGGTGGATTGAGAAATGAACCACCAACTGGAAATGTTGTCATGGAACCAGAGGTAAAGGCATTCACCTAAGAACTTCCAACTTTCAGATTTCTTTTTATTCTCAGTCATGCTCCTCAAAAGTTGACGTTCTCTCTCTTTCTCTCTTCAGGATACTCTTTATGAAGGCACTATTTCTAGAGATCAGGTTGCAGAAGTTGCTGTTGAGGCATTAATCCATCCCGAATCGTCTTACAAAGTCGTGGAGATTGTCTCTCGTGCTGATGCTCCTAAGCGTTCATACAAGGATCTTTTTGGTTCCATAAAGCAACGATGATTTTTAGAATAAATATGTGAAGTGTGATAACCTCTTTTGTGACATGCCAAATAACATTCAGGCTTCTACGTCTGTATGCAAAGCAATGTTTCTGATTCCTGTAATAGAACTTGCATGTTCTTCAGAGTTTGAAATCTTCATATAGTTTGAAATATTAGTTTTATTGATGGTTTCCTGTCTATAATTATTGTGACGTATTCCTTTGAACTAACAGAAGAAACTATATATCAATTATTCTCTAATGCACTAGGCAATTAAGTCTTCAGTTTTTGTCAGGATTCGTTGCTCTGACAGGAAAAGAAAATAGAAATGGATATCAGGACACGAAGCCAAACTTCGTCAGTAATAAGAAATTATTTATTAAGGACCAGAGCAACCGATAATTTGCAGAGGCTATGAAATCATGAAGAACTATTTCTCTTATTGAATATAAAAGATAATCACTGGGTAAATTTAGAAGCTCTGAATGAAAAATTAATCACTTCAAATTACAATGAATATTCGCGTACTATAAAGCAGAAATCCCTTGGAGGAAGCACATGTGAATAGACAATGAAAGAGTTCAAGTACATAAACATTCACCAAATAACCGAAAATTGAAAATGATGAAATTTAAAATAACCAAGCCAGAAGAGATGCAATGGCTGCAACAAGTAAAGTAGGTACACCCAGAGCATCCCCAGCGCTTTCCATTGGCGCAGGCGCGATTCCTCCCAATTCTTCAGCCGCATTCGTGGCGCTGAAAGTGGTGAAAGCCAACAAAACCATGATGTAGATGGTGAAAGCCATGCTCATTTTGCAACCCTCCATTTCTCACAAAGTTCTTGAGTGCTTAGGCACAAGTTGGAAACTGATTTGGTGGGAAGGTAGCACAAGTGATCTTGTTTACACTCTGACTAAAATGGAGACTGCAGATGGTTTTTATAGAGCTGTTTTAGCATATAATTAAAACTTGCCAACTATTTTGTGTTGGTTTATCCGCAAACAAAATGATTTGAAGGTGGTGGGGCTTGCTGTCGGTATAATTTTCATTTTGTCACCCCACTAGGCTCTGAACCAGCCTGGAATAAATTGGGTAGTGACACATAAACCATATCGCAATATCGCAAATGCCTAAAACAAACATTGTTTCCAGCTTCCAGCCATGATATTTGCTTGTAGCATGTGATATTTGCTGCATTATATCAGAAGTTTTGGCCAAGTCTGTGTAAACTTTTTTGTAAACTGTGCTGGCTATGTTATTTCTCACCCTTTCGATATTAGATAATTTAGACAGAGGTGTTGATTAAGCGTTATTAATTAATTGAAAGCTTTCGATTTTAGCAATGACAGCCATGTTAGAGTGTCAGTTTGCTGATTTTTCTACAGATATACAGACATAATATGGGCATTTTTTATCATTCAGGCATGTGGTTAGTACTGAGAAACAAATAGATTATATAGGAAGGAGAAAAGCCTCGTATATTTTAGTAGCCTGGGCATGTAATGGTTTTGAGTTGGGTTGGCATTTCAAAGCTGCCCTTTACCTTTTCTTTTCTTTTAACATTCCACTTCTGACTCTTGGAAGTCTAAAGAAACATCACAATGCTGCTGGGTAATTGTTTTACCAAGAGAATTTTCGACTCTAATTATCTTTGTCAGAATCCTCTGCCCTGCTACAATGGCACTATGCCGGGGAAGGTGAGTCTGAACTAAGCATAAATATTGAGTTCTTCTAACTGAGCAGATACATCGAGTTGTGAAACCTAAAAACAAAATCGTATCAAATAGATATCTATTTAGTTGTTGAGTTCAAACTGTTACAAGAGTATTATTGGTTTACGAGGTAATTTGAAAATTTTCCTTGGGACTTTCATCGCGCATGGGGAAATCACCATAATATTAGAGCTCAGAGTTTTCGAACAGGAAATCCTGTTTGAAATGATTCTATGGCGTGAACTCGGTACTGCTGTTAAAAACACCAACTTGTATGTCGTAATGCAGCCAGCACAAACATAATTCCAATGCAAAGAATCAGCTAGAGCGAGAGTGCGAGAATCATCTACTCCATGTAAAAAACTAATACGCTGTACACAAGTGAAACTGAAGTATACAAAGTAAGCGATCAACACAAATCAAATATACAGTTAGTCCCAGAATTATGAAACAGAATAAGAAATTATGACATGCTTGACGCCGCCTTTTGTTTTTCCAGCAATTTGGGCAGATAGGCCTGCTTTAGTTTCTCACGACGAGATTCTACTTCCTCTTGCCTGCGCAATTTTAGTTCGGATGCCTTTTCCCTTGCTTGGCATGCTTCTTCGTGAACTTCCCTGAAAAGTAGAAAAAACCACAAATCAGGATGGAGCTTAGTAGAGTGACATACAGAGTATACAATGAAATACCTGCAGGCAGGTAGACTATAACAATTAAATAAAACAGGGCAACAATTAAGAAAAGAAGAGCCAAATTCCATTGGAAGCTGTTCCATAAAATTCGCTGTTCTTACACTATCTGAGCAAACATTTTTCATCTTTCAATTACCTCTTCCTTCTTTAAAATGAAACTATATCTTAGGATATTGTTTAGTCTATGGCAAGTTGGTCAAACACTATCTGAAGGTAACACAGCACTTTGCCTAATACTCTCCGATTCTATCATTTTATCATTGCTTAACTTTCCCACCTTTTCTTGTTCACCCTTGACAGGTTCTTACTTGATAATAAAAAATCTCCACCACTATCATTAAGTACTTTCAAAATCCCATTCCTTCAGCTCCTTAAGGATGGGTTAATACTCCTATTTACAGTCTCTACTTCATTGCGCCTTCAGCTCCTTATTGATGGGTTACTACTGCTATCTCACGGTCTCTACTTCATTGCGCTTTTCTTATCCAAGGTATGTCCTTCAAAATAGATTGACACTGATTGATAATCTTGTAGCTTTTGCAGCTAAATATTTTTCTCCTCAGATAAGAGCTTTAGCAACTAAACATGAACTAACCAATATGCAATTCTTCTTTATTTAAATGACATAATGCGACATAATGTCCCTTGCATGCAGAGCCATGCTGAAAAGGATCACAAGCAGGGGTAAGCCCGCTAAATGGTTGCTCGAGAAAAAATATGAACATCAACCTATATATTAGACTCCTACCCACAAATTTAACAGTCAGAATCGTTATTGACCATTGCAGCTTTGAGTTGAAACTCCTATATCACGTTTATTTGATACCATTAATTAGGGAAACATCACAAAATACCAACAATCTAAAATATCCCATAATACCACAAAGAATTAAAAACTTTACCTCACATAACGTTTGCGTTCATTATTGTCCGTTGTTCCAGATGTTCGCCCGGGTGCTACAAATTTCATGTTAAAATGCGTAGAACCATCGTCCTCATGTTCTTCGTTGTTTGGTGGTGCAGAGGAAGAAACACCAGACCCTTGGGGTTGTTGCGAGTCCTGCTCTGTGCCCTTACAGAAAAAGTCTTCACAATGGTTCTCCTTGTCTTCCTCATCCGATAGCTCTCCCTTCACCAGTTTATCATATAACTCAGCCTTCTTCTCCAATGCTGTATAACTGGCTGATCCATCATTAACTGCTTTCAACTCAAGCTTGTCCCTCCATTCATGTACACAGGCAAACATAATCAACCTTAGCAGACAGTTAATTGAGTCATCACTTGATTATATACACAACCTGTTATTCCAAACCAATCATTGTCTTCATAAAAATGCTATACATTTCATATCAATCACAGTTTTGACGGCATGATCAACTAGGTTCTGAAATTGGGTTATCTGGTTTGAGATTATATGAACATCTTTATTGTGTTATACACTACCAATGAAATAAAAATCTAATCTTTATTTGCTCAAAAATTAAAAGGAACATTTTTTTTTGTACGAAAATTAGGGTATCATTTAAATTAATCGGAATATAATTAAATCATAAAATTTGCAACAAAAAGGGAAGCACATGAGAGCGCGGGCATCGACGCCGGAGTTTTTGGAGGAGAAAGAATGGCGGGGAGCAATCTTCTTCTTGGAACGGTGGAACTCGACATCGGAGCCGTTCAATTCCTTGGACTTCTTGGATTCTTCCTGGGACTGATAGAGCTGAGCCTTGTGTTCTAAGATAGAGGAGGGACCCAATCCTTCAATTGATCGTTGCTTTTTCGGCAGGATTGACGATTCCGTCAACCATCCCAGCGATTCCACCACCACCCTCTTTTTCTTCTTCTCCTCCTCCTGTTCTTCCCCCGTTTCAGCTCTTTGATTTTATTTCATTCTTTGATTTTTCGTTCTTTGGCTCTTAACTGAGATTGCGGAAGGATTGGAGATTGATCGAGTGCTGTGCTGTTCCTCTGCTGATTTTCGTGTCTCGTACTTCTCTGCCGCACTCTCCACGGCGTCGCATGTGTCTCCAAACGGCGCCATCATATACCTCGAACAACTCCACGCTCTCCTTACCTGCTGGATTTCCAATGGCACAATAACTATGCACTATCATCACAGGTCCTCCTACTGAAAAACATGCAGTGTCCATGCATTCTTTATAGGTTGGCATACACCCATTGCCGAATCGCTTTGTATCCATTGAGCAGTAAGTCGACCACTAGGGTATTTAAGCAAAACCAATAAGAGACCAAATTAGCAAAAGTTTCTCAATTGCAGTAGGCATCCCATCCAATGAAATTCAGAAATATTGTGAATAATACTACTTATTGATTATTGTCATGGGTAAAACATGGTTCAAATTAAGGGAGATTAAAATTGATTATCAATTAACTACCTGTCAACAGAATCTGTGAATAGCTTAAGTTCATCTGAGGTACCACAGACATCGTTAACTAATGTTATGAATGCATAGGACTTTACAGACATTCTTGTGCAATATGAAAACTGAGGTTCAAGTGTAATCCCACGCTGCATAGAACATTGCAAAATTCATCTTCTCCCGATCAAGATCCATATTCTTCTGCCACCTTAAGATAAACGTCAAATCATCTTGGTGTGTTGCTCGTGCATCATTAAAGTCCGATAAGTGCGTACCTTGACATACCGTCTCACTTACTAAATATGGAACACAAACTCAACATCCACATATAACGATTATCCAGCAGCATTGCGATGTTTCTTTAGACTTAGAATCAGAATTGGAATGCTAACCTAACTCAGACCATTACATGCCCAAGTTACTAAAATATACCATTTTTTGTCCTTCCTAAATAATCTATATGTTTTCATTATTGAACACAAGCCAGAATGAATAGAAAGCGCCCAAATTATTTCTGCATATCGGTGCAAAATTCAGTAAAGTGGTACTAGGACCCTGAGTTTTCCTTTTTTTGGGATCCTAAGCGTTGATTTTTTGAAATGTGGCTGCTGTCGAACTTAATGTTAATTAAAAAATTAATCAAATTTTGAAAGCCTTAATCAACCACCTGTGTAGTTGTTAGAATGGTAAGAAAAATAGAAAGATGAAGGAAAAAGAGAACTAACAGAAATTTTGAGGTAGTTTTACTTCATTCAACTTTTCATAATTAATGCAATAACCTTTTTAAATATAACTGATTACAAAAAGAATTCAATACTAAATCTACCTAATATGACTAATATTTTGAAAAATATCCTTAAAACATGAATTGCCTTAACTTTACATCCTGACTTTCTCCCAAAAATAAGGCTTAAATACATAGATTTTTTGACTTAAAATCTATAGAAAAATTCAACATCATTAACAGCCTGTTTTGCATGTCTCCAGGGCCACTGGTACTCTAACATGGCTGCCATTGCTAAAAAAGCAGGCTTTCAAATAGTTAAAAGCGATTAATCTTGACACCTGTATCTGAATTATCTAATATCAAAAGCATGAGAATTAATATAGCCAGCACAGTTTCCAGATAAGTATTCACAGACTTAGCCAAAACTTCTGATATTATGCAGCAAATATCACATACTACAAGCTTAATCCTCATTGAAGCTATCAAATAACATGGCTGGAAGCTGCAAACAAAAATATTTAAAGGCATTCCATTATTGCAATATGGTTTACGTGCCATTACACACTTTAATCCAGTCTGGTTCAGAGCTTAGTGGAGTGACAAAATGAAAAATTGTACTGATAGCACACCATCTTCAAATCATTTTGTTTGCGGTTAAACCAACACAAAATAGTTGGCAGATTTTAATCATATGATAAAACAGTCCTATAAAAATCATCTGCAGTCTACATTTTAGTCACAGAGTCTAAATAAAATCACTCTTGCAACTTTCCCACTAAGGCAGTTTCCAACTTGTGCTTAACCAATCAAGAACTTAGTGAGAAATGGAGGGTTGCAAAATGAGAGTGGTTTTCACCATGTACATCATGGTTCTGTTGGCTTTCACCGCTTTTGGCGCCACGAATGCAGCTGAAGAATTGGGAGGAATCGCGCCGGCTCCAGTGGAAAGCGCTGGATCTGCTCTGGGTGTTCCTGCTTTACTTGTTGCAGCCATTGCTTCTCTTCTGGCTCGAATCTTCTAAATTTCATCATTTTCTATCTTCGGTAGAGTTCATTTTATATCTCTCCTATATATGTTGTAACACATCATTATTATTTATTCTGTAACTCGGCGGAGCCTTGCATATTTCAGAATCCTATATCTGCAACTGGCACTATCACTTCTAGCTAACTCTTAAGATTATTGCTCGGCGATTCCATACCCATAGGGAGAGGAAAATTCTATTAATAAAGACATTTTAAACAGGTATACGTATATAGGTCAAACTTCAAAGATGGAGGAAACTTAAACGACATTGAAGAAAATCAATAATTGGGAAGCTTCAACAAATTTACGAGCAAGAAAGTGACTTGGATCTCAGCAAGGTCGCCTGATCCCGAGTGTCAAACAAGTACCTTTTCGCTATGAAAATCCAAGTTATTGACTGAAGCATCATCATTTTTTTGTTGTCCTTCAGGATAGGATCATGTACAGGGAATGAGATCAACAAGTAATGACAAGACACCATCTTTACTCTTTTCTTTCGACAGCATGTCCATCTCCATGTTGGTACGCGCATATACCCATTCTGGCCAAATTTATTGCAATCCCCATAGTGAGAGTGATAGTAGATACAGAAAGGTAAAGCATTCCAAACGAAAGGGGAAAGCAGTTTGCTGCTGTGAATAAGCGAAGGGAAATGTAGACTAATGCAACCATTAACGAAGATCGTGAACCGGTTTGGAGATTATTGTTTGTGGTGGGATAATTTGTGCATGGTGAAATGCAGTCATAGAGAAAGAGAAATGAAAATCCTGCAAGCTGCTTTAATGTTGCCATCCATTTGCTCTTTCCACCTCGTACATTATACAATCTTCCCTAAGTATGGCAACTGTCTGGCCAACAAGAACAAAGAGCATATAGAGATCAATTCGGAGCCACCATTTATCCTTTAGTTCTCTCCAGCAGTTAACCATATCCGGTTGAGACACATAGGTTGAGGGATCTAGATCTTTTACCAGTAATCCCACTGGCTTTGTTAATGTCAAATGAAATTGCCTCAGATTTTGACCATTGTTTTAAACTTCATCGTTTACGTTTGTGCAATTCTGGATACACTTAGGTTCCTTTAGTTGGCCAAATTTCCTATTCATTTTGTTTATGGTACAATATCATCTATCAATCTGTGCCATTTGAAAAACTTTTAAAAGTTCTTTAAACAGACTAAACTTGGCTTGCTTATTGGGCTCAGAACAGCTGCTGATTGGTAAATGGGCAGCAACACCGGTTTACATTTCAAATTTCTTGCATTTATGTTTTAAAATCAATGGCTAAAATATGAAAACCACAGAGAGATGATTCTGTAAATATAATATTTCATTATTTCAAAGTCACTTTTTGAGAGCTTTAGCTTGTGAATAACGAGAAACATGTGACAATCACATTTTGATTCTACAATGCATAGATGTAGGAAGGAAGAACACTGTAGGTATGCGTATAGGACATGAACATGTGGTAAATCCAGTATCGTTTATAAGATGTCTAAAACTAAGATTATTAACTATTTTCATGATTAAAATAAATAAATTAAAATAAGTTATTGTCGAAGTTAGTGAGAAAATAAGCTTCTTACCTCCCAAGATAAGGCCTCCGTTTGAGATTACTATAAGACTTTAAAATAACTTATCAATGGGATAAAAATATTTAAAAATTTATGATGTTATATATTTTTTGAAGGTTGCCATTATAATTTGTTCATTTGTGCTCAGTATGGGAAGTCTCTCTAAATCTTCACCTCCAAGTTTCACTGCCTTCTGCAACTGCATGCATTTTCACCAGATTGCAGACTAGAAGTTGCATCTTAGCTGGATCATTCAGCAATGGCCACTTCCCGGTTTCGAGTCAAATGCATGGCTGCCACCAAAATCATGTCCGATAAAACAATTACAAGGCGATCTGTCAATTATCAACCTGCTACATGGGGCTATGATTTCATTCAATCACTCAGAAATAGACACGTAGTGGGTATGCATTATTATAGCATGTTAATTTCTAGTTGATTAAACAAGTAGAATTATGTAGCAAATTAGCTAATGATTCAACGATTGTTAATGATTGATATTGTAGGGAGAATCATATGCCAAGCGAATCAAAAACCTCAAGGAAGATTTGAGGGGGCAATAGAAAGAATTTTGAATCGGATTCACAGCAAAAATTGCAGTAGAGTTCATACTCCGTGGCTCTTGAATTTGGACTTGCATAGACAACATGGCTACAGCATTCCTGCAGCAGGAACATTTTGATTCTGAAAAATTACTTGCATCAAAATGAATGCATTATGTCAAACCCCAGCGATGATTGATTGCTGCAACACGGATGAAGATGAACAACGACCGGCATGAAAGCCATAATTTATCCAACAGTTTTATTGAAATCGCCATGAAAGTGGGGAAGATGGGTCACTGTATGTACCAACATGGAGATGGAAATGGGTCTTCATCTTGACCTTGAGACCCAAGAAACATGTATTGTCATTACTTAATGATCCCATTCCTTGTGTAACGATCGAAAAATAATGATCATCATTTCATAGTTTATCTTGTTTAAAAATTATTTTTTTGTCACTTATTTTGAGTATTAAATTCATCTTATATTTGTATTTATCGAACATAACTTTATCTTATATGATGATAATCAAACAGTAAGGGTTTGAGATTACATCCAGTGTTATTGTGGAAGCGGCTGACGGGGTGACGACAGTTTCCACCACTGGTAGTTTTATCAGTACAATGATTTAAGGGGTATTTTCGTAATTTAGTCCATCATTGTCGGCATCACCAGCAACTACCATCCGCCGCTCATTATAATTTACGCCTCGCACTTCACTGAGTAAATCAGTTGCAACTTCGTAGTCAATGGCTTCGCATGATCATGATCGTCATACCCATGACCACCACCACCATCATCATCATGACCATGATCATGATCATACACACGAGTAATCTTCCTCAAATTTTAATTTATTTAGTCATCTGGTTCATGTTATAACTTCTCTGTTCTGGAAAATATTACTAATAATCTGTACGCAACAGCAAAACTCATGGCGATTCAACAGCAGCATCATGGGTAGGCCCAGATGGGAGGGTTTACCACGGCCATGATGGACTGGCGCCACACTCGCACGAACCCATCTACTCTCCAGGCTACTTCAGTAGAAGAGCTCCACCTCTTCTCGGTAGAGATTTCAGAGAGAGAGCTTTTACTGTTGGTATCGGTGGCCCTGTTGGTACTGGGTATTTTCTCTTCTCCTTCAATTTTAAGTTTCTCCAAAAAAAAAAAAAAAAAATGGAACTTCAAGTAGAAAATGGTTTCAGTTATTCTCTAAATCGTTATAACAAAATGTTTCATGTTGCTAACCTATAAGCTCTGAATATAGAATTTAAAGTTGTATTTAAACAATCAATATTATTTGGAATAGTGGGTAACTGTTATTTACAGTTTGTTGATGTTACTGCTGTGTCTGCCATGAGCTCCTGCTGAAAGTAAACTGAATTATTCTGGCATCTGCGATTATGTGTGATACACTTTGTATGTGCAATTTA
This sequence comes from Khaya senegalensis, assembly GCA_032402905.1. Taxonomy (NCBI): domain Eukaryota; kingdom Viridiplantae; phylum Streptophyta; class Magnoliopsida; order Sapindales; family Meliaceae; genus Khaya; species Khaya senegalensis. The sequence goes on along the minus strand of CP135547.1, from coordinate 565,170 downwards.
TTCTGCAGACATATTTATTTGAGTCATTGCCGAGAAGATTTATTGTTGAGGCCCCCAGTTTATTTTGCTTTTATTTGACATACTGGAAATTGAAGATATGCCCTTTTTTAACTGGAAAGTGAAGATATATGTATTTTTCCATCTTTGACATATAAAAATGACATTTTTTCTTATGTTCTTCGATATCAACTGGCTTTTTCCTTGTGAATTTATGATTCGCTAGTCTCAAATATAATATATATATATATATATATGTGGGTGATGGTGTTTTATGCCATGCAGGAAAACAGCTCTAATGCTGGCTTTGTGTAAATTCTTGCGGGACAAGTACAGTCTTGCAGCTGTAAGTATCATTTACAATGAATTCTTTGGATTCCTTTTATTCATGACTTTTACATAACCATCTCTCTGTGGATTTCATATTTAAACCATTGATTTTAAAACACAAATGCAAGTATTTGAAATGTAAACAGTCTTGCTGCCTATTTACCAATCTGCAGCTGTTCTAAGACCAATAAGCAAGCCAAGTTTAATCTGTGTAAAGAACTTTTTTTAAATTCTTTAAATGGCACAGATTGATAGATGAGATTGTATGTTTAATACTTTATATAGTGCTACTTTTCACATTAAGTTTAGCCATTTACTTTCAGTTCTCTTTAATTTTCCAAACAATGGGTTATATGTCAGTATTATTGAAAAAATATTGCTTGTCGTTACAGCAACATCAGAAACCTTGACTTTGTGTTTTAACTTTTTATCAGTTCTCAGTGGAATTTCTAACTTCATGTGCCTGGCACATAGTTTAAGTGTAAATGCTCTGTTCTTAGCTGCTAAAGAATCCTGTGTATTCTTTTGGAGCTACCCTTAAAAGCACCAACCTCTGTGTATACCATTTGCATTGTTTAAAAGCGATAATTTCTTCGAGGGATCAGCTGCTATCTCCTAAAAATTAACTGAAAAATGGTTTAACAACATTGCGTTTTTTATTTTCTGCTTTTTTTTATCATTACAATGATTATTCCAGTGAATGATAGACTAAGAAGCATATCATTACTTAGGTGACAAATGATATATTCACAAAGGAGGATGGTGAGTTCCTGATGAAGCATGGTGCTCTGCCTGAGGAAAGAATACGCGCTGTGGAAACAGGAGGCTGTCCACATGCTGCAATTCGTGAAGATATCAGCATCAATCTAGGCCCTCTTGAGGAGCTTTCTAATTTGTTTAAAGCAGACTTACTTCTTTGTGAATCTGGCGGAGGTAATTTGTTGTGAATATTCTCCTGGAGTGGTCTTTCTAAACTTTCAATTGAACTGATGCAAACTGATTGATGGACATGGCTTATTTTAGTTTACCAATTGTGCATATCAGAAATATACTATAAATGTTTCAATAAGTTTGCTCCAATGAAGGATTATAATGGGTCAAAATGATAAAAAATGTAATCTACTGCAATTTTTCAAAGGGAAATGCAGACCTATTTTTGTAATATTTTTTGGAAAAATAAGAAGCGGGGTTTGTCGCTTAGATCCATTTTGGGACTTGACAAATAATTAAGCACTTATTTGTAATGCTTACAATATAATATAACAGCTCCAATCATAAATTCTGCTCATTCTAAAGTTGTTTGAATGTTGTGTCACGTGAATGGTATCTCAACTGCAACTAGGAAGATTCATAACTCACATAATTTTGTTTGCAGATAATTTAGCTGCCAACTTCAGCAGGGAACTTGCGGACTATATCATTTATATAATAGACGTTTCTGGCGGAGATAAAATTCCTCGAAAAGGTGGCCCAGGCATCACCCAAGCTGATCTTCTGGTATGGAGTTTCATAAATCAATAGTAGTTGCTGTTTCTGCTGTGGCATCCATAGTTCTTTAATAAAAAATGAGTTTTTGCTTTTGGTCATAGGTGATAAACAAGACCGACCTTGCACCAGCAGTTGGAGCTGACTTGGCAGTAATGGAGCGTGATGCACTCCGGATGCGTGATGGAGGGCCTTTTGTCTTTGCTCAGGTTGGTTGGATCAATGGTGGCATTTTTTAGTTAAAACTTGATATTTTGACTTGCGGAAGTTGAAAATACAATCATGCAAATTTTTTCAATTTAATATGATCTGATTTCTTAAATGCAAATTTTTTTGTCTTATGTTTGTCCCAGAAAATATTAAATGAGGTATTCTGATTTTTGTGCTTGAACAAGTGAAATACCCATGAATTCTTTTACAAATAGTAATGTTGGTGTATCTTGATAATCAGTTTTGTCATGACTTAGCCTATTAAATAATAGGAAAAAAGAAAAGTCGGCAAATGAAGTCCTCTTCTAGATGAATTATGAACTGTGCTTCCTTTCTTCTTTATGTCATGCATAGGATTTCACATGCAATGAAGTTCAACTACCCATTTACTACAAATGATTAAGCAAATGTTTACAAGTTCTGCTGATATTATTTGATAACTTCAAGTTTGCTATTCTTGTAATTTTATCTTTTCATCAGATTGACTTTTCCTTGAACAGGTAATGTAATGTTTCTTTGGATCTTATATCTAGTCGGATGCTTTGAAGCTCCAGTGAGGAACCATTGGCCTTGTATATCATGGCTCTTGCTTTCAAATTAATGATTCATGTGATTTCTATTCATACAGGTCAAGCATGGGCTTGGGGTGGAGGAAATCGTGAACCACGTTTTACAGGCTTGGGAAGTAGCCACCGGCAAGAAGCGGCGTTGATGTTTCTTTTCCGAAGCTGTTTCTGTTTCTGTCTCGTATTTTATTTCAGCGGAACCTCCAGCATCAACCTCCACCCTCACTTATCATGATGTTCTTCTTCTACATTTCAATTGCTAATAAAAAGATTTAATGTACCTGACCCTGAGCAGGTTTCTTGTTCCATCTCTTCCAACAGTGCACTCGTATACTTCTTGTCATCAAAATTTGTTTGCAGCCCCTCTGAAATCTTTGAGGCGTCTTGTTGTATATATTACTCCATTGTCATGCTGGAGATTGTGGATTCAATTACTGCAAATATTAGAAGTAGCAAAATTAATGTTCATCCAATTATGGAAACAATAAGCCAATGGCCTGCACTGCTCAATTAAAACATATAGCAAACGTTTATCCGAAATTTGTGAAAGGTAAGTCTCGTGTCATTCTCATCATACCCCAAAAGGATCAAGAAGCTGAAGGAAGATCAATTTGAGCCAATAGAGTGCTTGGCCACTTAACCTGGTGAATTAGTAATACTGCTCACATACATAGAAAAATTTTGAAAGTTAGATAGCAATTACTGATTCAAATCAGTCTCGGCCCCCTTTGAAAGTTTTTATCATTTTACGTTTCTCTATCTTGGAAAATATTGCGTATGAACCAGCATTAATCACACAAGCAAAAATTTAAATAAATACAGTAAATTTAGTATCTTTACTAGTTTTTTTTTATACGTATTGTATCTTAACACTTCTCTATAGCTACTTAGACGACATGTGAGTATGTTTCGGGCTAAACATCAAGAAGTTGTATCTTCTCATATTGTTGAACTCATGTCATACTGTTTACAAGTTCTATATAAGCGATGGAATGGATGAATAGGTGACGAAAATATACAACCCACAGTCTTCCGTCTTGACTTGCATGTCCATCTCCGTATTGGTACATACATTGAGCCATCCTTGCAATGCCAATAAAAGTATTGGACAAGTGAGGGTTTCCAAGTCGATCTGTGTTCATCTTCATCCATGTTGCAACAATCAATTCTCCTATGTGTTCCCGAGCTTCTTCGTTAGAAGCTCCAGTTTGGTGAAATATGTTTATTTACCATTTGAATAGCCATTTAAGAAGATTTCTGATTCCAAGTGTCACCATGTGCTCACTTATACACAATCTGTTTTCAGATTATCAAATAGAATAAAAAAAAAATGAGAAGTGGCAAGAACAACACTCACATACATAAATATACATACATACATACATACATACATACATACACACACACACACACAGAGAGTAGTATTACAAACTTGAAAGCTACAAAATAACCTAATTTTCTGCTACCCAGAAATTTCCAGTTTTCCAATGGCCATTTAGATGCATATGACCTAAAATCCATGTACTTACCACAAGAAAATGATGAACAAATAAACTATTCATGATCCACTTTTTGATGCATATGTTCCACCAGTGTAATATTGTAGCTTGTCATTCTCATTTGCAAGGAAGAGAGGCATCAAAAACTGGACCATGAAATTAAAACCCATCAGCAGCCACCACATTGACAAGAATACTATATGGTCGATCCCAAAAAGAAATTGAAAATCATATAAGAATCCCACGTCAGAAAAAGCTAGCTAGTCAAACAAATTCCTTAGTGCATTTCGTTTTCCACAATGTTCAGCTGGAAACAAACCCTTTTCATTGTCCCTTTCTGTAAGCACTTGAGTGGAGGTAACGACTTGTTCAACATTGTTGCCTAAAATTACTCCTTGCTTTTTCATGTACTCCCATTTGTCTTGGAATAGGTAAATGAAGGCCATGAAAAAAATCTCAGCCGTGAAAAGTGTAGTCCAAATTGTAATGCTTCTAGATGTTTTTTTATGGTAAGCTCTTAAGCCTGTGTATATGTTGATGATCGCCACAAGAGAAATTGCAGTTCCAAGTAGCCAGTGCACGAAGTACCATGTACTTCTTCTTCTATTTCCTCTGCAGAAAAGAGAAAATGTGCAGAAGTTTTATGCAATCTGATTTTTATTTGGTATTCAGGAAACTGATTCAACCGCGTGATCATATCAGAGAATCAAATGGGATTACCTTGGAGGCTTGAAGAATCCAATCGAGGCTTGCACCCACATGGCAGCATAAAGTGCTAGACCTAATCGTTGATGGTTGTTATTGAATGAATTATCGAAATTCTTGATGGACATTACAGCTCCAACTGTTGCTAGAATCACTGAAAGCATCTGTTTCAGGAAATGGATGTTATTAAGAACTATTCCCCATACCTTCTTTAATTTGACTGTTGGCTATCATAATTTCCTTAGCACACTTGGAAATTAAAATTCTGGGAAATTTGGATAACTGAGAAAGACTATGTCAATGTTAATTTCCAATAAGCTTTAGACAAACTCAGAAAGGAAATTATAAACCATGATTATGTACTAAGTAACATCTAGACCAAAATTAATTACATAATCATTCTCTTTTTCTTGCTACTCACCGAGGATTTACCATAAATATGGTTAGTTAATCATATTAGGTTGAGTTAACTATCTCAAATAATAATCATAAACTATTTACAATATAGAAGGTTATGGGTGCAATCATTAAAGGTAAAGTGCCTAAAATGATGATGAATTAGGCCAATATCAAGATTCACGATAACATCCTGGGTCTCTAAAAGGAGAATGGTCTTTAATTAAATTGAATTCTTAACCACATTTTTCCTCTTTTTGATCTTCTTTCTTTTGAATGATTGGAACAGATCATGCAGAGTTTGGAAGAAGAACAAAAAGGAACATACCTGCAAAGTAACGTGGAGATAGAAGAAAACTGTAGTTTTTCTCCCATTAATTTCCTCTCTCATGTGGGACATTCTTATGGTTAGTATCCCAACAGGCATTAAGAAACCCACAGAAGCCCACAAGAGAAGACCATGAACTGCAATATGAGAGGTCATCTGAGGACTCAACTGCCAGAAAAATAAAAGGTTTATAAATTTAATAATTGAATCATATGCATACATACACGAAGGAGAAAGATGCTGAAATGTTCATAAGAAGAAACTTAATACACTCGAAGAGAATAGGTCAATACCTTGTGTAAATTTTCTTTAATGCTCTTGTGATTGCTGGATTTGCTGAACTCTTCATGGGAAATGCCTCCAACAAATGGTAGAAGAATAACAAAATATGCAGACATAGAGTAAGATGTTACAAAACGAAAAATCTGCATGCTTCGATGAACTCCAAGCAGAACAGAAATAACAAAACCAGCACCGATGCCTTAATTCTCTCTCTCTCTCTCTCTCTCTCTCTCTCTCAGGCTCTCACAAACCACATTAACATTCAGCTTTTCATCATTCTTTGTGTAGGAAGAAAGACCTTTTAAAATATAATCAACTTTATTGGATGGCAATAAGGAACATTTGAAGATCGTAAAATAAGCATCTGCTTTTTGTATAAAGAAGCTAATGGGCTATGATTGCTGAATACAAAAGGCTACAGCTACAATCCTGTGATGGGTTGTAAATTTGTAAGCATATATGGGCATTTCTTGGTGGTTTGTTGTCTTTTTGAAAAGAAGTAAAGAGGGAAGTTATCAATAGTCAATCTAGATTTTCAACGATGTGGGGTTGACATTGTTATACCTTTCGGTTTCATACAAGGGAATGTAGGACGGCAAAGCAGAATTAGGTCAAAGTTTCAATGGATTAAGGATAATTGAGAAGGATTTATAGTTGGTGGTTACATCCAAATTATGAAATTAATAAAGAAAATTTGTAAAATATAAACCCTAGAAGTTAAATTAGATCACCTTTTTGTAAATTATATTGACATGTAACGAAGATAGTGTGTCCAATGAAATTGCCTGATTGATGAATTCGTAAACAAGAAAAGAAAGAACCATCTCTATATACATGTGAATATTGAAAAGACATGAGGATCGCTAGCTGAAGCATAAATCCAAGATTAGAGAAAGTGAGTTAGAAAAGATAAGCAGTGCATGTGTGTTAGCTTGGATTTTAGGAAGAAATGAAGACACACTACACTAGCTAGGAAGGATCGTGGGATTGCTCTTCCACACGTTAAGACCCAAATAAAAAACACAACATGATCATGACCTTACGGAGAAAAGTTTGCTTACATGGAAAATGAACACTTTGTAAGTGTTGGCATAGCAATTTCTGGAGCCATGTGTTGGCAACTACTTCACATTACAGTAGCTAGATTTCATCATGAACATGCATAGAAAGGAATTAAATCGGTGGTAACCGACATGTGGGCTTGGTACAACATGCACATAATTGATTGAAACAAGGTCCCATTTGCAGTCGAATGAAATTGCTCTTGATTTCTTCATATTCATGATAGTGAGTGATACTGAGCTTGACATAGGAAAGCTGGTAGATATCCATATCCTTCATGCTTGTTTCTCATTTACATGATTGTTCACTTTTACTGCATCATTGCAAATTAATACATATAATATAGTTTAGAGTTTAAGGGTACGTTTGACGTTAAAAGAATTCACGATTAAGCATGCAGTTAAAACCTATGATCTATCATCAACCACATATAGAAGCATAACTTTCTGGGATTATGGGATTGAGATCTGTCTTCCGGATTCTCAAGAGATTAATGGTAAAGAAGTGTTAAAACAACCGGAATGAGGGTCACTTTCTGTAATCCAGTGGGTTGATTACGGAAATTGCAAAGTCGTAGTGATGATTGCAATTGCATTATATATTGGATGAAGGGGTCAAAGCCTAAAAAATATAATCACAGGTTAGGCAGGCAGTCAACATCAGTATGTCTGATTGATTTTAGTAAACTCACAATTCTACCACATACCGACGTCAAATATTAGTTAACTTTGAGCATTTGACGGATCTAACAAGGGACTCTCTAGAAATTTCATATTTACCTTCAGAATTGCTTGCCTCAGTGACATCAAAATTAAATCATTAAAAATTTCAGATAAGATGACATACTATAGCAACATGAGTGGTAAGCATGACAGAATTTTGAAATCCCAAAGAGGTTCACCGAGTCTTGTAACCTAATAATGATATTCTCAACAAACACAGGTATCCGAAGACCCAAAAAAGAACAGCTGACATAAAGGTTACTACCAAAAATATCCTCAGAAATTGATCCACTCTTAACTCTCTTTTAATCCCTCGAATTATCAAATGGAGAGTTACATAAACAAGTTGGGCCTTGTTGCCTTGTATGTAGTCTTCAGCTTCCTGGTTGGTGGTCTAACCTTCCTGAACACCAAGGGGAACTTAATTTTGGAGTTGTGGAATTGCTTGGTGCTTTCTCTCTTGCATAGCTTAGCTGGGATGGTAGCAGTCTTGATAATTTGAATGCAAGGAAACCTAACCCTATGACGAGAAGCCATCTCGGTGTACATCTGTTCGACAGCCCCATTCAGAGTGGTGTCACGGTATTCCTTGTACATGTTATGGTAACCGGTTCGGCTCTGATAACGCAACCAAATTCCATAGTTTTTGATCTTGGTTGGGTTCTTCTCAAAAATCTGCAAATGATTCAGTGTGTTAAGAGCCCTGATATGTATACATTTCCATGTTTCTGACACAAATTAAAAACCATCAATTAATCAAGGCCAAAAGGATTCGGAAGGGTATAAGATATAATATGCCTCCAAACAACTTAGAGAATGAGAACAGAGCACATAGTTAGTCTTATTATATCAAAGTTGCACACAAACAGCACGTAATAAAACAATACACTGGCCACAAATTCAGTAAAAAATGATAATAGGCTTACAATTGCATACTAACAGGGCAATTTTAATCAACCAGAAACAAAAGACAAGTCAACAGGAAAACCTGTCAGTTGTGTTGGTTATTCATAAAAACTAGACATTTGCAAACAGAACTGCTCATTTCTCCTAGGTTTAGTCTACAAATCACTAAAATTGGCAGGGTACATTTGACCAGAAAATAAGCATGCAAATTTATTATCCCAACACCGCTGCTAAAACTTCGGTGTGTAATTAACCAGAAAAAACCTGAAATATAACATTTACACACTAATCAACCATTAAGAAATCAAACTAAGTTGGCAATAATAATACTTTCAACATAGAATATACAGAATGCATCTATACTATCAAAATACATGTATAAGTCAAACTATACAAATATACTAGAAGCAGTTCAAAAATACTACCAGAAGTTATCCACAAGCCAAAATAGATTTCCTAATCAGGAACAGGAACAGCAACAGCAAAACATGTGCAAGTTCCCAACTTCATTGTGCCATATAGTATCCAATAAAGTAAGTAGAATGAGAAGCATACCTCATTGATAGCAAGCACTTGGCCATTGCTCTTCTTGACTTTCTTCAGCTTCCTAAGAAAGTACCTGATCAGAATCAAAGATCAAGAACAAACAAATGTTACCAACCAAATAAATCTCACTTCAATCATTCCATTAAAAATACTAGACACCCTGATACCAATCACCCACCAGAACTTTGACTTAGCCCGAACCTCATTGGTGGCCCACAGCTTCATCCTATAAATCTTAGGATGTTCATCGGATTCTGATGGGAGAGCTCTCCCAACAACCTGGTACTGGTGAAACTGCAAATCCCGAAACAAATTACCATCAGCACAAAACCTTAAAATCATCATTCTTTGTTAATGAAAAAACACAATAATAACAAACATACGCTAGGCACATAAAGCGGCCAATTAGTTCAAGCTACAGAAAATAACTCATAATCACCAAAAAGCTCAAACCATTTATTCCGTGTTCGTTTGTAAAAGAGATACATTTATTTAATGTAAGCTTCTCATTTCAAGTTTACATGACAAATTTGTATATCAACCAACCTAAATAGTTCTCCGAGAAACCGAACTGAAACAGAGCATAAAGAGTAACCAATTATAAACAGCTAAAAACAATACCATCCCTCTCGCTGATCATAAACCTAGTGTTTCGGATAATTTCAACCTATCTCAGCAACCAAACAGAGGAAAATAGAATTGAAAACAAATACAAATCCTAAAAAGAACAGAAGTAGTAATAAGTTTACCGTAGATCTAGGATGCAAGAGATATAGACTTACCCTGAAAGTGACCATTTTCAAGGAAGTACAAGACGTACGATCTGCGCAGACAAACTCTCTCCCACACTCTGTGTTGATGAAACTAGGGTTTTTTCAGTTTTATAGCGGGGAAAGCCCTAAATGAATAGTATGTTACAATGACGCCGCGCTGGACACTGGGTTGGTGAAGCCCGCTTAAAAGTACACGTGGCTGAAGGAAAATTATTATTGTTTTCATACTTCGCTGGTACTGTGAAAATGTTACATTTTGGAATATTATCATCACGCAGCATTATATGTTTATAGAGGTGACAATTTTTAACGCCCGTCAACCAACCGTGAATAAGGCATGAAATTTACGAATATAAAATAATATAATTATTAAATTTTTTACATATAAATTTATTTATAATATAATTAATTATTTAAATAATTATATTATACTAACGTATTTATAATTTAATAAATATTATTTTATAATTTTTATATTTTATAAAAATTAATTACATTTACTTTTAAAATATTTAATTTAATTATATTTAAAATAAAATTAATTAATATTAATAATATATTAATAAATTATATTA
>CP135547.1:512843-550076 GCA_032402905.1 Khaya senegalensis | reverse complement strand
AAAAATTATTATAACATGTGACTAAACCAAAAACATGTAAACTTATAATATAATATAATATACACTGCATCTAATACGATATAAATTTTATTTCATTTATTATAATATAATTTATTTTATTTAAAATAATACAGTGTAGTACCAATGGCACCAATAATGCACAAGAAACCATCAATAAAATTATACATACACCTGCTCCACGCGTGTACTGATTTCTATCCCTCCTTATAATGGATATAACTCTATACAGAGAATCTATCAACCTGGGAAAAGTAATGCTTTTCTCCATTACTGAGAGTGGACGTGCTATAACTTTCAGTGTTTATCAACCTCAACACTCTAGTCTAAACAAACAGCAATGCCATATTGCTGTTACCAATTTAATGCCATGGACTTGTAGCTTAAAAATGCATCGGTTGTGTTTATCAAGAAGGAAAAACACTAGGGCACTCCAAGCCCGTCAAAATACAGTGCAAAATGCATTTTCCTCGGTGGTGGTTCGAGTTGGGAGTTGAATTTATTAATTGAAACAGCCAATGCATAGATTTCAGAATTTAACTCGCAGCATTACATGTAGTGCAAGAAATCAAATAGCCCAATATGCTCAATGCCTATTGTTTTTACATAATCTTTCATCAAGACAGAAAAACTATAAATTGGTTCCAAAACTGAAAAGTAGTTGCAATTAAGACAGGAACAACTATCCCATTGAGAGTGCCAAAATAAAAAGAAGCCAATCGGACAAAAGACAGCTTACAGCCTTCTTCCTCTTCTACCACCCTTTCTGCGAGTGCTATCAGTTGGAATTGGGGTCACATCCTCTGAAATACACAATGAAAAACCCGAGATTAACAAACATGCAGTCAGTAACTTGAATCTCAAATTCAGTTTCATAAACTGCTCATGCAATCTCAATATTTCACAAAAGCTGACATGATACAAGTATACAACTAATTAATGAGCAAAGTGTATAAAAAGATGATTATGGTAGTAAACAATCTGGCAATCTTCACACATCTAAACAGGTTAAGGGCCTCACCTATGCGACCAATTTTCATTCCAGAACGAGCAAGAGCACGAAGAGCAGACTGGGCACCTGGACCAGGTGTTTTGGTCTTATTGCCACCAGTTGCACGAAGCTTAATGTGAAGAGCAGTAATTCCAAGTTCCTGATTAAACAGAATGGAACTCAGCCATGTAAGTTGGCAATAGAAAGAACATAATGATTATCAAAGTTAGATGGTAAACATAAGAATGATCAATGGCTCATTCATAAAAGGAAATGTGTTGGACATATCTAACAAAACACCATTAAAATATGATGAAAATGACAAGAAGAAAAAATGAAAAGCCATTAGGCAATCATGACAAGAAACAAAAACAAAACACATTCATTATTAAAAATCTGATGAGAGTAATAAATTCAAAGAAATGAAAACCTTGCATCTGGTAGAAACATCTTGTGCTGCAAGCATGGCAGCATAAGGAGAAGACTCATCCCTGTCAGCTTTCACCTTCATACCACCTGCACAACACAAATAGAACTTATCAAAATATGGCAATGATAATGACAATGAATTAACATTAACTGCAGCATTGAAATATCTAACGCTCCAACATTTGGCCATGTCCTAACCAGATTATTAGAGCATCCAAGATGAACTAACAAACCAAGGTAGGTCCAGAATGAAATTTGAATTGCTTACATTTGAAATTCTCTTGCCAGTTTGTAAAAATATACATATTATTTGTTAATATAACAAGTTCCACCCTCCACATATACGTGCAAGGACTTTGTTTTGCATTTATCCAAATTTTGTGCACGTTGACAAGCATTTAGATAATTGGAACATAATAAAGTGTATCCCCATGAGTCAAGTGGGAAAACAATTCAGACCACACCAACAGCAGGAGAAAGTCTAGCGCACATAGTCATACAATAAAGTGGAAATGATTAACTTACCAGTTATGCGAACAAGGGTTTCTCTGCCTGACAGATCAGTCACATGCTGTAGTTCAAAACATACAAATAAAATTACAAATGGACATCTACAAAAGCTTATTACGAGAGTTACAACACACTTTTCGCACTTACAATAAACGTATCGTTAAATGACGCAAATATGTGAGCAACTCCAAAAACATGCTCTCCATCTCTCACAGCAGGTCCTAGTGTCACATTCTCTTCCTTTGGCTCTCTAGTCTTCTTCCTCGACTAAAGAATCAGAAACAAATGGACGCCAAACACAGTCAAGCCCCACAGGAAATATAGTTTAACATTCACATTACAGGTCACAAATAATTCACTGCTGAAAATCGTTGATGGTTACATGCTTAGGAATGAAAGATAAAAATATTCTTTTCCTGCATTTAAAGGAAAGAGACTAATGGCAAGCAATTGAAATATATCAAAATATCACTTCCAAACTGAGAATGCATTTCAAAACCCAGATCAAATCAATCTATCAAACAGATTCAAACCCTAAAAAACATAAAATCGCCATGAAGCATTCCGGCAACCTAGACCTAACAAGAGAAAAGAAATCAAATTCTCCAATACTCATGAACCATAACCTAACCATTATACAGATCATAAACTATGCGATTTACATGTACAGAGAGACCGAAGAAGCCGATAAATAAATGAATCAGTTTGTTTCAGATTTGTACATACCATGGCTGCTTAAAGATGATGAGATGAACCGAGAAGGCTTGGCTTTCGTAGTTTTGTCGAGTTGGAAAATGCAAAAACCCCCAAAGAAAAGAACGAAGCCCGTGGTGGCTACTACTATTTATATGACTGTTTGGATTAGGGTTTTACAAGGGTAGATAGTTTTGAATTTACATTTTGGACATGTATTTTTCTCTAAATTATTAAAAGGCCCATCATGCTTTTCTTTTCATCTTTTTGGCCCCAATGTTTTATTAATTGCCCTTCCTTTGTTCTTCACAAAAAGATAATGGCAGTAGTAATTATAAACTTTAAAATCTTTCCCACTAAATAATTACAAATGATTCAAAATTTATTTTAATTACATCAAATGTTAGTTATCAAATTATATTTACATATGAATCATGTTCCATTTTAATTCATGTGTTAATACCCAACTAATGAAATCACCACACATGCATAAAATTACATATACTATTTAATTAATAAAAAAATATATTTATAAATAAAAATTTTTAAAAATTTAAAATTAATTTTATTATTTAAATAAAATTTACATAAATTTTTTTAAATTTTTATTAATTAAATAATTTTATCACATTATTTTTCGTACAACGAAATAATTCAATTTGAGACTTTCTCGCTATGTAAGTCTGTTACTTGTAATAAACATAGATTGTGTTTAGGCTTTTAGGCTAAAGTTACACTTACAGCAACACCCCTGCCAAAAAATGGAGTAAACGTGTATATAAGTGTATTGCTTTCCTGCCTTTTCACGTTTACTAAAGCAAATGGTAAAGAGATTTAACTGATCGAAACCATTTGAACTGAGATGCTGGCAATTTGGGAGAAAGAAACTAGAAAACACAATTTTGCTGATCCTAGCTACAAAAATAATTGCAGACGGCAAAAAGTTGCATCGGGAATTATGCCGCTACAAGACCTACGTATCCGGCAAACAAAGCCAACGCTGATGATATAACATAAGCACCTGCAACAATTACTGGCTCTTTGATCCCACATAGTTCCAAGTGATGATGAAAGGGTGCCATTCTAAACAATCTGCGTCCGGCCCCCTGCAAGTGTTTGGTTATCTTGAAGTACAGCACCTGAAACATAATTAAGGTTAATTATTGAACCCAAGAAAACTATGCACCCAGCAAAATATACAATCAATTCTCATTTCCAGTAACTTCAGGCCAAAAGAACTTTAAAAAACAAAAAGGACTGAGAATATACTGAAACCTTATTCGCTAAAGTCATTACGCTTATCTGCCAAAAAATCAAACATAAAAAACAGAAAATGTCTGCATGCACATGAATTTTAAGCACTTCATAAATAAATAAGGGTCTGGGCAAAAAGTGGGGTATAAAAGAAGCGTGGCATTGGATAAAACGTATGAACTTAATGAGGATTCCTGAATGCATCAATCCTAAAACTTCAGCTGACAAAAAGAGCAATCTTTAAATTCAAATGAACGGGCAAGCATCAGCAATAGGACATACCTGCATGATAACTGATGATGCTTCCACAACAAAGATACCAGATGAAACAAACAATGGAAAGAACATTCCAGTACAAGCAGCCATCGCAGCTAATGCACCACCAAGGGCTAGTGATCCAGTATCACCCATAAACACAGATGCCCTATACCGATTGTGCAAAAGAAAACCGACACATGCTCCTGCCATTGATGCTCCAAATATGGAAAGTTCTGGATAAAATGTAAATTAGCAGTTAGCAATAAAGAAGTATCCCAAGAAGACTAGTTTAAAAATTGCTACTTTACGGACAGCAAAATAATATTAATACTTGTACAAACAATTTTCTTCTTCTTTCTTTGGTATAAAAGACACATTACTGGGGCATCAAACTCGTACGATGTAGTTTCAAGGTTCAACCATAACTGACTAGATGAAAAATTGAGAAAGAGTTAAAGACTTCTTACAATATATGTTACTGTTCATAAATGCAGGAAATGATCTCATCAACAACATCAAATTCATCCCCAAGATACACAAACTAAATGTTGGCTGCATTCTCATTCTGTTCCAAACTTTAGGCATATAGAACGCATGACCTGATACAACTGTTTCTCTAGCATAGGATTCAATAAAACCTAAACCATAAAGCTGAATTGCTAATCATACAATGTCAGGTTCGGGCTCCAAGAGGAGAGACTTGTTACAAGTCTTGTAGTAAGTTCAAATACATTTTTACTTACTAGAGCATATTGGAAGCACTGCAATTGACATCCCAATAAAAGCCAGGGCAGCAGTTCCTCCAGCCAGCCCATCAAGACCATCTGTTAAATTAATCCCATTTCCCATGGAAACAAAAGTGATGGAAGTTAACAACAGATAAAATTTTCCCAAGAACAGAAGGCCTAACGGTGCGGGTAAAGGAACCAACATTTTCCTGCATTACAAAATGAAAAACTTGAATTCCAGTAAAACCACCATTCAAGCAAAGCTTCACAAAAATCCACACAGAAATCATTGTTGCCTGAATTGTACAGCAAATTGTTTCTTTCCTTCTCTAGGTCCATCATCTCCTACTAACTGCACACATATAGATATTTTAAATATTTAATCCAAATGCAACAAAAATTCTACTTGAAATTTGTTATTGCAGATGATCAATATTTTTCTCAAAACTTTCCTAGTATCATTCTTCCTTACCCTGACACTCTCACTCAAATTTTTACTGGCACCAATTGTGTTCCTGCATACTAGATTTTCAACCCACATTTACAGATCTTCTTTACACTTAAAATTATGAGTATTTTAAACTTTGAAACATGCTAAGCTCAGCCCATCAAAAAAGATCCTGAATTAGCTTAGTGGTGCCTAGAATTAACCTTGCAATATCTAACAAAAATCAGTACCCTGCTGCAAACAAGAATAGATATGTGAGTTACCATCAGATATGAACAGAATAGTTACAAAGAAGTTATACATGCCATAAGGTGATGATATGCTTGTAGTATCCAACCAAAATGAGAACCACATCCCAACTGCTACCTGTAAATTAACATTAGGATTACTCACAAAATTGCTATATGTTGCAGTAGGCCTACAAATTTTAGAAGCAAGAAAGCAGAAATGTAAAAAGTTTTACCTCCAAAATTAATCTTTTCCATGCTGATAACCCACTACTATGACTCTTGATCAGGCATGACATGTCATCAATGAGCCCAATTACAGCAAATGCTAGAGTTGCTACTGATGCTCCGGAAACTTCAATGGAAGAAAAACCAGTTATAGCATTTGCAACAGCTACTCCAATTGGAATAAAAAAAAGTCCACCCATTGTGGGGGTTCTTCTTTTCCTGGAGTGCCTAGCAGGTCCTTCTTTCCTGATGATCTGACGTACCTTCAGACTTCTGAGAAATGGTACACATATATATCCTGCACAAGAGACTAAAATTGCCGATATAAAAAAGGGACGGGTCAGGTAAAAGGGTGCCAAAGGCAGTCTGACAATCTTCCATGCACACCAATCCACAAATAGATGCAGTAAAGTCAAGAACGATATCAATCCGAGATTGATAAACAACCCAAGTTTGATCCTGCCATTACAGTGAGTGAAAGACCAAGTCATACAAGAGAATTAAGAAGAGTATCATACTATCATAACATATATAACTGTGTAGAAAAGGATGCTAACTTTCCACATCAAAAACCGAAAACTGTTCAACATCAGAGTCAAAACATGGCTCATCTGACACACTTGCCTGTGTCTTCTGCGTGCTCTCCCCATCATAGCAAGCCTGTGAGCAGTTACTGTTAGAGCTTCATTATTTGACACAGAAATGGCAGGCAAGTCAGCATCTGTAACTTGGTATACTACAACTTCTCCATCACTCTCTTCTCCACTGGAGGAAACCATGTACCCAGAACTCCCCTCATTGTCACTCCAGCTATCAAATGATGGAACATCAAAATCCTATATAATCAAAATAAAAAAATGAAAATAAAAGCCATAAGAGAAGTTCACCCCAAAATATGGTGATTTACACTTAAGTAGTTTTCATTCTGCCCAACTCAAATCATTAAGCGTAAATCATAAGATTGGAATCAAGCTTTCACAAGCAATGAAAGCACTTCGGGACTCTTAAGCAAACTGCGCACCTCATTGTGAAACCGTATCAAGATTTTATAAGTTCATAACCAAAAATATAGAAAATAAAAACAGAGATGATCAATTTGATCTTAGGAACATAAAGTACCTCACCAAAAGCTCTAACTTGAACAGCACTACGTTGCAACTGGCAGCTGTGTTTTCGAACATTTGATCCATTTAGCTACAAAAAGGCAGAAAACTAATAAGCAGCTATAAAAAATTAGCCATATGAATCTTCAATAAAAGACAAATAACATATAAGGTCAAAAATCTGATCTTCTAAGGTAATAATGATCAACTTCTTCCGGCTAAAATAGAATAAATTGCTCGTTATTCATATCCATGCCGCGTTGAGTTTCAAACTCGAGCCTTTTCAGAAAAACCGATAAATTCAACCCCAATTCTTCATATTTGATATCAGGGATACAGAAAATCATTTTATAATAAAAATTACAACACAAATTTTCTTCAAATCATTTTTGCTGTTTCCTGCGAGAATGCATCCAAATTATATCTCAGTTGTTCAAAACTGTTTTCCTCATTTTCAACTGCCTGGACTTTATCAACCGTTTTCTAATAACAAAAGCAAAACATAACATAAAAAAAGCACTTGACTAATGATTAAGTTAATTACACAGGAGAAAATGATCAGATCAAATGAATAGAACACCTTGAGACCATAATACGAATGACAACGGCAACGGCGAGAAACCAAATCGAATCGGCGAAAAGCATTTGTTGTGTAAAGCGACGAGCGCTGGCGAGTTTGAAAGTGACCGAGTTGCGAGAGATAGTGAAGATTGAGAGGCGACGAATTAGATCGCATGACTACTGATTACTAATAATCAACAACAACAGCTATTGAAATGAGAAGTCGAGACAGAGACTTGAAAGATCTTGGGAACTTAGAGAGAGAAGGCCATCGAAGGAAGGAAAGAGCAAATTCGATCGAAGAAACGGTATATACACTCGAAACAAAAAACGTCGCGAAAAGGTGGAGGGAAGAAGAAGGAGGTGCTTGATTTACTTTGAAAATCTCGCTCGTGAATGTTACAAGAAATAAGTGAATCACGCGCCTTCTTGGAGCGTGGCTGAGATGCACCGATTATAAGACTTTGAACTTGGGAACGCCCGGGTTGTGCAACAAGTAGACAAATGTGTTCCTCCTTGTCCACGGTGAATGAATTTTGTTAATATTAATTATTTTAAATTTTATGTTAATATTTAAAAATATTTAAAAGCCTATTATAAATTCAAATTATTTATATATAAATAATTTGTTATTCGAAACCCACCAATCCATTAAAACTTAAACCTCTCCGTACCTTTATTCGTATTTTACATATATATATGTATATATATTTTTGTATATTATGTATTTTAAATTTTAATTTTTTTTATAAAAATACACCCAAAAATGGGTCATGATACAATACAACCACCTACACCACATAACCTTCAAATTTTTTGTAGCAATTCTCATGTCTTGCAATTCTCTCTGTGTAAGGAATAAATTACGATATACATATAACCAAAAATAAAAAAACTTCTTTTCGGTGAAAAATTTTTGAAATTGAAAGCTTTGTCCCCTAAAAATATTGCCTGTATTATAATGAACTCACAATGTTGCACCATAGCCAAGGACAACATCCCAAAAGTTACAAACATTGTCACTGCAAGGACAGTCAAACACAAGCCCGTTTCCTACATCTATACAATGTATAAAACACAAAGATTACAGTAGATGTAGAGATAATATTACTTGCTAATTTTGATTTGAGATGGGAGGCCGACTGCGCCCCATTGTGAATCCTCTGGTTCCATCAGGCATTCTAGGGCCAGGAGGTGGCTTCGACAGTTCAGGGGGATGATATGATGAAGCACCATGGCCTGCGGAAAATGGGGATATAGTCAGATGAAAAATTGCATTTTAAACACGTGAGAGCAACAAGAACCAAGAGCAAATGCAGTGGTTAGTTTAAATACCCATCCCATTCATACCACCACGGTATCTCTGTTTCCTTGATCGTCCTTGGTTTCTAACTTTCTGCCCATTTTTCTCCTTTGATAAATGCTCCCCTTCCTGCAGAAAATGAAGAAGCAACACATAAACCCTTCTTATACAGCATTACAATCTTTCAACCAATAGAAAATAACAAGGAGTGCACAAAAATAACAAGTAAATAACTTGCCTCTTCATCACCAGTATCATCGTGATGCTCACTTAAGTTATTGTGCTCCTCATTACCAGCTGGATCAGATGTTCGACCACTGTTATTCTTCTCAGAATCAGAACCCCACCAGGCTTGCCTTCTCTGGCCATACATTCCCTGAAAAAGATAAACTTAAGTTTGTCTTGGTATTCCACAAAAGTACATAAGGGAAAAGAAGGTTCAATTACCATTCGTTTAAGAAGCTTGACCCTCAAGCCATTTCTCCAGTCCTGTTCGTCATTCAAAGTAGCCACCTGATACAATCACCAGAAAATTCAAGAACTAAAATTGACGAATAAAGCATCATAAACCAAATGCAATGAAATTGCAAACATTTAGTCAATACTCACAGCTTTCTCAGCAGCCTCCATGGTCCCGTACTCCACAAGAGCATGTAACTACAGAAAGAAGCAACCATTTCATCAACTTGATCAACAAAATCAAACTATTACAATTGACCCTTTTTTTTTTTTTTTTCCAGATTGTGACACAATAATTTTATCTCTTGTAGCAAGATACAAATCTATTACATCCATCATCCGTTTCACAATGGTTACACTTTACCATCAGCCAAAAGTCACCTGTGGGCATCTCCATGACAATGTGATGTCTCCCAAACCCAAAGAAACATATTGCAGCCAGTAATAATTCATTTTTCAGTGAGGAAAGATGACAAAGTAAATCTTAATCATGTAATAAAAAACCTTCATAAAACATTGTCTTTTTCAGTTCCATACCTAACTACTAATCAGGTACTCAGTTTTGCTGCCTTTCTTTGATTCATCAACAGCATGTGGATCATGGATGGATATGTTTTTTATACTGGAAATCGGAGAACCATACAATCAACATATGAAGAAAACTGATACAACTACTTTCTAAAGAAAAACTTTTTTTTTTGAAAAAAACATGCATACTTTCCAGCCCCTGCAAACATTCTCCTGATGTTCTCCACCGAGTGATCTTCAGGTAGATTTTCTACCAAAACAGAGAATAACTAGGGTCCAAAAATTAGCAAAAACTTTTCAAAATAACATATCTGAGTGAAACAATCAAGTTCCCTAAAATTATTACCTTTGGATCCCTGACTTCAGTGACCGGAAGAGGATTAAGGCGTTTCACCCTTTTCCCATTTGAATTCACAACCTGTAGGTTTTATTAAAAAAAGTGGAAATTAGAAAGTAATTAAAGAATGTACAATCGTTTACATTTTTGTTAACTGTAATTATAGCTTTGTTAAGAAGCTTGGTAGTTAACATCATTAATGTCTGTCCCATTGTAGATGCTACATAAGATATTATTATAAGAAAAGAAGCAGCTTACAAGCAAGGATGATTCCCTGAGTGCAGCCACTATCACTGAAACGTTTTGGGTAAGCTTCTTCATTCTCCGAAAAGAGGCAATAACTGAGATAGGAACTGCAAGAAAGATATACCATAAATATGAAGGTGGAGTCCCATAGAAAGATGGATACAGATATTCCTAATTTCCCATCTGAAAAAATGTTCCCACCAAGGAAGCTTGAAAAGAAATGGGAGTCATTGTAGTGTCACAAGCATGCAGCTAAGACAAACCGTCCTATAACCAGGGAACTTCTCAAAATTCAAGGCTGGCAACAATACCTGGATAAATTTTCCAACAAATTTGCATTTGGGATTTTTCTCAATTCCAAATCATAGAAAACCAATACTTTTTCAAGGGAACAGACGGTTCCAACACCCAAATAAACTCTAACTTAGCCATCAATGGCTTGCCAGAGTAGGGTGCCTATGACTTGACCCAAAATAATCCAAAGACGAAAAAGCTTATTTAATAAAACCTGTGAGATGAAGGGGAAAAAGAACCTATCAATTCTGGACAAAAGGATTCCCCAGTTAGATGACAGTTTGTGCAGTATGAGTTTAAGTCTGTATTTAATAATTGATAAATTGATTTGCTGAAATGTACTGTTGAGGTAGGGCGAGTTCACAACAAAAATTTGTCTAGTTGGTTAGTTTCTGAAACCATCAACTATAGACTTTAAAATGCAAGAAAAACCACCACAACAGATGGGTTTATTAAGTACTTAAAATTTTGATAGAAACAATCCAGGAACAAGAATGTAGACACTGCATAAAAATTCCTGAAATAGAGAAAGAATCAGACAGCAGTCAGTTGCATGGTCATTCAGGTTGACCCCCAAATGCTCGGCACTGCAAAATGGCTGCACCAGGAAAACATCCAGGCTAGTCAATCTGTCATAAGTATCTGCTTTACTTCATCACCTTCATCATCTCTATTCTAAAAAAAATTCTGAATTTATTATGTACTAAAAGTTATGTTGATCGCTTTTATTGGTCCCTTTTTTTTCCAAATTAATTCATTAGTTTACAAGGTTTCACATTTTTCCAAATAAAATCACTCACGATTGCTTATTATTTAGTTTGGAAATCCATAGTTTCCGAAGAATACAGCAGCAAGAATGTCACTAGTTTCTTCTAACAATCTACATGTGGTAACTTTCCAATATTCCGCTACACATTAGACAAAAAGTTGGAAACTAAACCAATTTATTGGTCAGCAGAATATAAAACCCAATTCCCCCCAATAAAATTCATATTCCAGCCACATAAGATACTCCTTTATAGATCATATGTCTTACTTTTGTCATAATTGTCAGCATTTAACTCTTAAACTCATTAAAAACCATTTAATGCAAGGAGGAAAGATGAGATGAGAAAACTTGATAAAATTTTTTGGTCTCTGCATGCAATAATGGAAAGCAAAAACGAAAGGAAGTGCGTGAGCATCCAAGCCCTGCTGCCCACTAGTAAACCCCATTTTTCAAGCTATTCTTTAATTCCCCACTCTTGCACCAGCTTAATCATTTCTATGACAGAGAACTCATAGGAAAATGAAAATAACAGACACACATTCCAGTATGGCTGTCGTCTTATTTGAGCATAATTTTAGGACCAACACACACATGCATAAAGTAAAAATCTTTACACTAAATTTCTCATTACATACAGTTTGATGTTTCAAAAACTGAAAATACAACTCTATTGCATAAAACACTTACCGAAGCCTTCTCTGTTCTTCCTAATCAAGTTCATCATATACTTATCGGTGGGCAAATTTTCATCACTAAAATAATGTTCCACCTGCAACACCATAAAAATTAATTCTTTAAGTTGCATTCAAGTGCAGCAATATATTCGTTCTCCATATCAATACAAAAATGGTAACATGGAAAACCCCAGGTTAAGAAACCTTTTTATCAGTAACCAAATGTAACTTAAGTTTAAACTTAGAGAAGAAGATGTTATTCGAATTAGAAAGATCCAAATTACTATTCCATTTCAGTTGCCAGGCTTTCTCGTAATGGAAACTGCGCTCAAAAGTTTCTAGTGTTCAAATCGAAATCAAGAAAAACTCACGTAAGAAATTATAAAAACATGTCAGTACTTAAGTTTATCAAAAGTGGGAGATTGAGATAGAAAAGGATTGCCTGCTTAATGATTTTTTGTTTCAGATCATCACTGAGAACAGCTGCAGTTGACTGTTGCTCATGATCTTTACCCTGATCTTCACAGTGTTCACGTTCATGATCGTCATCCGACAGCGGAACTTGAGCATCCTGCTCGGGTGATCCAACGGGAGAGAAATCGGGATCAACCGGTGGAGACAATGGGCCGGAATCACCGGATGGGCTGGTGGAAGAGGTCCGACCCTCTATGCCGTCCATTTCAAGGACGTAAAGGGGAGGGGAGAGGACGAAGAAGACAATCGAGGCAAGAAATGTGTAGAAATTTTCCTAGGTAAAACCCCTCCCGCCCATTGTTCTTCTCCTGCTCTCTCTCTCCCTCTGGTTGCCTCCAAACTCAAAGTCCATTCTATAAGACGCATGGGCTATTCCGTCATTTCGTACCCATGAATTCAACTGACCGATACGACGTCGTTCCACCACACAATTCAAACGACTTGTCGTTTAAGCTGGAGCTAGTGGAATTTCAATTACTTCTATGATTGACCAATGGCACCACATATTCTAAATTGTGGAGGTCTAGGTTAACTTTTAAAAGATGAGTTTTATAAAATCTCATGTTAGGTAGAAAAATTAACAATAAATCTCAATTAATTATTTATATTAAATTTTATTCGAACTACTATTTTTTATTATATCAATTTATGAATAATATTATACGATAATTTCATTTAAAACTCTTCCGTAATTAACCAATAATACAAGACTTAAATATACATAACAAAAGGAAAATTTTACCAATTTTTAGCATTTTTAAATAAAGTATATATTACTTGTAATATAAGAAACAAGTACCATTTCAAAATTCTCAGGAACCAGGAATAAGACCAGGCGTTGAGTAAGATGATTAAAATGGTAAACATCTTTACAGGAGAAACAAACGCTTGACCTTGTGATTTACAGTTCTTCAAAAGCATGTCTCCGGGAGGAAGCATACTGCAGTCTGCGGCAAATTGAAGAACTGATCTTTACCAGGAAGGAAAGTACAATATCATTTCTCACAGCAAAGCTCTTAAGCAGAGCTCACATCCAACACAGACATGGGATTCTTGTTTACCAACACTTCCCATGGAAGACCTGTTAAACCATACTAAGTAACGATATTCATAACTTGCTTGCTAATCTAAAACAAAACTAAAAGAACCAACCAAAATCCAGCCCCAAGTCCCAACCCCAATCGTCCGTATACATTTTTACCAGAACCTGAAAACCACACCCTAACATCATCCACAACCGGGCCACATAGCGAGCTCATGTCATCTGTTCTTGTATTGTAATACACACTGTAGAATGCAATGCGTGTTCTTTCAGCCTTTGCTGTGAAATTCAGATTAGCGTTGTGAAAGGTTGAGTTGGAATCAGCTGTGTAATGGACAATCTGAGCTTGATCTCCAGCAAATGCCATGACTGCAAGTGGTTGCTTGCATTTGTCGTTAGCATGGCCCAAAGAAAATGTTAACCTGTAATCCTTGTTTGCTGAGGTTTCAACCATTTGAGAGATAATGCCTTCCTTCCCTGAGACTAATTCAACAGCACGTTTGCTCCCTGGGACCGAGAAATGGTTGGAGTCGATGTACCGGACAGCCCTGTTTGATTCAACAATCCAGCCAGGCAACGATGTTGTTTCTTCGTCCAGGTTGGTGGGAAGCAAGACCCCTAGTGACACATTTCTGAACATCCATGGACCTTCTTCAAAATCTCCATTGACAACAGCATTGTCTGTAAAGAACATGAGACGTCAGGAATCAATCAGCATATCCAGTACAGACAGTAGTAATCTAGTCAACCTTACAAGATAACTTAAGCCATTTTCATTATTGCACCATCAAAGATCAGTTTCCTTGTAAAAAGTAGTTTAGAGGTCAAAGACATGATATAAATAGAAGACGATATTTGTCATCCTTGGAGGTTAGGGACTTATTTGATATAAAAAACAAAGTATGTCTGTCCGTGGGCCCTTCGCTTTGGATTCAAATCAAAGGGAATCAGGTCCAACCTTCACTAGGGCCCACAAAAGAAGAAAATAAAAGGGAAAAAGTGGAATAAGATTACCTTTGGGCTTGTCAGGTGTGAAAAGCTTCTTGATCGCAATATCATCAATGATGGGCCCACACGTGGGGTCATCCTCCATGCCCGGGTTCTTAAACACCAACTTGACGTTATCATCGTCTGCAACAAAGGCCCACGCGTAAGGGTCCCACCCTTGCACGTTGTACAATGTCTGCAGGTCTATGGTCTGTGATGCAGGTGGCACGGATACGTTCAACGACTCCAGCTGTGCGCACGTTCGCGCCGCACTGAACGTAACGGAGTATGTGGACCCCTTCTCAACTTTCACTTCCTGGCTGATTTCCGCATCGTTGCCTAATCTAACGGCGTGTGAACCCTGTGGCACGATGAGGATCATCCCACCCTGTTTTTGGCCCGATGAAACCAGCTCCACGGTGCCATTTAACTTCCAGCTTGGGATCTCTATGGGCCCATCCGTAATGGACTCGCTCGGAAAGCCGCTTGATGGGGCCGTCTCGAAATCACCGTTCGCCACTAAACCTGCAATTATTAGGAAAGAATGGTCGTTACCACAAACCAGACTGAAAAAAAAAAGCCAAATTTTGCTCGAATTTCTCAATTATTAAATCACTTATGAGGCAAGAAGTCCTACGACAAAGATTTTTTTTTTTTTCAAATTGGCAAACGGTGAATAGACGTCTTGTCGTCTACTGTCTATTCCATCGAACAGAAGACAAAATTGTCATATATCAACGTGCTTATCAAACAACAAAAATTTCACCTTGATGGGGAAACCCTGCAGGATTTAAGTGGGTGCACCTAACCTAACAAGCTGGTCCTGGTCCTGGTTCTAGACCCAATTCTTACACCTACCACTGACAAAGTTCATTGTTTGTGGTTGAAAATCAGGAAGCTAAGAGATAAGGTAAGGAACTTTAATGCCATAGCCTAGAAGGGCAAGAGAAGATACAAATACTTAGATTTAACAGTATTCAGACATACCCACTACTTCTTTCACTATCTGTCAATGTCTATAACAAAGCACCAAAAACATACGCATTTCCTTGAGGAAGTTCAACGACAAAATTTTAAGTCCAATTTATCAATATCTGGGTCCCTGAAGTCTTAGTATTTACATACAAGAGCATAGTTGATCCATTTCTATCATATAGGTCCTCTGTTAGTCTGTAACAATGATTTAAATACATTACACAAATTATATATTCTTATATACAATGGTAAAAACTTAAATATAAAAACCCAGGGATCCCGTTGTTATTTTATACAAACTAACAAACTATGTCCTTATTTGTAACATATAAAAACTCAGGGATCCCGTTGTTATTATCCCAAAAAGGTGAACTAAAGCACATGAGAAATACGAATACAGCGAATCCAGTGGATAACGTTATCTACGGACGGGCCTCATAAAAATAAGGCATTATCAAAACGCTCAGGTGACACCGATTTAATGTCGGCTATAGAACAAGTGATGTGATGTAAGAATAAAAAAATAGTAAGGCAACGAGACCCGTCCGATCCAACTTGGACCAAAGGCCGAGGTTTAGCCGTGTGGACCCTACTATTGTTCAGCCTTGGCCCGTATTTTCAACTCAAAGTCCTGACTACATTTGACCATGTCGACAACTGGTTTTCCCACAATCGCTTTTACGAAAGAAAACCGAGTTGAATAACAGTAGAACGAGTGCATCAATTCCAAAAAATCGGTGATAAAAGAATTTTCTAGCCAGCGCCCTTTATGAAAAGAAATCGTTTTGTTGAAATTGGGCCAAAATACCCAATTTTGGCGGGAAAATCATGTTAACCCACCTTAGAATGGAGAGAAAAAGTGAACCCATATGGCCCAAAGCAAACCCACTTCACCTTCGATGCAGCATTCTCTTTTCCACTTTATGTATTTGCAGATCAGTGATGAAAGTTAATGCTAGTAATGGTGTTCTATTACAAACATGAATAGAAGTTTATGTTAAGATTTCCAAAGGGTAAGTTCAAAAATGTGGTAAAATTAATGAAAAGCAACTGTAATTTAATGCTACAAAAATGGGGGTGCAAATGCAATAAGAATGTCACTTTCACAAAGGACAGAGACAATGTAAGCTAGAAATGAGAGCAAACAAGCTTAAAGAAACCAAAGACTGAAATCCCAACTGGGAAGAAAAATAAATAATCAGTAGATTGAGAATGAGCAAACATCAAACAATCGGAGGAATAAAGGGGTTAAAAGGACGTCCATGAAACACTCAGTGGTGGTGGAGCCGACAATTTTGCAGGCTCGAAGACCATCATAGTCACTATATCAATATTTAAATCATACGTAGTGTATTTGTTTGAGATTCTGATTTTATTGGCATGAAGATTAAGAAAAAGTTTGATTTCATATATATAATATGTAACTTATGATTGAAAAAATATGAAATCCTTGTGTAGTACGATTGTTTGAAAAAATTCCCAAAGACATCCTCTATGCCAAACCAAGGAATGGCTGGAAAATTCCTCGGGCTTCTAAAGCCATACCTTTGTTGCTTTCATGTTTTTTGGAAGAGAAGCAAGCAAATGGATTTTGGCCGATGACCAAATTCAACTTGTAACAACAGATTTTTGAAAAGTAAATATGGAAATCTTCCTAATAAAGAGCAGAAAAATGCATGAAATTCAACTAAAATACCCTATTGCACATACGGTCTTGACCAGCACAGTGTATACCCACATTGAAGAACCAACGAAGTAGAAAACTAAAGCCACAGTGAAAATCAGATCTCAGGAATAACCAAAAAACCCAGAAGGCACAAATCTCAGAGAGACAGAATTCGTCAGTGACAATAACAGAAAAACAACCGCAGTTCGTATTTTTAGACGGCTTAAAATCAAAGATTCAATGCAATCAGCGGTTGAAATCTAAGCTTGAAATAGCAAATGGGAAAGCACAAGTAAGTAGTAGACATACCATCTTCTACGATTGAAGCAGCCAAATGAGCATAAAGAAGCACAAAAAGGGAAACCCACATGGTTCTCGAAGAGCATTTCGCCATTTTCTCGGCCGAATAACTTCTCAGTTTCCTCTCCTTCTTGCTTGCTGCTGCGTGTGAACTCTGTTGTAATACCGATAAAAAAGAGGATACAGCAGTGTCCTTTTATCAAAGATTCCAATCCTATGGTCTTCACTCTTTAAGTAGCTGTTGAGCTTTATTTAATCTGAATTACTTTACGTATAATTTATTTATCGACTTGAAGAATAAATGACAAAAACGTCTACCCGGTGTTCCCACCACCATTATTCGACAGATTTCTTTGCGTGTTTTGATAATTGTGTTCTTCCGGCGGGCCCAGCACACCGCCGTATGGCCGTAAATCGTGTGTCTAAATTCAGTCCTATGGCCTGTGTCTAAGGATATTATTAAATTTTATTACACTACAGGATTACTCTGTTCACTAAAAGGACAGCTGTTATAGTGATAATCGTTACAAACTATTTGATGTGATTGAACTATGTCCCAATGTTACGATCTCTTGTAGGGTTAGGTTATAAAATATATTTAATTATTTTAATTTTTATATAAATTATTTTATATTTTATATTCTTATTTTTAATTTTATATTAATTATTTTAATTTTAATTTTATATTTATATTTTTTAAATTTCCAATTTTTTGTAAAAAATAATTAAATTTTATTTAAATATTTAAAAAATTAAAAAATAAAATTATTTTATTATAAAAATATAATTAATAAAATAAAAAATTTATTTATCGATAATAAATTAAAAAAATTAAAAAAATTAAAAAATAATTTATAAAATTTTTATTATATTAATTAATAATATAATTTATTTTTAATTATTTTTATTAATTAATTAAATAATATTATTATATTAATTATACTAATATTTTTCTAAAAATTTTTTTAAGTGCCGAGGTGCGTGGGCACTTTTATCATTAGGGATGGATTTAAAACTGGAGCCGGACCCATCCGAAAATAAGGACGATCCGAGGCGAATTTACACGGCCCAAAACTCATCCGAGTTTCGGTTTATGAAAACCCGGTTGGAACCGGTACATTTGCCGTTCCTGGTTGTAATGCAATTTGGGCTGGACACGCGGCCTGAAATATATTTTCTTTGGCAGCCCGGCCTAAACTGGTAAAAGTGCACAGCTCTTAGTGCAGTTGCCACCCATGCTCCATCAAAATAAACCGGCGAAACAAAGCAGCAGCTGAACACGACGACAGCAATGGGATCGTCCGCTGCTCTTCGAGAGCTCCAGCGCGAGCTTGAAAACAAGGCTAACGATCTCGGCAAGCTTCAAAAAGGCAAGACGTAACGTTTATATTTTGTATTCTTTTCGTGTTAGTGTTTGTAATTCTAATGAAAACCCTAACCTGGTTTTGTACTTATGTCAGATATAGCTAAGAATCACCAAGTGAGAAAGAAGTACACTATTCAGCTCGGAGAGAACGAGCTCGTGCTTAAGGTCTCTTTCCTCTTGAATTAGAGCTCTGCGATTTTTTTTGGTTTAATTCAACTAAGATGAGGTTATATGTGATTAGAATTTTATCACCCTGAAAGCAAATGAATTGGTCTAATGTAAACTTTTATGAATTGTTTTTCTTTTATTTCGATTATTAGTTTTAGCAGGCAAGTAAGGTATTATAGTGGTTGTTGTTTGATTTTCTGTTTGTTATTGAACTGGTTTTGTAACATTTGCTATTGTGTGTTTTTAGGAGTTGGGTTTGTTGAATGAAGGAGCGAATGTGTACAAATTGATTGGTCCAGTTCTAGTGAAGCAAGATTTGGCGGAGGCTAATGCTAACGTGCGCAAGAGAATTGAATACATTTCTGCTGAATTGTATGTGCTTGTTATATGATTCATTGATAATTTTTGCAGTATTTGTATTTTTTCATTTATCATGGATACTTGGATTCGTGGAAGTATGAATTAAGATAGGTTAAGTTATTATATGCTGTTCTCTTTGATGGATTCATGTTCATGAATTTCTCAAGTATTAGATTGTTGGATCTAGTTAAGTTGTTGCTTTGGCTACTTTTATTGATATGGAATTAGCTACTACTTGATGACATATGCTTTCTAAGTACTGCCAGAATATATTAGTTTTGGCGGATATTGTCAGTCTTACAGCTTGTAAATTTAGGACTTATCCAAAAACCTTTGGCACTGTGTTCTAAAGTTTCATTTATTATCATATTCGTCCTTTTCGTGTTATTTCCTTATCATCATTGTTTTCATTACATTTATTGTTATAATTGTTACTGTTGTTGCATGACCTTGACCTTTAAGCTTTAAACTCTGATTCTGCTCAATAGGAAGCGGCTAGATGCAACTGTTCAAGATTTGGAAGAAAAGCAAAATAGCAAAAAAGAGGCGGTTAGTTTCTTCCTTTTTCTTTTTATCACATTCTTGGAATGATTATTTCAGTATTGCTCCTATTATATGGATGTTGTTAATCATTTGGAGTTCTTTGCAAATGAATATCATGTTCTGTTATAATTATCTGTTGATGTTGATATTAGCAAAAGCTGAATTAAAGTACAGTCAGTTCATTGGATTGTATTATATCAGGCTAGTGTGCTGTGTGTTGTACTTGTACCATCAGTGAAACATGGAGGTCAATTATCACATGGTGCAAATCAAACAAGCGTTACCAGAAAATCTCTTTTTGTTTGTTATTTCCCTGTCTCTTTCCGTTATCATTTATTGTGTATCTGGGAGCATTCATTAGAAATTGTAAGGAGGCAATATTTGAAAATTCATGCACTGAAGCTTTTCTTAATTGCTGCTTTCTGACAAAATTGCCATTTTGTACTTGACGCTGGTGCATGTTCTCAATCTCTCTTTCTGCTGAAATGTCATTGGAGAAAAGTGATAGTTGGCTAACTGAGGTGATAGCACATACTTGAAGATGGTGCTTATAATCTTATAAGTTGGTGCATTTAACAGGTTAATAGATGAAGAGATTAACTCATCAAGTTTCTCTGCTGAAAAGGCAGAAACAATCAAAGTCAGAATGTAACTGAGCTGTCTCCTAGGTTTTTGGATTTGCACATAATAGTCCTTGCATTCAGCTATTATTCTGCAAAATTGGCTTCATGAATTTGTATTGTTTATATTGTAAATCTTTCTTTACATGTCAATAATTGGTTTTTTTTTTTTTTTTTTCCTTCTGTTGCCTTTTAGATCTTTAAGGTACAACAGAGGATTCAATCACTTCAGGCCGGAAAAGCCAAGGCATAATTAACTTCATAGCAGTGTTCACTCTGTCAGCTGCTTTGTTTCTTTCTACTGTCGTTTGAAATTTTGATGTAGTTTCTTGTTACTATACGGAGTTACAGTGTGCATAACAGCCAATTATCATCATGGTTTCAATTATGGTGAGGTGTTAAATTTTGACAAAAAATTGCTGTCAATTATATGTCCGTTTGCTTTCTCTAAGGGATTTGCATTTCTCAAAGTTTCAATGAAATGCACGTCGCATTTACCTTACCAAGATATGAAGCTAAATGTGTCCTTAGACATTTAGCCATAGAATTTTACTCTCTATCTTGTGGCAACTAGCAATGCTTCTAGGAATGAGTTTTGTTCATTCAAAACTCACAATTTTGCCCTCTCTGCATGCTACATTGATGATTTGATAATTCTCTGTTGCTACAAACCGAATACTGTTAGAAGCTCTGGACATTTCCTTGTTGATTCAACTCCTGAATTACAAGAACTGGCCTTCAACAATTGCAACATCTTGTAATCAATTTTCTCATTGAGTAACAAGTAAAATAGGAGGAACCAGTTTCCACTGTCGAGGATTCCCACAATTTGCCCATGTTGATTTGTTAATTGCCTGGCAATCAAAACATAATTGCCGTCAAACTTGTGGATATTTCATCAAGGTTCAACCTTCAAAAGTTAAAGATTTGGCTTTCAACGAAGATAAAAATTAACCAGTGTCGATATAGGAGCTCTACCTTCATTGAAAGGCAGCAATCATCCCTTTTTTCTCGGGCAATATGCTACCTAAAGTTTAGCCTAACCAGCAACAAAAACATTTGCTCCGGAAAGTGTAAGGTAACACACTATTTGTCGGGCTTGCCCATTCAAAAAAAAAAATTGAACCATGTACAAAATTATTATCACGTTTGTGGTAGTTGCAGGCTTGCTCTGCTTTGAATGTGTCCGAAATGGGCAGCATCTACTTCTGTTTGTTTCGACCGGGATCCGAATTTGTGGAGCCAGATTCTGCAGTATTATTGCCATGAACTCAGGATACCAGGTTGCTGATACAATATTAAAATCTTAGATTTTTTTTATGAAAACAACTGTAGTTGACACATAACTATGGCCACAAATTTTCCCAGTGAAAACTTGAACAAGGCTTTTCGTTTCAGTTCAAAAGACAACATTATTTAGACGTTGATGTCGATCTTTTAAAGTGCTATCCTGCTATGCTACGATATGGCGAATACAGAATGGAAAGCATGAAGAGATTCAAGCTATGTTCTTCCATTAATTCTTTTTCTTACTAGTAGTGCATGAAGATTAATCACGTGTTGTTATCATCATCATCATCGACACCGTCACCATCATTTTCAGTTTCATCATACCATATTTTGAACACTTTGCGACAGTATATTCATGCCCATGCCACTCCTACCACCCACGATTGAAAGCCCCCCCAATTCTGTAATTAGCATTGCTTATCGATCGACACTAAGAATTTGAAGTGCAGGAAACTAATGCTATCACCACCAACACCACCATTAACGACAGAAACCCCTTTAAACTCACGTACACTTTGACAAGTCCACGCCATTTCAGTACACCGCAGAACCCACTACCGACCATTAGTAAATTGAGCGGCCACTAACATATAGAATATAGGGAATTTGTGGTTGCCCCCGTACATGTTTCGTGCTAAAACCTTCGTGCTTCTTTACAGAGTGCGCAATGTTAATTCTATTCTAAGTGACTGCCAAAGATAAGAGAAATTATTCCAATCTGGAATATAGGGAATGATTTATCGTCTCCAGTTTGACAGAAGCAAGTGAAAGCAGCACTAACAAAAGGTGCCGATATTTTCCCATATAATGCAATGCAATGCAACGCGGGCATGAGACTCTATACAATTACTTTTCATATTCCTACTGATGTTAACACTTGTGGTTGCTTCTGCTTAATTTGTCATATCTAAGGTGTATTTTTGTGACAAATTTATTTATTTAAAAATATTATTTGCATAAAAATTACGACATCCTAAATTGATAGCTAAGATGAACTTCAAAATATATATAATTTTTAAATTTTTTTAATTAAATAAATATATTTTAAATAAAAAAATTCGACATGATATAAATTATTATTTTTTAATAATTTTTACTAAAATAATCTCGTGACAACACAATTATTTCAGATGTAATACATTAAGAGTAAAAATTAATGGAACACCTCTAATGCAATTGTATCATCATTGAATTGGTTTAAGTTATGGAGTGCTTAATGATTCAATTAATCACCTCTAGGATGATCAAGAACATATGTAACTTACATTCTAATTTTGTTGACGGGAACCACAATTATCCTTATAAATCCCTTCAATTATCCTTCAATTAGCACTTATCTAGGGAGCTTATGCACAACGTTGCACAAACAATTCTCTCTTTGAGGGGGCAATAAGAAGTGGAAAAGCATATTCTCCATAGAATTCGCTCCAAAAAGCATGAATTTACAAGTCTTTCTATCATCACCACTGCATCTTTTCAGTGCCATGAACATATATAGAGAAGCAATTAGAGCAGAATAAAAATGTAATTTGGACTTAACTAAGCATTGTTAATCAATCAACACTAGTGCTTAATTAACTCAATTTCACACTTTTCTGTAGAATTTGACCGATAAGTGTTTGTATATGCAACTCACAAGAACAACAAAAAATTGCATGGGCACCTTACATCCCATTGTTTCTAGGGCTAGCTATGCTTTCCTTCGTAGTTTTAGCTCTCCATGTCCATTGTTTTAATTAAAGATTGCCAAAATAAAGTTAGCAGGTTTCAGTCGTAGATGGAAAATATTTACAGCAGCTTTGAAAGATACGATAATCATGGCAACCAGAACCAAAATAGAAGGCTGAGAGCAAGACTCGCCGGAAGGTTCTCTGCAGGATAAAAGCGAGTTGGTACGAGTTGGGTGATAGTGGAAGGGTTGATCTCTGTCAAAAATAATAATGAATACATACATGTCTTTGAATATATAATATCTAATCATATGTTTGTTTAACAACTAGTAAATGTACCATGTACCTGCCAAGTTTTGCACTTTCTTTTGGAGAAGACCACTCAACTTTCCTCAGTTCTTATAAGCTAGCCAGCCCTATAATGGATCCAGATTTTGTCTGAGATTCGTGTTCTTGTCTTATATATCTAGGGTTTGCCCAACCAATTCAACTGTATATAACAATTAGAATAAAGGAGCTAGCTCCAACTCATGATCATCAATTGGATAATCATGGCTTATCCTTTAAGTGCAAATGGCTCTTTTCATTGATCTTAAACTAACACACATTCTCATGATTATTTAACAAAAATGACAAATGGGTATTCGAAATTCTTATGAAAAATTAATTATAGGTCGAATTTCGAGAGAACCCATTACGAGAATAGAAAGTTTTGCCAGATTTATAACATCTAATATCAATACAAGTAATGAAAAAGGAATGATATCTCGACGGATTATGGGCAAAAATGTTGGGTGTCTAAATAGAATGAATATGAACGCGGAGACAAGTGCAAATGCCAACCAGTACTTACCAAAATGTGGACCATGAACTTGAAAATGGCTCATGCACAAGTGAGATGGCTTAGAAAAGCTAGCTAACAATAAATGGTATACGCAAATGCAACTGTCCCTTCACACTGTTAAAGATCAACCTTGTTTCAAGGCAATATTGGAGATGATATACCATCATGAGTTACAGGGACAATTGATCACTTCTTTGTCTTTTTTATTTTTAACTTTACCATATGTTAATACATGATATTTACTATATATTAATATATGATATCATCAATTCATATTATATTTTAAAAAAAGCTAGGACTTTGAAGGCATGTAGTGTAATGCTTTAAGCTTTAACAATGCAAGGCATGCATTAAATTACGTGAGAGTAGTGATTACACCAACCACAACCTGTTCATTCAACGGCCGGCCGGGTTACCGGCGGCCAAATCATGTCGGAACTTATCCATCAAACTGTAAGAAGACGAAGAAAATGACTTGAAATGGCTTTTTAATTTTAAGATAACTTAAACAAAAGAGCTTTCGTTGTTAGAGCATATTAAACATAAAAAGCACTAGTTGCATGCACTCCACGTTACTTCAAACTTATGCTTATCTACACTACCGAAGTGATTTTGATTTCCAAAAGTGCTTTTAACAGTATAGAGTGATCCCTCAAATGCGTATCTACTTATGCTTATCTTGAGCTTCAACAAAATGTGCCTTCCAAATTCCAAATCATATACACTGTTCATTGAATATGGTTCAAGTTTTCGTCCATATTGGAATAACCCTGTTCAAAATTTCACTACAATGGTAGTCATTTTCCATATCTGAGCTAACCACCATTAATAAAGTCCATGGAACAGCGAATATTAGCCTCTTACAGAGAGAAAACAACGATGATTCTAGCCTCTGTCTTCTTCTTTTCTCTTTTTTTTTTTTTTTTGAGGTTATTTTTTAAAAATATATTTTTGAGCTTTAATTAAAATTTTCTTTCAATGGGGGTGGGTTGGTTGGTGGATGGTAACGTAATCATGAGAGATTTGATAAGGAACCAGTTCTCTGACCCATCAATTCAATAGCATGTGTGCCATCTGACCTGTCCTTATCACGAACATATTGACCGTACACTCTCATTAATTAAAGAGTTAATTTCAGTTTGACCCTTTTATTTAGTAATAATTTTTAAAACTGACCTTAATTCATTATTAGTGGTCAAACACAACCAAAGAATGAAGATGCTGAATAAGCAGCAACCTCCCCGGTAGCAATGGGAGACCGCGCGTGGTTGCTGACGTACGTGGCCGAGAGGATACCCGCGACGGCGCATGGCTACCGCACGAGCAACCAAGCAAGTCTGCCAGGATTTCCCGCGCGCAGTTATCTCCGCGGCTGTCTTAGGCGGCCACCCTGTGTTTTTTCTTATTTAATTGAGCAAAGGCCCACTCACAAATATCAAATATCATGTGCACTGCACGTGAAATACAAACCATTAAGATAATAAGATTGTCACATACCATTATTTAAAAAATATATATATATATTTATTAGAACACATAAAACTTAATTTTATAAAATTTAAAAATACTTCGTTCTTATCTAATATAATATTTATTATATTCTTTTCTATCAAATTATGTAACACTTTTGTTACACTAAAATTTTTTTATATATATATATATATTATATTCTACTTTAAAATTTATAAACTTTTAATGGATGTGTTCATTAATTGAAAATATTTAATTAAGATATTAGAATGATAATAAATTAAACTTTGATAACAATTATTACAGACTGAATTATTAACTTTTGATTAAAAAATATATTTATTATAATATATAAAGTCTAATTTTATAAAATTTAAAAATATTTTATTTTTATCTAACGTAAAATTTTATTATAATATACTTTAAGTAGTATAATATTTTATATAAATATGTTAATTATGCGTACTGAATAATATATATTATTAGACAATTCATGGATTTCTTGCTAATATAGCTGTAATTTATTTTTAAAATTTTTTATTTTAATTTAGTAAAAAAAATCTAATAATTCTGCAAACGTGGGATTCTGTAAACTTTTTATGAGTTGTTTTGAATTCATGGAGCCATCATTTTCTAAGCTGAAAGCAAACCCAAAATGGGGAATTTTCCATACCAGAATCAAATGAGTAATATATATATATATATATATATATATATTCCTGACTTAACAAAGAATTCAATTTAATTTTGTATTATAAATAATTTTAATATGATTTTTTTCTTATGATAAAGTACATATGATGTGAAAAATGGCCTTTTTGAAGGCACCAATGCCAGAAATTCTCCACAGTTCCATCACTATCCATCACTATATGGGATTGGACCTAATTTTTGTCTCAAATTAATGCATAAAAAGTTAACTACTTTCCAAAGAGGCTTTGAATTTTGTTAATTAACAGAAGGACTACAAGATGTAAAGGTTTAGAAACTTCGGCAGGCAATCGGGAAATGAATCACCTTTAAGATTTGATCCACTAAGCAAGTATGTACGTGGCAGCAAATTGTTACAGCAGCCATGAGCAACAGTTCAAAGTGGTGTTTCGAAGTTGCCCCTTTCAGAGAAAAGACATGATCCATTCTCCTTCAAGGTTTTATTAACTCCACCATCTCACTCTTGTTACTTTATATTTTTTTATTTCTAACGAGAGAGCATAAATACATTGTCCACGTTAGATCCCCAAGAGTGTAGGATGTCTCACAGGCTTCATGAGTAGAGATTATTAAACAGAAAACAAGGTCAAGCTCATGACCAAATTGACCTTCAAAAATCAGAACCTGCTAATTAAGGTGCTTGGATTGAGAGGGAGAGAGAGAACGAGCCAACAGTTGAAAAATATCCAAATCCACATTCAGACTAATGTATGTGGGATATCTGTGTATGGGCAAGATATAATGCAAGAGAGAGTCAGTATTACTGACATATAGTACCATTATTCTACCTAAAACTCTTTTCTAATATAAATATGGGCTGATGTTATTTGTTTCTTGCTTAAACTTGTAGTATTTCAAAATTCATGACTTGGGTTATAAGTTGATAAAGGTTTGAATAAATTGTATACCTTAGACTGGTTGACAACTGAATCCCATCTCTTATAAGCAGTTGAAATCACCTTGGTTCATTCAGAGAAATGAATGTGAATGCAGCTGTCCTCTCACGTTCATTTTGCTGCAGCTCAGTTCAGTCAATTTCTGCAAGTGGGCTAATAAAATCAATCAGCCAGTCCACTACTCACACGCAAAGAATCTTTCAAGTTTATTACAGGGACCTCATCTCTCTGGGTCCCCGACTTTCAATCACATGTAAAATAAATGAGAACTTTTCTAGGTGTTCCTGGTCAGATAGAACCTAAATTTTCCAGGAAAATTTAGGTGCCCTTCTTCAGATATATACATATTATCTCACTAATCTTTCATCTCCTCCTTGACCCTTTACCAACTCATGTCCAAAGATACCTAAAGGATATTATGAACAAGAACAATACAGAAAAAATATACCAATCTTCCTGACCATTCTATTAGGGAAAAAGTTTTATCTAAAACCAAGTC
Organism: Khaya senegalensis; assembly: GCA_032402905.1. Taxonomy (NCBI): domain Eukaryota; kingdom Viridiplantae; phylum Streptophyta; class Magnoliopsida; order Sapindales; family Meliaceae; genus Khaya; species Khaya senegalensis. The sequence continues at coordinate 522,137 of CP135547.1, read as the reverse complement.
TAATTTGGATAGAATAAGCAATAGATATGTCTAATCTACACGGGCCATCAATAAGAGGTCGGTGAAACTCAGAAAAGAACAATGTGAGGGTTTGATCGTATGGAATGAGAGGGAGACGGGAAGAGAGAGAGAAGATGGATATATGGCGGGAATCCATTTCACAATTACGGTTCTGATTGCGTTAAAAAACAAGCAACTTAAAAGGCTCTTACTGAAAGGAGAAGAGCAAACGAACTAAAATTTAGTTGTTAGGAGGGAGAGAGAATCACAAGAAAGAAGTGTTGTGCCTCTAAACGAAGCTGCGATTGCTCCACATGTCATCCGTAAATCAAACACCTAACTAAATCTGCCTGTGCTGTCTGGTCCTATTCTGGATTCCAAACTCAATACACCAATAAGTTTTAACTCGAATCTTGTCCTGACAAAACTTTGTCTGTCTATATATCACTCACATCTCCATATATGTTGATCATGGAGCTTCCACCAGCACCATTACCAGTACCATTACACTGTCAGAAACACCATTACTACCATTGTCATTTACCATCCTTATTTCATTCTTCTTTTTCTCTCTATCAGAAATTCTTTCACCGCAACTGCATTATACAAGCTTCATGTCTGCCACTTCCAGTGCTTTCCAGTTTTATGTTCCTTCATCTGCCTCTTGTCCTGTTTTTCTTGTCTCTTCTTTGCTTTTCTTGTATACCTTTTTACCACTACTGTATCCATCCTTAATTAAGCACTAGTTGCAAAACCTTCAGCATAAATCACAATCGTTTCAAACAGGTGAGGAGAAAATTGAGTGATAAAATGGCATCTTAACCCATGTCATGAGTCACAGGCTTCCCCTATTTATAGTCGATCTCAATGGACTTCAACCTCACCAAAGTTTTACCAGAACCTAGTGTAGCCTGAGCTATTCAAATGCCAAAGATGTCGTTTTCTTGTGCCAAAAACTTCTTCCAACGGTTCTGTATTGAAGAATTCCACGAGGAGAGTGCTGCCCATGGCAGTTTCGTCTCCAGTGATCTCCTGCCATCTCTTGGAGCCAGAATAAACCAGGCAACCAAGCTACGAAAACACATCATATCCCCATTCAATCCCGGTTATAGGTGATAATTCTTGTCATTGTTTAATAAAATATTTCTTACTGTATTATAGCTGCTTCTCCTAACGTCCTACTCCTAGTTTCAGGGCTTGGGAGATGTGGCTGGTTGTTCTAGTCATTTACTCAGCATGGATCTGTCCATTCGAGTTTGCATTTCTACCTTACAAAAAAGATGCACTTTTGATCTTCGACGACATTGTCAATGGCTTCTTTGCCATCGATATAATTCTCAGATTCTTCGTTGCATATCTCGACAGCGAATCATATCTTCTTGTTGATGATCCGAGGAAAATAGCTATCAGGTGAAAAGAGTTTTGCAGTCTTTAATCAAACATTTCATTTAATTGCCAGAAAAAAAGTAAGTTTGGTTTTGTCACTCAGCTTTCTTGAAATGATCCAATCCAACTTACAGGTACATATCGACCTGGTTTATATTTGATGTATGCTCAACGGCCCCATTTAGGTTTCTCGGCCTACTCTTCATAAATAAAAGCAGTGAACTTGCTCTTAGGCTGCTCAACATGCTCAGACTCTGGCGTCTTAGACGAGTTAGCGCTCTCTTTGCAAGGTTGATCACCATGTTCAAATTTATGCTTTCTTTTTCCCAAAGTTTTGAATTGTTACAAAGGAAGAATCACTATACTTACTAGCTAGATTGCTTTCCTTCAGACTTGAGAAGGACATTCGATTCAACTATTTCTGGACTCGGTGCACTAAGCTAATAGCGGTAAAACCAATCGAATCTTCCGCCCATTCCCTTAATAAGATCATACATTTTTCAACTTGAGCCCTTTCAGTCATTTAAATCATGGGATTGTTCCTTTCTGTTGACTGCAGGTAACGCTATTTGCGGCACACTGTATTGGGTGCTTTAACTATCTGATTGCAGATAGATACCCAGATCCGAAGAGAACCTGGATTGGTGCGGCAAACCCTGACTTCAAGAAGGAAAGTCTTTGGGACAGATATGTAACCGCAATGTACTGGTCTATTACAACTCTGTCTACAACTGGCTATGGTGACTTGCATGCTGAGAACCCGAGGGAGATGCTTTTTGATATCTTTTACATGCTATTCAACTTGGGACTGACTTCCTACCTCATTGGAAACATGACAAACCTCGTGGTTCACTGGACCAGCAACACCAGGAATTTTGTATGTGACCTTTGATTTAAATTCCTCTCTTGTTCCAATTTATACCTGCTAAGAGAATACTACGTATTAAATAGATTCTAGGACTTCAAAGACAGAAAAGAACACAATATGAAATGGTAAAATTAAATTACCCATTCAACATAACTGCTATGCAATTCCCTTATTTGCAACGAAAACTTAAGAAATTTGTTTTGAACAAAATATTCTGTTATGCATTTGAAAGATTATATGGAAAGCAGTAGAGACAAGATCTGAATAAAACTTCCATTTACTTGCCAATGATGTAATGTATATGACCTAGTACACACCTTAATAGTAGCAGTTTAACACAGCTTTATGTTTTTCAAGTCAGTTTTTTAAATTTGAATTCTCATTTTCTAACAAAAGAGGATACTATTTATAGCCTGGAAATTCTAATAAAAAGCAACTGGCTTTTTGGTGCTATAGAGGGATAAAGTCCGAGCTGCTTCAGAATTTGCTACAAGAAATCAACTACCCCCTCGAATACAGGAGCAAATGTTGTCCCACATATGCCTGAAGTTCAAAACTGAAGGGTTGAAGCAGCACGAGACCTTGATTGGTCTGCCAAAAGCCATTCGCTCGAGCATCGCACACTATCTCTTCTTCCCCGCTGTCCACAACGCCTATCTCTTTGAAGGGGTTTCTCATGATTTCCTTTTTCAACTGGTAATATTTTTTTATGGACAATTGCACCTGTATATATTGCTCTTCTCCTGCTCCTTTTCTCTTCTAGAGTATAACGTGCATAAATTTACCTTCAAAAACAATAATGCAGTCTACATTTTTCTTAACAGGTTTCAGAAATGGATGCAGAGTATTTTCCGCCCAAGCAAGACGTAATTCTGCAGAATGAATCTCCAACAGATCTTTACATACTAGTATCAGGAGCAGTGGTGAGTGAACTTAATTTTCCAGCATACAATTTTGCATAATTTATTGGTTTGATTTAATGCAGTCTACAATTTTGCATAATCAATGCAAATTTATATATTAATTTGATTTAAAAATAACTATTGGTTTCAGGATTTGATATACTATGTTGACGGGCAAGAAAAAGTACGTGTAACTCTAACCTTGATACTCCTTCTGCACTCTGTAATATAAAAGAAAACACAACAAAACAACAGAGTTCACTTTCCCACATGAACCATACAGGTACTACGAAAGGCAGTTGCAGGAGATACATTTGGAGAGATTGGAGTCATATGTTGCAGGCCACAGCCCTTCACAGTACGGACCACTGAACTGTCTCAAATCCTACGACTGCATAGAACTTCACTGATGAACGCCATCAAAACAAACATGGAAGATGGACACGTTGTAATGAACAACCTTTTCAAGGTAAAACATGATACTTGGACGGCTTCCAGAGTATTTCAATAATTTTTTGGTTTTCTTCTTGTAATAACAAGAACTGATAATCTGTTTTCACATTTACAGAAAATGAAAGGGCTAGAAAGCTTAGGGTTCGGATACCCAACTGCAGATCCAAGATTGATTCTCAATGAATGGCTCGATGGAGGAACAACGGGAGGAAGCAGTTTAAATGCCGGACACAAAGACTATCGACATAGATATTCATCAATGCAGGTAGCAAGGGAATTAAATTTCTCGGGACCACAAACTACAGAGAATGAAATAAGTAAAGATCAAGATTGCAGTGTATATTCTGTGGATGTAAATTCAAAAATTGAAGATGGTCAAACAGAACTCCATGCTGCAACTCGCAAGGGTCATATTGACATGGTAAAGCTTGTGCTCGAAGGAGGAGCAAAAGTAAACAAACCAGATGCTAGAGGATTGTCACCAAAAGCTCTAGCAGAACAGCAAGGAAACGGAAGCTTATACGACCTATTGCTAAGTTACGAAAATAGGACACCGGATGAACATAAAATAGAGATTAGTGAACCAGAAATATCAGATAACATCAAAAACAGTCCAAGCAAACATAGAAGACAAGGTGGGTATGACCTTTTAAATATCAATTTAAAAAGAGAATCCAAAAAACTTGGTTCTTGCATTTCTAGTTGTCCCAATGATGGAGAAGCGATCAAATTGAACAAGAAGAGAATCACTATTCATGCACCGTTTCAAAAAACAATTACATCACAGAGGTGGCATGGGAAGTTAATAGTCCTACCTGATTCAATAGAAGAGCTGCTCAGGATTGCTGGTAAGCCATGTTTAACTTCAAAAGATGACTTGAAAATAAACCTGAATATTTGGGAAAACAGTTACAAATCGATATAAAATTTGTCGGATAAAAAATACACTAATGGAACCAAAACAAAAAGGAATTTCAAAACATTGAAGAGATACCAGCTAACTACATTAGTTATTTCCTCTTTTCCTTCTTCTGCTTTGATTATTGTCATGCCAAAACCTTGTGAAACTGCAGGTGAAAAGTTTGGGGGCTACAAATTTACGAAAGTTGTTAATGCTGAGAAAGCAGAGATAGATGATATATGTGTCATTCGAGATGGTGATCATCTATTTCTACTTCAAAATGAGTGTGACACCATGTATAACCACATGACCTAAGACTATTATAAGGATATGATGTAGCCATGCTGAAAGTTTGTAATTTTTAGGCCATATATATCAAAATATAAATAAAAAGAATTGTGTACATGAGTTTATCAAATTAGACCTCTGAAGCTGTCAATAATACTACAAAAAACGAAGAAGTCAATTACAAATTGTTGAAATTTACTCAACATTTTGGAGGAGAAAACCCATCCTTTATAAGTGAAAACATCTGAGATATAACGGTATAATACATGTCAGAGTCTTGTCAGAATCTGTTGGGACAGCAGAGAGAGCTATCATGGACTTCTTTCTGTAGGCTTTTGAGGGCACCGCACTTCTTTCAATGCAACATATGATGACTGCATCCCTAATAGCCTGGCGAATCAGCTCGACAACATGATCGTGTAAAGGATAAACCAATAGTCCAGAAAGACTAGTTGAGTTTGCGTCTGCCAAAACACTTGAACCTTGCATATGCTTCTGTGCACATGAACACTTCGCAAGCAGTGGGTGTGTGATTCCCTCTAAATGGTGCCTTTAATTGGAAAAGGATGAGCTTCTGTGTTAAAAACAAACTTATCCAAAGGTATAACAGAACTATCACCAAACAGCAAGTATAAATACTTCAATGTTTCACCCAAAAAAAATGTCTCCATCTTGTCTCTTCTACGAGGAGGCAGCATGGTAACATCATCTAAAGAACTATATCCACCAGAAGCAACTTTTGTGTATTTCTCAAATGCTTCAAAAATCTGCCAACCCCATTCTCGATACCTACATTACATTATACTTTTGGTCAATAATCAAAAATCTTTCACACACAAACACACACACACGAAAAAAAAAAAAACATGTGTGCGGACTGTGGTATAAATTTGAATTATACAGGAAAATGGAATGCTTGAAAATCACAAAAACATACTTTGGGTCTTCGGTGATACGATAAAGGACAAACAGTGATTCAACAGTTTCAGGACGCAATAAATTATGACGATCAGCATGTTTAATTATTATATCATTCAAATATTCTGCGCTCTTATTCCCACCATCAAGGCCACCTTCATAATATTCCTGCTCAACATAAAATCAGATATCAGAAAAATACCTAAATCAAAGAAAATGTGAAAAGAACATTACAGTTTGAAGCAAAGCACAAGAAGAGGCACAATAGTAATGAGAATAACAATAAAACTGACCTCTGTGTGGAAATAGGCAATTTCTGGAGAAAGGCCGGTAGAAGTTACTGAATACATCTCAAAGCATGTCTTGGCTAAATCTTCTGCGAGCTTCAAATTTTCCAGGTCTTCAAAGGTAAGCAGATTGTCCTTCATAGCCTTTTCCTTTGGGATACCTTTAGAGGCACCAAGCGCCAGTGTACCAGGCAAGAAGCACACCTGAAAGAGGACAGCAGACCTTTTACATCTCAAGGCATGAGCTTCATGACAATTTACAACAATAACACATGCTTTTTGTACCAACGCACCATCTAGACCATGAGCATATTTACAGCTTATTAGTGGGCGCATCAAAAAAGGAAAAGAAATTATAAACCACCAAAGATATTGCTTCCTTGCATTAGCCACTACAATAATTGCATAAAGATTTGATTGCTGAGAAATCTAAATTTATTCAGCTCTAGTAAGAATATTCTGCTTTGAGTCTTTATGGGAAGGGGAAAGGCCACCATGCTTCATAGCCTTATATAATAAATATTTTCACACATGTGCCTCAGTGTGTACACTGTGGCACACATATTTGCTAGTAAATAAAAACTATAATTCATCCGTCACTTTGTCATCTGTCATTCCGTGAAATACAAAATTTATGTCCTATATCCAAGAAACAGAGATGATTTTACCTGTTCTAGTAGCCCCAACATGACTACTTTATGTAAATTGCATGTCAGTTAATACTAATTGAGTGCACAAACCAGCTATAGTTAATGTCAAGACAATAAAAATTGGCAATTAGCCATCACTTATGGCAAATTGGTCCCTTACCAGCAACCTATATACCTATATACTAAGCACCACTTACCAGGTGATCCATTTTAGGGCTAAATGATCCTGTTGATCCATAGGGCAATTCTCCCACAAAAACCAGCCCACTGGGGATTGATTTCCGAACAAGCAAGTGTTTGACACCCTTCATTGCTTCCTCATACATGTCGTATAGATATGTCAAGCTGCTATTGTGACTGGTTCTTAGTTGAAGCCACACTTTGATTAGGTACTCATAGTAGCTGTCTCCACGGGATCCTAGTCTAATATTTTCACCACTAAATTCGCCAGAGTGAGGGCTGCATTTTGTGCAAGTTGATATCAATAAGTAATAGTGGCCATGATATCCCCACAGTGATCAGAATTCTTATTAATCATAAATGCATCTCAGTGGAAAAATGAAAGCATTCAGTGAGAATGTATTAAATATGACAGATAAGAATGACTTAATTGCTTTACCGAATTTAAAATGAAAACACTTTCTTAACAATGAAAAATTAACCTAGAAGACCCAAAAACAAATAATATGGTAAAAGATCTCAAGAACTTTGTTCCTTCTTTTGAGTAATAATGAAACATTTTAATGCGAGACCACACCTTATATAGATGGGAACCAGTCCTTCCACCTTCGGAAGAGTTTTAAAATGTTCCAAAACCTTCATGGCCTCCATGCCATATTTCGGATCACCAGAAACAGTAGAGAGATAGTTAAACTCAAGCTGTAAAGTGGAAACCTCAGAAGTACTACTCAAGCCATCTGGAGCTGGATGAGCTGAAGAATCCCTTAGAACAACATCACTAAAGGGAATAGGAGTAGGACTGGAAGTAAATGCAGATAAGAGACAATCAGCCAACTTTTTGGCAATTTCTAGATAAACAATTGGCCGAGGCCCCTTGGCTGTTGGGTTCATTCCTTGCTCTCCCCCACTTAGATGGTATGCACTTAAAAGACCACCCAAAACTCGTATGGTAGTTTCAAATAAATTAACCTGGCCTTTCTGACTAATCCTATCTAAAAGATGTGTTTCAATCCACAAACCTGCTTCAGAAACAACATCATCAACACCCATTATCATTGCAGTATCAAGAGCATCCACAACAGTAGCACCCAGACCTCCCAACCCATCAGTTCCGTGCTGGCTCAGTGGCATAAGCTCATCGTAACCCATTGCATATTTTTTGTAACCAGACCATGCATGGATAAAAGCCTTCTTAACATTGTGTTGCCGATCTATCCATTCTGAACCTGCATTTGTCTTCTTAAAACTACTATTGCCACCTATTTCATCCGGAGACAATCGCGGAGGAAGCCTTGGGGGTTTTCTCCAAAATCTTCGAAGTCTGCTACTACCATCTATGACTTTATCTGCCTCAGTAGTTTGAATACCTTTTGCTAATTCATTTGAAACAGAATGGGCAGGACTTGTATGTGTCAGCATAAGATATGCTAAACCAAAAATCATTAATATCAGTAGAAACTTTCCAGTACTACAACTTAAAAAATCACGCTTTGAGTTGCTAGTAAACAAACTCTGAGTGATCACCTGAGATTTTAAAAATAAAACAACAAAGAGCCAGGAAAGAGTTAATTCAAAGTAAAAGATCCAGTATATCACGCAACTTTGATGTATAGCAAATAAAAAATGACATCAACAATAATGCCTTCAAAACACAAGATACAAATTTGGATAAAAGAAAAATAAAAAGAGGGAAAACCATCCTAGTTACTACAGGGATTTGTTTGTAACATTATCCATCCATTTCAAGATTCTTTGATGACCAATAGATAAATCAAATTTGATAAACAAACAATATGTATACGTTAAAGACAAAGAAAAAGGATCGAGATCTAGAACTACAAACCTTGAAGAAAGATCGGTGACGAAACTTGGCATTATCATAGTGAACATCTTTCGTTGAATAAGGCAGAGGCTTCGACATACTCGATTCGATTACTAGCTAGGGTTTCTCGATCTGGTCCGCTCCGCTGTATCGTCGAATTCGGACGCAGAGAGAAAACAAAACAAAAGTCCTGAAAATTCAAGCGGACCGGATTTGACGGAAAATTTCCATAGCATGAGAAGAAAGTGAGGGAAAATTATTTTTAAGCGGGGATTATAGATTCGCGGGAATTGCTTACGAGCGACTGTCTGGGCCTGCGTTTCAAGTCAATGGACCGTCAATTCGGACGGCGAATTAGTGAAAGACTTTTTGGAGTTTCCATTTCTGGGCGCCTTTGTAATTTCCGTTCATAAATAAATGGACGTTAGTACCGTTATACTAACCTGCCGTATTGTTTGACTGTTGATCTCCTACCAATAGGCATTGGGCCGGCAGCCTGGGCCCTTATATATTGTTTTAAATAACATTTTCATAATATATTTATCCACATTTTAATTAAATACATTAAAAAAATTATAATTTAATTATTTTACCGTTATTATAATTTTATTTAATAAATTTTATAAATTACTTCGTATC
>CP135547.1:481175-503101 GCA_032402905.1 Khaya senegalensis | reverse complement strand
CATAGAAAGACTCGGATTTAACAATGCAACAGAGTCATTCAATAATTCTATCACATGTAATAAAATATAAAATTAATTTATTAATTTTATTAAAATATAATACAAATTATTTATTATCATTATTAAGGTTAATTATTATCTTGTTAATTTTTAAGTATATTTTATTATATACTTTTCTTGATAGCTATGGCGTCTTAGGTTCGAATAGGCAGGACTGTCGGTATGCCCAAACCGTCTGACAGTGTTGATAATGAACGGTTCCTTACCCTACTTTAACTGAGCTACTTAGTATGTCTAAATGCATTAAATTGAGTCAGCTTGCCTGGCCACAGATCCAATTCTATAGATGTAGATCTGGGTGCAAATTTGAAGGAACACATCCGAGCTTGCACTGAAGCAGAATGCACAGCAAGCTCACCCTGCGTAGTACAAATATAACATCCCCAGAGAGTAATAATAGAGCAATTGCAGTAATAGGTAAGTTTATGCTGCCATTTCATGTAAATCAAAGTGACAAAGACAAATGAAGCCATGAAACGGTGTAAATTTATTACAAATCTCCAATGATACTACGAGGTATCATTTTTCTGAGGAAAGAAAATCTATTTTTCTTCCTTCTCTTCGAGCTCAAAAGCAGAGGTTGGAAATGACCTCGAGAGTCCAGTTGAATTGGCAAATGTTATTTTCCCCGAATCTGGGTTATCGATAAAAATATCAGAGATGGAAACCCAGATCAAAATCTCCTTACTTTTCACTCCGGTGACTCTGCGCATACGACGCTCCTCGACAAACGCCGTCACTTCGGCGTCGTACGAGACATTCCGTCCTATCGAACGGAACTTGTGCTCCGTCCGGGTCTTCTGCTTCATCCAAACGAAACCCGTCGAGCGATTATAACCCACCTCGACGAGGTCGTTCAAGGGTAGAAGGCCTTTGGGAAGGTTGATTTCGGACAAAAGTTGGTGAGATTTTTGCTTGCAGAGAGACTCGCCATGGTAGATCTCTGCACCCTCTTGGTTGTTAGCTATCAGTTGCTGGGACGCCATCTCTTCACTATCTTCCACGTTTTGGTGAAATTATGGGAGAAATTGGGTGGCTTTATAATAAAATGAAGTTTGCACCTTTTAATGGGGAGGAGTTGGCAGTTGGGGAATTACTCTTAATTGGCTAAATGTATTACTCTGTTACTAAACTTAAAAGAAAGTTTGGTGTCATGTTACCTTACCTCACCTCGCAATTTTTATTATGTTACTATAATTAATATAATTAAATTATTTAATTAATTAATAATAAAAATTTATTTAAAAATTTATAAATATTTTTTATTATATTTATTAAATAATAAATTTTTTAAATATTTTTTATTTATTATAAATAAATAAATTTTTTATTTTATTAATTAAATAATTTTATCACTTTAATTATATTAATATAATAAAATTATTTTACTTAAAATTTTTTCTATATTATAATTTTTTTTCATCATTTATTATCATCTATTATTAAATTATTTATCGTAATTTTATTTAACAAGTGACACTTTTGATAATATCATAAACTTTATAATTTTGAAATGGGTATAAATACAACCATTGTATTATAACATTTATATCAAATTAGTGTGACATTTCATGCGTGGTTAATAGAAATGCCATTTTGGACGGTGAGAAATTGGTGTTTGGTGTTAGTTGTTAGTTGTGTGATGATGGGAAAAGAAAGTTGCGTGGCATGAAGCCTTGGGTTCGACAAATGGGTAAACAATTTCGTCATTGGGATGGGCACAAGACAAGAAACGTGAGTGACCAAATGATACCCAAATGAGGGAGGTTGTTGTAATGGGTATGCGCAAGATATGCATGAGTTTGCTTGCTTAATGAAGCTTTGAAGGGAGATAAAGAGGAAGAGATTTTAGAAATGTTTAAATAAACCTTATAAATTTGGTATGGTTGATGCGTTGAATGGGGGAGTGATCAAAGCATATATTCGGTTTTGGGGATTGAGATGTTGAGTGTATGCCTTGTGGATATTGGTAATATTCTTAAGATGCTTGTGGCCAATGTTGTAATTGCTGCCATTGATAAGCAATTCCTGGCTTTCCCTTTTGGTCCTTTTGGATTCGATACCTTCTTCGTTTACAGTTATCCCAATTCTTTGAAGATTGTGCCTGTTCTCCGAAAAGATAGGCTCTAAAACTTCCTCTTCAATCATGTTGAACTTCAGCTTGGGTTTCAAGTCATCTCCCATATGCAAGCAAAGGCCTGTTGATCTCTTGGATTAAAAGCTTCGCATTCATTGAACAGAAGGCAGGAAAATCGATCTGCCAATATTTGCATGCCTTAAAAAAAACCCAAAACTGATCTACCATATGCAATGGAAACAAACAAGATTTAATGAAGTAAAACTGTGTTATATTGTTATTACTAACCTCACACAGCAAGGTTGTATGCTTTTTGTATGGAGTAGGTTTACTTAATCATTAGAATAAAGATAATGAACTTCATTATATTGCATGCTAAAATGGCTGTATATGATGAGTCTCAAATCTTGAGCTTGAAACAATTGCTTTCCAATGCTAACCATTTCCAGCTTGAACTTTGCACTCTTCCCTTTTCCAATTTTCCAATCTGACCAGCTGTCTCATTACTCCAAAAGTTTAACCTACAGCAACCATATCTTTATGATGAACTTTTCTTTACTTAATTTTGAAAGAAAAGCAGTTCAAGTATTCAAGTACTTAACTGGTCACCCATCTACTTATTTATACTTGATAACTACAACGAGTCCACCTACCTTCCCCATATCGTAACTTCTTTAGTAACTTCAAGAAATAGAGTCATTTTCAACAAATGAATACATCTATTACACACAGAAGTAATAAAGTAAACCTCAAGAATGGATATATGAAAATACGCAAAAGGATGTGCTTTCAAGAAATTTCAATACTACACAGAGCACCCGGCGGTCATCATTGACTAGTTAAAGCAAACGAATACCCGAGGGATAGGGAAGCTTATTGGAATTCCATGGCTGCAATCCATTTTCGCAATATGACTCCATTACCATTTGCATCAGCAATGCATCAATATCTGGCCATTTCTTCCACCTTGCTGTTGCCATAGCTTCTTCCATTGTATGAACTTAAAATAGATGTCTTGATATCGCCATATCCGCATTTTCAATCAACCACTACCTGCAAATTCGCGTCTAATCCAAATGCTGAATTTTGAGTTTGTAAATAGGCTATGAACTAAGTATTTGGTTATCACTCCAGTCATAGCAGGATTCTTATATAAATACTTGCTTGAAACTTTTACAGTTCTCCACACGTATTTTATATTTGTTTGATTTTTCTGAAATTAATTGGCGATGTTCAATTCCTCCGAGAGTTATATCATTTACAAACATGAAGAAACATTCAGTTTCTGTGGTTTTGGATCCAACGCACCTTCTTTGCAGGATTTTGTCATGTTTATTGAAGATGGCTGAGACTTCAACAACCACATGACAGTTTTTCATTGCAATCCTATCTGAAAATTCATTAGACAAAACATAGGAAACTGTTCATCAAGTTATCTCAGTGCTTCTTTATTCTGAATTGAGCTCATGGCAAAATGGATTTAATAGGAAAAAGGGAAATTCTGGAAACTATTCTTGAAAAGGTACCGATATAAAACTAACCAGAATCACTAATGGTAAACTTCTTGAAGTACCCAATTCATGCCGTCATTTCGATGATGAAAATAAGATATGCTCTCTCGATTACTGAAATTCCAGCAAAATTGTAAGCATTTCCCTGCGCATGCCTCAAAACTGGAGTGAAAACTCAGAAATTCTCGCATAACTCTTGGATCTCCTTGAACACCCAGTAATCTGATAACAGAAACCAAAGAATCCATCATGAATAAGCTTAACAGCCAATAATATGGTCAGGAAAACAAAAATCCTTCATTAAATTTCATAATTCACAAAAATAGAAAAAAAAAAAGTTAACCTGAGCATAAGACAGGAGAGGAGCAAGAAGAACGGCGAGCGAGGAGAGCGTTTTTGTGCTCTCCATAAGTAGAAGGGTAAGAGAATAGAGGATTCTGGACAGGATCAAAAGGTGAAGAATCGAAAAGGCATTGTGTAGGAGACAGATTTATGAAGAGCAAGAAACAGGGTAGAGAAAAGGTGTAGCAGAGAAAAACAGAGTACTAGTTCTGACTGGAAGAGCAGCAGAATTCTGTCAGTGGTTGTCCTCCCCATAAAGAATCGTCACTTCAATGAGTTTCCCCTTCGTCTCATATTTCATATGCTCTTTTCCTTGGGTTTCTTTGCTTCCTCCTTCTATTATTCTGTTAGGATCTTATGAGTTTGACCGTTTTGTAGGAATTTTAAAGATGTTAGATGATAAGTGAATGCTTTAGGTTTCATGTGATATATTTCATCATTTTTCACGAAAATTTATTAAAAATGGATATAACTTTAGGCTTCAAATGAATGATCACTTCTGCAGACACTTAATTAAAGTTAGCATGCTTTGATCGACTAAAGAATGATTAAAAATGGCAGTAATTCCTGCCTACCTGTTATTGTTTGTCAACTATTTTCTGTGAGGGTTAGGTTAGTCAGCTATTTCCTCTGCATAACAATTTAATTCTCAGAAAAAAATCAGTTATGGGATTCATCCCATATTTCTGAAAGGTAATTCTGGCAACTGCTGCAACAGCTGCTATTAACAAACAAATCATGCCTTGCCCTCTTGGTCGGTTTTTCTGGGAAACTTGCTTCAATGAAACTGACCGGAGATTTTGTAATATTGTGTCTGTACTCTGCCGCAATTTGCTCAAACACTTCCTCCTCAAGCATGTTCAACTTCAGCTTGGGGTTAATGCGATCTCTCACGAATGCAAATGGCAGTTGATCTCTTGGATTAAATGCTTCCAATTCATTGAACAACATGCAGGAGAAAAGGTTGTTGTTCAGTCCATGCTTCCTCAGGATTATAGCAGTATTTGGAACATCTGCCAACACAACACAACAACATCATTTTCAAATTGGAGAGTGCGTTCTTGAATGAGGATGCGGATAATTGATGAAAGGCAAATAATGTACAATAAACAAAACGCATATGCAGACGCCAAAACACAAATCAATATTAGTTTTGAGGTCATAAACCAAGACCAAAATATGCTTTTGAGACCGCAGTGATTTGAACATTTCTTTTGCTTTCAGGAATCACAATCAATACAAGTCATATTGCCCATTACAGGAAGCTGGTGCAGTAACTGATCAAGTTAGGTCCAATTAATTAGACAAAAAGATTGTGGGAGGATCTTTTGTACTTTGTTTTGTCCTGTTTTGTCCTGTTTTCTGGAAATGGAAACGTGAGTGAGGAGAGAGGAATATCATAAAATGATATCAGAGATTGATTAGAGTCTTCAAAACTAAGGAACCATGCAGTCAAGAATTCTCAAACAGAAGATATAGTGTACAATCAAGTTCAGAATTTGTAAAAATGTTGTAAAAAAGGTAGATGTGATCATTTCAAATGAAGAGCTCTCTACATAATTCAAGTAAGATCTATGATTAATTCCTTGTTTTTTAAGCTTGGAATTGCAGTATTCTTTTCTTGCAGAAACTGGGATCAGAACTTCAGACATTTGCATTATATGAAGCTTTCAGTGTGAATTTTTATTAAAATGACAAGTTTTTCTTATTTTTCTACAACACTTTGCATCAAATAGAAAACCATAGGATTGAAGTTGAAGAATGAGCAAGTGTATATACCTGAGGTATAAGGAAGCTTTTTGGAGCTCCATGGCTGTAACCCATTCTTACAATATGTTTCCATTTGCATCTGCAATGAATCCACATCCCACCATTTATTCCATCTAGCAGTTTCCATAGCTTCTTCCAAGGTATGAATAAAAAGTGGATGCTTTGGTATTGCCATGTCCACATTCTCCACCACCACAAGTGTATGAATCAACAATAATGGATCTACCATTAGCTGCAACTGCGAGTTTATCCAGATGCTGAATTTCGAGTTTGGGAATAGCCTATGAACTAAGTATTTAGGTATCATTACATTCATTGCCGGATTCTCATACAAGTTTTTTGTTGAAACTTTAACGATTCTCCATGCACCTATTTTATAATCCTTGGATTTTCTCGAAATTAATTGGTGATATTGAAATCCTTTGAGTGTTACATCATCTACAAACATGAAGAAACATACTGTGTCTAAGGTTTTCGATCCAAGGCCTCTCGGTTGCCGGATTTTGTCATGGTTATCAAAGATAGCCGAGACTACAACAAGTCCATTACAATTTTCCATTGCAATACGATCTGAAATGCATACAAATGGGAAACTTCTTGAATTGCTCTACATTTTAATGTATAAGTAAACAGCAGAAATTCTCGATAATAAGAAAGAAAACTAACCAGAATTACTAATTGGAAGCTTCTTCAAGAACCCGCAAGGAACATTCACGGTATCATTCTGAAGATCGAAATACGAAAGTCTCTTCTGCGTACTGAAATTTCCACCAAAACTAACAGCATTCCTTCTCATATACCTCAAAACAGGGGAAAAACCTGAAGAATTCCTGCATAAATTTTGGATCTCCTCCAACACTGGCCAATAATCTAACCACAGAAACCAAACAACACATTTGCAGGCAATGAAAATGACAAACAGTAACACAAATATTCCAGTTAAAATCAATATACACTTACAAAAAGCCAAAATGTGACACTACAGAACACCACAAATATAATCAAGGAAACTCGTAAATTCAAATAAAGAGCAAAAGAAATGAAAATCATTATAAAAAACAATCCAAGAGTTGCAATTCACACAAACCTGAGAAGAAAACAGGGGAGGTGCAAGAAGTGCGGTGGGTAGGGAGAGCGTGCTTGTGCTCGCCATAGGTGTGAGGATAAGAGAAAAGAGGAGCCTGGATTGGATCAAAAGGAGATGATCTGAAAAGACATTGTGTTGGAGACAAAGCGTTGTAAAGAGCAATAAACAAAACGCTGAAGAGATACAACATAGAAAAACAGAGCAATTTTGATTGGAACAGAGGTGGAGTTCTGTAGGACGCCTTCGCCTTCCCCATAAAGTATCATCTCCATGAGTTCCCTCACCTTCGATCCGATATCATATCTTCCTTTGTTCTCCCTTTTTTTTATTATTAATATTATAATTACTCAATTTCTTGAGGTTTTTACACCTAAATATAAGCATTCTTCATACGTACTTTCAAAGGTATGACTTCGATTAGTTATTTTGGTTCGTTGGATTTTGTATCATCTTGTGAGGCCCAAATCCTGTAGTGCATGAATGAATAATAAGGAACAAGTTAGCTTTTATAATGTAATGATAAGCTAATTCATTGACAAACCTATCGAAGGTATATGTACCCACTATATTATAAGGAGAATCAGCAATAAATGATTCCGAAAAGTTCGGATAAATCGATCATGGCGAACAAAACCATAGAGGCAAGTAACACTCTCGGTTGTTATTACTTGGTCTGATTTTCCTTTTCAATGTCATCCCTGAGCAACCTGACAATCTCCACAAACTCTTCAGAATTCTCAATGACTTCATAGAGTCGGTTGTCTTGCAGACCCGGCGGCTACTGGAAATTTTCTCGTAGGTGATTGAATTCTTCCCAGTATGAGATTGCTTCTTCTTTGGGTTGCTCTCACATAATTGAATGATTGCCTGCAAATTTTGTCAAGCGCATAAATAAGAGGATCCAAAACAATCTTCATCTTCATCTTCATTCGGAATAGACTAAAACAGAAGTCAATTAACCTTATACAGTGGACGTCGGGCATCGGAAATCTTCTGTTCCTCTGAGCATTTGCATTGAAATGCCTCATCAAAATCTCACTACAAATGTACGAAAACGATCGTGACTTGACCACTAAGATTTATTACTCGTACACTCAAAATATATTTGATCTGAAAAAGTGCATATCACCTTGTAGATGAGCATTTCTGCAAGCAACATTTCAATCTCATAAGCTTCATGTTGTTTTCTTTCGTTTAGGGCCTTGTCCAACGCCTTTCTCGATGTTCCCGCGTCTTCAGCTTCTTTTCCGTTCATTTCCAGCCTTGCAACAGTGCGCTTGAATGCAAATTTGAAGAAAGATTCAGAATTTAAAGTATATAAAGGGCAATGCATGAATTAATTAAGTAGCATAATTACATGCAACTTCCTGAAATAAGCATGTTCCTGTGGAAGCAAATCCTTAAGCTCAGTATGAGCAGCTTCCAAAGATTTTTCATCAGCCCGAGCATGGTGATAATCCACAGATCTTTCCAATGTCAGTTTTCCTCCTTGGAGAACCCCAACGGACACAGACCTTGTAAGAACACCATGAATCTTTTCATTTCCAATGTCCCCGCTATCGCTGCATATTTGGTCTTTACAGTGATTCTGTTGATGAAATTTGCCGCGGGATCAAAACTAAGCACAGTAGATTGACTATGTTTTCTTAAAGGGTGGGAGGCGAGGAAGGAGAAGTTTTCTTTTTGCATGGTGACTGAAGGAAAATTTTGTAGAAATAATTTGTGTAGCCATTAATTAAGCTGACAGAGAGAACTATAACACGAAAGTCGTATAATGGAGTTATCATTTTGTTCTGATTTCTGTCTTGCTAAGCCAGCAAAGAACGTCGCATGTACGTTCCTTCTCTCACTTATTCCTCTCCTAGACAGCATAAAGGAGTTAAACCACGATGCCTTTCTTCAGCAATATTGTTATATTCTTCTAAAATAGTGACCAAGAAATTACAGTTATGCATCCATAATTTTTCCCATCAAAGCCATCTCATGGAATATACCCTTTGCCTAAGCTTTTGGCCCTCACCTGCCAAATCCTTGTGCATTCCTTCCACCCAGAACGTTAATCGAGCAACGATACTTCAAACCAGCCATTCTTCTTATTTTACTTCCAAGTATTTCTACTCGCCGCCATGTCTTTAGCCCTGTGATTCGTGCAGATGACAGATCTTCAATGCCTTCGGAACACGACAAGGGCGAGAACGAAATTGTTAAAAGGGGCAGTCGGAGAATCTCTGATCTTGGGTGGTGCTATTGGTTTTTCGAGCAGCAGTGCTAAGATGAAGCTTAAAGCAATTGCAGGTACTAAGGAAATGTATCAGAAAGCTCCAACTATGTCTATGTTAGCACACCCAATTGGCGGAAGGAATGTCCTGAACTCATTTTTGGACGTGAGTGTTAAGCTGGCTTCGAGTAAGGCACAGCCGTTTTGTTTGCCAAGATACACTCTGCCTCCAGGGCCTTCAAAGAAGATGTCAATGCCATCAAGGTTATTTTCTTGTCTTCAAATTCCAATCCTCATGTTTTTAGTCCGGCAAATTTGGAAGGAACTATTCCTTGTGGATGCAAGCATTGCGGCAAATGAAATCTGGGAAGCCTGAAATGGCAGCGAATCTGTCGCGAAAAGTGTACGAAGACTGCAGGAATGAGAATGAGCCAGCATACAATGTGGAGATGGCATTAGTACAAATTCTCATTCATCAGGCACCAACTATACTTTTCCTGAAAAACTCGTCTCCCTCGATCATGGTTTTTAACAGGCTTATCGAAAGTAAGGACTGCACAGGCAGGGAAAATACGGAGAGGCATCGAATTGTAATTATCTCAAGGATGAACAACGCATACCGTCGAATGGTCGATTCCCTCTTTGCAAGGTTAGCTATGTCATTCAATCTTGTTAAAAAAATGAAGGTATCTGGTTCGATCTTTGCCAGAGATTGAATTGCTTAATTGCATACTGACAGTGTTTGATAATTTGCTTGCTTGAACAGGCTATTATAAACACCATGTTGGATACGGGGAAGCTAAGAAGTGGTTTGAAAAATTCGCAGAAACCATTGAAGAAGAAACTGACCCCAGAGAGTATTTGCATGTTAACAGTTGAACAAGTGAAGAGATCAATACCGTATTAGACTAGCAACTTTAAGAAGATATATTATTTTGATATAAATTTTTAATTTTTAAAATGAATTACAACTGTTATTAATTAACTTAATAATTTTTAATTTTTCATTCTACTGTGTTATCTGAAATACACAAGTTTCCTCTTGTGTCATCTTCAAGAGACAATCCTCTTTCTACGGGTCTGTCCTCTTTGAAAATACGTTTCTCATTTCTTCATGTGTCGTCTCCATAACTTCTACTGGTCTGTGTATTTCCAGGTGTTATCTTGTCTTGCTACCTCTTATAATCTTTTCATCTTGATCTCTGTTTCCTTCCAGTTTCTCTGTGTTCGTCATAACAAGTAATCTTTCACTGTCCTCTCCATCTAACCAGAACTGTTTCTAAATCTTCTCTCATTGTTCTCTGTCTAATCCGGACTGTTTCTGCTCTCACAGTGAGTTTCAACTCTCTCTATTTAACCAGAACACCCTATTTCTACTCTCTCTCTTTTACCTACCATTTTTAACAAGAACCCATATTTTCTTTCTGCGTTTCTGTATTTCTGACAAGTTCTTACTACTCACGAGTGTACACTGAAATAGAATTTCAACTGTATTCCAGCTGATGACTGAAGTAGTTTATTGAGGTTAGTGTTCTCCTACTGTTCTTTTATTTATTTATTTTTAATTTAAAATTTAATCTCTATTTGAAGGAATGGCTCTATCTAATCTCACTTAAGAAATAATTATCCTTAATTTTAAAGTGACAAACAAATTAATTATTATTGATAATGGTAAACTAATTCAGCTAAAGCTTAGTTTTTTAATGGGCCTTTTTTAATGGGCCTAGTACATATATAAAGCCACAAATATTCCCAATACTGGGCCTCAAACAGTGGCCCAATCCCTACAATCAGATGGGCCGGTTATATTCATAGACAGACCTTTCAGCTCCTTAGTGCATCTTTCCTTATTTCCTTCTCTTCTTTTTTTTTTTTTTTTTGATAAAGTCTAACTATTGTATTAATAAATCAAAAAAATATATATTTATTAATAATAAATAAATAAAATAAAATAATTACACCAACAAAAATAATATTATATTTATTTTTATTTATTATTAATTAATAAATTTTTTATTTTTTTGATTAAATAGTTTATTGATTTTAACTCTCTCTCTTGCCTTTGATTTTTAATAAGAAATTATACATAATTTGTTTGTATTAGTGTAAGTAATTTATGATTATCAGTGAGTTCACAATAAACAATAATTCCACGTAAATTTAATTAAGATTTGCAAAGCTATCACTGTTAGAGAAAGAAATGCCTTCTCGTGGCTTGTGCAATATTGGCCATGTAGTCCACGTGGTGCGCTGCCATACCATACCACCCCACCCAATAAACTACCAACGGCTGCACTTGTACCACGCGATTGACACCCATGCCCCCCCATTTACATTACCATCACACGGAAAACATTGGGTTTCATAATCAAAACTACACGTTTACTCAATGAATCTTTATATGCCTATTATTACTACACGTGAGATATTTTGTCTACGACAAGATCACATTTAAGTAAACTACCCGTATGTATGTATGTATGTATGTATACATTACTGACTGACTGACTGCATACGTATAGCCATCTTATCCTACTCCGTCTATACGTTTACTCTAAACAGCGTGTGCCCTGTCTATCTCATTCCCTCTGTCCTCCTGTCTCCACGTGCTCGACAATGTTATTGCCACGTTTTATTTCATCAAGCAACTGGACCACCCACAAATCCAAAGTAACCCTATTTGCTAGGCTTCCTTGGTAGGCCTTTTGTAGACTGTTTCGTGTTTACCGTACAATTATAGTTATGGGAAGGGTTTACTATACAATATTTAATAAAAATATTTAAAATAATTAATACAAAATTTAAAAATAAAATATAATATTGTATTTTATATAAATTAAAAAATTCTTTTTATAGTAACAGTAGACGTTCTTTTAATAAATTATTTATTTTACGTTTATTTTTAAATAAAAATTAGGAATTTATTATTGTTAAATAGGATGGGTGGGCCACCGGCTGTAGAAATGTTGTACGTGGCTATTGCTTTCTGTAACAGCTGATTCAATTCACGAAGACAAAGGCGGGAGCAGGAACTGAAATGAGAAATTGAGTTTTGGGGGGTACTGCAGAAGAACAATGCTTGTATCACCGACAATCAAAGTGATGAATGAGAGATCTCCACTTGGGTACCCTAACAACTGAAAGCGACGCACCCTGAACGTCCACGTTTCGTTAGCCCACAGTTTGTGCCCGTGGACGTGGGGTTAGTAATTCAGCACGTGTATTTAGAGTAGTCCCTGTGTAGGATGGACTTTTGCTTGGGTAATCCGTAGGGATGAATTATTAGTGTTGATGATGTAATACAAAAGATTACGCATATCTAACCGGTGAGGTAGAGAATGATGGAAAACCAATGGGCAAGATTTCAAACGGATGATATGAATGAATGATTCTCTTTGTTGGAGTTAAAAGTTTTTGATTTGATGAATGCTGCATTGACTAACGCCAATATACCATCGCTTTAGAGAAAAGCTAGTGACTAGCCTCAATCTTGATTGTTCTTGTGACTTGTATTGATACTACACATTGCTAACCGTATGATTCGAATCATAATCTTAAATCATTCGAACGATTTCAACTCCATCTATCGTTTTCTAGCTAGGGTTGTCATTTCCCTTCTTCACATTCTAGATAGGCTTTTGCTTTGGCAATGTAGCATCAAGTGCATGGGGGCCGGGGGGCATGGTCACTCCCTAGCAATTCCTTTAGCGGATAAGAGAGCTTCTGGGTTGTCTGACTAAATCGTAGGGAAATGTCAATTTCAGAGTCAGTCAATCTTACACAGAGGGAGCTCTTATTGACCACTCAATCTGCAGGTTTCACTTTCTTGACACAACATTTCATTTTCATTTTCATTTTCCCACCTTTATTTCAGAGAAAAAGGGGATGTCAGTGCTCAGTTCATTTCTTGATGTTTAAGTTATGGTGCACGTTATATTCAAACTGACTGACACTAGCCACGAATTTATTTGTTTACATTCAGCTTTCTTCTCTGGGCAACTTCAAACTTCTCCTAACCCCCTCCATTATTTCAAATTTCTGACCCTTGTTTACGTTTAATTATAAAATAAACCGGAAGATTTACGTAAATAACCAAAAGTGGTCAAATTATAATATTAGCTATGCTTCAGACTTTTAGAATTGAAATCCACTTATATTTTTGCTGAATAGCTTTCGAAATCTACGACAATGTTTTCAAAATTTGACCAAATTTATTCAGACTTACTAATGTACAAGCCGTGGAATTCGTTTCCCGAAGGGTCAGGTAAATGGTGTTCCAATTGCCTACTTCAAAAAATCTAAATGCACTTATGGCTCACTCTATTATTTGTTAGTGTTACAGGTACTAGAAACTGACCAAAATTTCAATTTTGGACATCATTAGCAAGTTGGTTAAAGCATGGGATTATCTTCAAAGAATCCCCATTTTATCTAAATGACTACTACATCTCCAATCATATTTGAAACATGGGAAATGGAAAGGGCATTGTCAGTTTTACTATGTGAGTGGATAAGTGAAAATCTTTGTCAGGAGAAATTCAATATGCATCAACTGGTAATATTTGACCATTTGTCTTCAGTAATGTGACATTCTATCGACCATTTCCATCAAAGTTTCGCTTCTTTGAAATGTCAGTCTCACCGTGCTACATCTATCCACAAATATCTCAACCTCTTGCGGTTAAGTAATTATCTTCCAACGCAACATTCAATTGCCCAAAGTCACAAAGACTAGTGAAAAGAATAGAGACTCAAAACTCGTTGTCAATTACTAGTTGAAAAAGAAAGAGAAGATCACAAGATGATGAGAACTCCATTTTGCTTTGAGGATGCCACATTCAATCAATCTATCATATTCAATTTTCAGTCAAAACAATTGATTACAGCGGCGTGAGAATGACTTGTTCACATCAAAGGAGTCTACATCAACTTTTAAAAGGTGGTACAAGAAGGAAGGAAGAAAGGAGAAATGATGATAGTTCATAGTTATCGTGATGATGTTTGCCTTTTCTCTTCCTCTAATTTCTCTAATTGTGCCAAATGGCCAAACTTTTTACCTTTAAAACGACATTTTGCAATAGGATTTCCACTGGTACCGGCCTCGAATTTGATTAGCCTAGGCCGAAAAATGTACATGAAATCTATTAGCATTGAATCATTCATTTTGAAGCAATGGCATAATTTGCACTAGTGGAATATTTCCACTTATCTATATCTTGCAACAAGATACAGATGTGGGTTTCTTTTCATTTGCATTCTTTTCGGTTTATTTGGTAAGATCTGCATTCATTCTTATCCCAACCTCAAGCAGTATCCAAATAATACCTAATCTTAACATTCATATAAGACTAAACTCCATTTTTTTTAAATTATATTTTAACTTAATTAATTACTAATATATATGTTAATCACTCCTTAGTTGGCACGGTAAGCACTTTTAGTGACAAGATTCAATCATAATAAGAGCATAATGATTTATAAATATTATAAAACATGGTGTTAATTAACTCTTAATTGCTTCTCCTAACTTACTTTTCCAATATCCAAATCCTATCACTTTTCTTTTCTCTTCGTTTAATAATGATAGAATCATGAATAATGACCCAAATCAATGAATCATTCTCTTAAATATTATCAAACTCTCACAAACCAACTAAAATAAATAACTAAATAAATAAAAGGGTCCCCACAATGAAAGAAGAAGTTTCCAAACATTAACTATTTTCGATATTTTTAATTGAAACCATGGGGGAAGTGGAGATGTTCTCATTACTTAAATCCCAATGGGTACAGGGAAAAGGACTACTTCAGCAATTACAAGCCATGATTGGCAGCCATTGTCGACCTCAAAACACCCCCTACCTATTAGCCCATAGAAAACGAGAAGAGAAAACTATTTAATGACCAAATTTATTATGCAATAATTGACCCTTTTAGTTCCTTGCAATAATATGTATTTGACCACACACTAATTCATTCTTAAAATATCCTAAATCGTATCCAGATAAGATTTCACTTCTATGGATTCGAATAGAAGGCTAAGAGAAAGTCTATGTGTTATAACATTGTTTTCTATGAATATATACTTTGATATGATTAAAGAAAGTACATAATTAAAATTTGATAAGTCAATGATTTAAATTTTATATTTAAAAATTTACGTAGAATTTAACGTTACAGTAATTAACGAAAAAATTTGACGTATGATAATTTTTTAAATAGATAATTAAATTTAATTAAAAAAATTTACATAACTAAAATAAAATTAAGGATACCTAATCTTAGGAGTTGACCATTCATATATTAATAAAATAAATAATATATATTAGGTGACAACGTTATCAAAGTGTCACACAAGATTGTCTGAAGTAATTTGTATTTTATATTGAGGGTATTATACCCTTTTAAGTTAGAATAATCTCCATGCCATAGCACCTCGGATCATTGAAATTACAATTAATTAGTTGACCAGCTATGGTCAATGAAAGGTCACATCGAAGGTGAAGACATGGGACCCTACAAAACCAAAATTGAAATAAAATATATGGATTTTCAATTTTTAATTTATAAATAAAATTGAAATTAAAGAAAAATGTAAGAAATTTCTCCTCCCTCGGTAGCATAAATTAAATGCCAGGCAGACATCCCAAGCCAGATGGCTCTTCTTTATAGTTAGTAACGCCTCTGTTTCCTTCTCTCTCCTGTCATTCATGCATTAGCACCATCAATTCCTCCCCCGTTTGCGCATATAAATTCAGCATCAGCCCATCAGAATCGTCTCACCAAGCCTTTCGAAATCTTCGCCTTTCTATTGCTCTCTGTTTTTCTGTCTCTCTGCGTCTTGTGTTTGTTGTTTGGAAAGAAAAAAAAAAAAAAAAAACTCTGCAGCCATGGTGGTTCATTCACAATTAAAAGCATTAGAACCAATCAAATCATGCAAAGCTATAGCTTTGTGCCGGGGAATTCCTGAAGTGAACCTCGCAGACCCTGAAGCGAAAACTCATATTGTCAGAGCCTGTGAGGATTATGGCTTCTTTAAGCTTGTCAATCATGGTATTCCATTTGAGCTCATGTCAAAATTAGAATCTCAAGCTTCTAAGTTCTTTAAGCTGTCTCAGGCTGTCAAAGACAGAGCTGGACCTCCGGAACCTTTCGGCTACGGCAACAAAAAGATTGGCCCTAATGGCGATATCGGTTGGATTGAATATCTCCTGCTCAATACCAATCCTCAAGACACTTCTGAGAAAACTCGTGCCATTTTCCATGGACCCAAACAGAATTTCCGGTAAAATTCTGCACATAGACGTTACTTCTTGTTTTATTATATGTTTATATGTAACGTACTCTTCTTATGTTTCTGACATGTTATAGCTCTGCTGTGGAGGATTACATAGTTGCAGTGAAGAAAATGGCATATGAACTACTGGAATTGATGGCAGATGGGCTGAAAATACAGCCAAGGAATGTGCTGAGCAAGCTGCTTAAGGATGAAAAAAGTGACTCGTGTTTCAGGCTAAACCACTACCCACCAACCCCCATGTTGAAAGCACTCAGTGGTAGGAATTTGATTGGATTTGGGGAGCACACAGATCCTCAGATAATTTCTGTCTTGAGATCCAACAACACTTCAGGACTGCAAATTCAACAGAGAGATGGGTCTTGGCTTTCAGTGCCCCCTGATGAAACTTCATTTTTCGTCAATGTTGGCGATGCTTTACAGGTAAAATTATAAAAGAGAAATACAAAGCCAGGCCTCGGTTTCAATTAGTTTCTAATTACCAGTCATTTTCTTTAAGTTTCTGCGTCATATCCGCATAGATTTCTCCCCTTTAGATATTATAGTAATTTTGAGTGGTAAAAGATGGTAAATTTTTAATGG
The DNA here is from genome assembly GCA_032402905.1 of Khaya senegalensis. NCBI lineage: Eukaryota > Viridiplantae > Streptophyta > Magnoliopsida > Sapindales > Meliaceae > Khaya > Khaya senegalensis. Next base: position 486,157 of record CP135547.1, on the reverse strand, counting down.
GTATTCTTATTTTATAATGGGCATGGTTTTCTGATGCAGGTGATGACTAATGGGAGGTTCAAAAGTGTGAAGCATAGAGTTTTGGCTGCTGATAAATCAAGGATTTCAATGATATACTTTGGAGGGCCACCTCTGAATGAAAAGATAGCCCCTTTACCAACTCTCCTGGCAAAAGAAGAAGATAGCTTGTACAAGGAGTTCACATGGTATGAATACAAGAAGTCTGCATACAAGTCAAGGCTGGCTGATTACAGGCTTGGGTTGTTTGAGAAACCTGCTGCCTAATCATGCGGTCAAAATCAAATTCCCCAAATTAGCACATGTTAGGGTTTTGTCAAAGCTTATAATAGGTTGCCATACATGGAAAACAATTAGGTTGTACTTCTTATTTACTCACTTCCCGTTCCTTTAGTTTCTTCCTAGTTTAAATGCAGCCTCCACTGCCCAAGTACTTCTAGTAGTGCAAGCTTTTATCGTTATCAAGTCACCATATGTATCATACTATGAATTCTATAATATTTATGTGCCATTTCCTTATATGTCCTTACTGTATTCAGATTTAGAACATTCCCATTCGTAAATCAATTCTTTTTCCCATTATTTCTTTAAATAAATATCATTATCATATCACAACATGCAATGAATCCCAAAAAGTTTGTGCTATTTTTGGAGTGTTACTTGTTACAACATAACATTAATTACTCATGCAAAACCAAACGGCCCACTTAGGCAGACAAGCATGGCCCCAATTCCTATAGCTTCTTCCATCTTGCGCTCACAATTACTATAGCTTCTTCCATCTTGTGCTCAACTCGGTAACATGTAAGTTGAAACCGAACATCTTTTAACTCTAAAATTTTACTTAATACATAATTAATATTAGAATAATAATACCGAGATAGATTTAATACACTTAAATATCGAACTATGAATAACAATGGTAATTTTTAAAATTTTAAAAATATAAATAATATTTTTTTAATTTTAAAATTTATTATTTTTGGTGTTGAGGGCGTATTGAATTTGAATAAATATTTTTTTTAATATTATTTTAATAAATACTTTAACAATTGTATTTTTAATGGAATTTTGTTCATTTATCTTTTTTATGATATTATACTTGACATAAGAGCTTAGAGTCTTGCTCATGGTGTTTTAAGGGAGAAGCTCAAGCCCCAACATTCTCAGTCAAGTAGGAGAGACTAGGAAGATTATGAAAATGAAAGGTTTCAATTCGAAGAGCTTAAAGTGCCCAAGTCATTCTCAACAAAGAGTTTGTATTGACCAACCAACTTATCCTCTTACCATCTCAATCCACACATTGTGACTCGGCATTTCATTGCCATTTCAATAAATATAACCCCACTACAAACCAAATATATCTTTTACCACTGAAATTAAATTAAAAATAATAAATAAATATTGAAGCTATCAATATGACAATCCAATTTCCACCGGCATGAATTTGGGTTTTTTCTCATAAATTTTAGCAAATATTTATTGGGTATGAAACTCTCCATTTGGAGCCTTGAATTCAGAGACTTTTCATATGTCATTTCTGATGATCATTAATAGTCGGCATTTTTGGTATGGCATCGTAATGTTGGTGGGATGGGTATTGTAAAGATGCATATATAATTTATACAGTGAATTGCATCCTACTCTTAATATGCACCTGTTCATGACTAAAAAGTTTGGTGGGCTAGCCCAACTTCTTGTGAAAAAAAGGGAAAATATGAAGTGAAGAGAGAAAGGGAGAGACTACAATGTTTGCCAAAAATGGACTATTACCACAAGGTATGAAACCTAGATTCCAATAAAATGGAATGTTTAAATTTTGATAATAATATAGCATAATCGACTTATATTAAATAATTAACATATTTAATGCAAAGAATAAGGTGAAGGACCACCAACATTTTTAATGTCAGTTATAGATAATATTAAATAATTGATATATCGAACGTGTAATATAAATATTTAATCAAGTCTTGTATATATTATATTTTATGTGAAAAGATGATCATGATTTATAAATTTTATTTATTTATTTTTTATCAAATTCACATTAATTCAAATTTCACTTTTGTTAATTGGATAAGGTCTTATCCCTTAAAATATGAAGATATGCTTGAAGGAAAATGTGGATTCTATGATAGAACAAAAATATATGTATAGTACTTAGTTGTATTAATATAGATGAAACATAGCTATAGGCTTGGACTTGGACAATAATAGAAATAGTTTAAATGCATATCTACGACAAATATGGTAGATGTCAATGTGTTAGGGTGCAGCCTTTTTGCTTCATGGTCATTGTTTTGATCCATTTGTTGGCTAATGTTGTACAAGATATATATTTTTTGGGTGGGTAGGAAGCAATACTTGAGACATGAATGACCCCAAATTTTGTATGCTATATTATCTTGTTTACTAACTGCAAATTTGCAGGACCCTTGATTTTATGTCTCATTTTCCTTTCAAAAATCTTTGATTTCTTCCACCCAAAAACTTTAAGGAAAGTGCCATAGCATGCACGCAGGCAGGGACTAAAGAGGCTGTCCGATCAATGCTATAATGTTTCTGCAATTATTAAAGATTTGGCCATATTTGCTTAGAATCAAGAGTTCGCAGCAAGCGTCACTTCCTCCATTTGCCATACTATGCTTGTTCGCTCTCATATTGGAAGAACATCGTACGAATTCTTCATTATTACTTGATTTCTTATCTCGTTAGCCTCTTTTACCTAAACGGAAACACAATCAGAAACATATTTGGAAAAAAATAGTTGTCATGTTTATGATCTGCCTACCTAATTTTGACCTAATTATCCCTTGGAAATCTGAGATCTCCACAGAGATTGGCCCAAATAAATCAAACATCTTTTACATGATCATATTTTTTACCCATGCACAAAGATTGATACTAAATTCACGTGCATGTTTCATAATTACAGTCAATGTAATCTCTGAGAGGACCCTCTAGATTGATCACATTTAAACATGTTTGTTTTTAGTAAAGAAAGGCATTCACGAATCACCATCGAATTATGCTATTTTCAATATGCCGTTGCCCCCACTGAAATTCTCTTTGCTCCCATGAATTAAGTTTGCAACTACACTGGTGCTTCTAGAATATATCCCTAAGTTCTCATAAATGGCACCCCGAAAAAGAAAACACAGCAAAGCAAACCCTTTTCTCTTTGAAATGTCACTTTCCAGTTCAATAACAGGTCACCACATAGAATTTTCCCTTCTCAAGAGACATCTAATCAAAGAAAGAGAGTTTCCTTAGCTTTTTTCATTTTTCATTTCTTCACTAGAAGATTGAAAAGGAGAAAGGATGTCCCACTGATTTGGTCAGTTTGTTAATGGCTGAAAGCAACTGCAAGGCTTTTACAGCCAGCTGATCAATCTCAACAAGTTGTTGCTTACGCAAGAGATTGCGCTATGTGACATGTTGTTTTCAATAGCAAATCTTTGCTGTGTGCCGTGATCAAGTAAACGCATACTGGTCTTCTCTTCAAGTCGATAATGAAACTTTAGCCGTCGAGATTTTAAGACTTTAAGTAACTAGAACCTGCAGTAACAATATTGGATGTCACTCTCAGTTTGAATCTTCTTCATTCTTTGGATCGCCAGGTTCATTGAACTAGCTAGTGAGTTCATTTGAAGATTATTCAATATCAAATGAACTCTTAAAACTTTACTATTGTAATCTCAAAGAGGGTTATATAAAAAAACACGAGGAGTAGAAATCAATGTCACTGTCATGTGGGCTAGAGTTGTCTAAAGAAAGCAACGATTATAGGAAAAGTAGTAAAGACTGAAAAGGTTGGTAATTAAACTTAAAAAAGACCAAACTTGCATGACAATGTGCGATCCGACCAAGAAAGCAATAATAATCTCGAATGGTTTTGGTTTGGGCCAAGTTGGTCATGAATATGATATACAGAAAGAGGAAAGGGCAACCAATGTTACTTCTACTACTACATGCTGTGGTCCTTAGGACCACTCTCTGTTGTTAGGTATGCATCATCCATAATCAATATGTTTTCATATAATTTGCCTGGTCTCATCCAGAATCAATATATTTTCCTACTTAGATTATTCCTTTTTTTATATATATATATATATTTAAAAAATATAAGAAACCCTTAATCTACCTCCATTATTTAGCGATTATTATATATAAAATACAATCAAATTTATAAATAGTAAAAGTAAAGATAATCCTGAGTTTTGGTAATTTCAAGCAAGTTTTTAAAATATAATTTTTATTAAATTTAATATTAAATTAAAAATAAATAATAATATATAATTAATTTTAAATTTAAATTTAAATTTTTTATCAATTTTTAAAAGGGTTATCCGATAACCTGTGTCTTCTCCCCCGGGCCACCACTGAGTACAGGGATTGGGGAAGAAAAAGAGACAAAAATGTAATGTATTTGCAACGTCAACATCCAGTTCTTTCGATGGCCTGCTATTGTAAATGGGCCCAATTGATGAAATTGGATAATTTTCCAAGCCCGGCTTTAAAAGTCCGGCCCAAGTTCATAAGTCCGTCACAGCTATCGACGTTTGCAGTATATCTGGGCTGCCAAGACGCCCACGAATCAGTAAGTTTTCAGAATTGAAGATTTAAAGCTCCAGTAAAGTTGAAATCATGGCGATTCCTTTACAAAATTTTTTGAACTAAAATAAGTTCCTAGATTGTGGGTTTCAACATCACTTTGGTACTTTTTTGTTGTTTCTTTCATTTTTAATTGTTCCATGTGAACTTGATGCCTATGCTGAAAACTCATCTTAGGCTTGAGTGCTTGACCCTTATGCTAAGAATTTTCTATGGTCTCTAAATAATCAATTTGCTGTATCCCACGTGCTTGACCTATATGTAATTGCAATTATAATTTGTAGATCTAACAGAGTTGTCCTGCACATCTAGGTATGTAGCATGTCTTATTATTTACGCCAAATTTA
>CP135547.1:460842-480924 GCA_032402905.1 Khaya senegalensis | reverse complement strand
GCGGACTGCAGTGGACTCCGCAAGGACGTGTCTCTGTTTCCGTGACACGACGTTTAGAATTCTAGACCGATACCACAATCTTATTGGACGGTGACTTGCACCTAATTCAAAAACACCTGGGTTTTGTTATTGATTTACAAGTAAAACGAAGACAGCTAAGTGAGCCGTAGAATCGTTTATCATTTCTTTGAAGCAGTGGCTGCTGTTGTATTTTATTTATTTATTTTTCTATTACGCGCCTGCTTTCTTCTACTCTCTTATTTTTTAAGAGGCTCTCTCTTAAGTGTGTTAGACTAGCGGTCGGTCGGTCGATCGAGCGAGCTCGCAGCGCGGAGAAGGAGAGAGAAACTTCGAGATCTCTCTTTTTCTTCTTCTTTTCTCGATTTGATCAGCAATGGCCGACGAACCAATGCCTACTCGCTGGAGTTTTCAGGTATCCTTTTTGTTTTGATTTTATATATGTAAATTTAGTATTCGATGATTAGTTACTCTGTTTGGTTGCTGAGAAGGCTGAGGAAAATAAAAGGAACTGAACTCGTTTGAAATGTTAGATAGATCGTCGTATTCTTGGAGAAAACGAGGAACTTCTGTAGAGTGAAGTGAACTAAACTCTGAATATTAGAATATGCTTGCTTGGCTTGCTTTGATGGATTTTTTGGGTCTTGTAAGCTGAAATAATGTAATTTACGTTCGAAGTTGATTCTATATTTGTTTCTTAGGATTTTCTTCTGAGGAATCGCTGATCTAATTTAAGTTTGTCAAATTTACTTGATTCGAAATAAAAACATTGTGTTTGATTTTGATAGTTTTAATGTGGAAAGTCTATTTCAGAGTAGTTTCGTGTAAGTCTACTGGTTTAAATACAACATGCTCGCTTTTAAGCAATGTTGTTTGTTGTGAATTTGCTATATGGTTGATGAAATTGGAAGAAGGAAATTTGCATTATGCATTGCTTCATGTTTATCTATAGGATTTTAAAATGTTTTATGATGCCAAGTTTGGGAGAAAGAAAATAAAGGAGCAGCAAAATGGTCAAACCACTGATAAGCCTGTTGCTAACGGGAGTTCTTCGAACAACAATGGGCATGTACAAAATACATCTGACATGGCCATTTATGAGCAGTACAGGAGCCAGGTATTGCATTTGCTTTATCATTTTTGATGTTATGGCAGTTTTGGTGATTTGAAAGCTGACTTTTGGGTTTTGTTGTTGTTGTTGTTTTTTTTTTTTTTTTTTTTCAGGGGAGTAGCTCTTTGCACTCAAATGGAGTGTTGTCTAATGGAATCAATGAGAGGCCGTAAGAGCTCTTGAATTATTTTATCTTTTAATATATACCTAAAGTGCTTTTATAGTCCTACTCTTTATTAAGATAATTAGTAGTTGTATAATTATGCCACTGCCCAATTCATCCAGCCCAAAAAGAAAGAAACCATAGAATGCACATGCATGGTTTAAAAGTAATGAGTTCTATGAGAAGATATGATACCATTATTTATTTGTTTTTTGTATTTTTTGTTGATTTAATCACGAAACTGCAAGCATACTGTCTATTCCGTTGGAAAACTGCTGATTTTGTTTTTTCTGTTTCAGACAGAAGCCTCTGCTTCCTCCTCTTGAATCAGCAGATACTCGTGCCTTAGCTGAGAGTTTGTGTAGGTAGGGTAAACTGTTACACTTTTTGTATTCATATTGTCTGAGCAGAGAATTGTGCTTTTTAACTTCTTCTTTCACAACTTCGCAATGTTCATATATATATATATATATGTATATGTTGTATCCTGCAACAGGGATATAATTCGTGGAAGTCCAGATGTTAAGTGGGAAAGCATCAAGGGGTTAGAGAATGCCAAACGTTTACTCAAAGAAGCAGTTGTCATGCCAATAAAATATCCCAAGTAGGTCTTACTTCACCTCATGGCCCACTATATTTTACACAAATTTATTTCAAACCCTTTGCTTCTTTTTTCCTTCACAGAAGATAGTCTTATAGAACATTAAGTTGTTGGATAAGAAATATTTAGTTACAGTAGTTTTGCTCAAATTTTCCTTTTATGTTCATTACATTTTCGATTACTGTGGTGTCATTCGTGTATTTGTTTGTTGATAAATTAGTTTCTTCTTTATCATTTATCTATTGTGTGTGAGATTGATCGGATTGGCTCTCTGCATCACTGTCTGATTTATGAGCAATAGTGGAACTTTTATGCATTTCACTACAAACAATCTGTTTGTATTTTCTGGTGAAAGGGTTTCGTTTTCTTACCTTTTAATTGAAAGGATAAACAAATGTGTAGGGGCCTGGTAGTTGTTGATGCTAGTTTCTTCAGACCAGATGGGGATTATAGAATTCAAGCATTTCTTTAGAATGTTAGGCATTTATTTGTCACCTGTAATTTAGTGCTTTTAAAATTGGGACTTGATTTTTGCTGATTCTCTGCATGTTTCCTGTGAGAATACTTTTGTTGAATGCCAATCTTGCTGCTCTATAATGAACTGGTATTTGTTACTTGTTAGGACATTCTGAATTTGTTCCACAAATACTACCCTGTAAATTTTGTTTCATAATTGAGTCCACAAAACACATAAGAAAATGGAATAATTTATTTATGCCATCTTTTCTCTTCTTCTAGGTATTTTACTGGCCTTCTATCACCATGGAAGGGTATTCTTCTTTTTGGCCCGCCAGGAACAGGAAAGGTTTGTTCACATACTTTGCATTATTTTTTTAGCCGTTAAACTTTTTTCCTTTCCTTAATTTTTCTTCTTCTTCTTTTGTTGACTTTGCTTGTTCATCAATTATATTGGACAGAGCTACTATGCACAGTATTGCCTGACTTACCCTGCATGGGACTGTTTTCCAACCCAAATATGTTTTTTTTTCCAATTTCCTTTTTTTTTTTCTAGACCTGGTTACTTATGGGGTGATTGAAAGAACTGCCTCTGTTTCTGGCTCCATTTTAACCATGAAGTTTCCATGCTTCTAGAAATTGCTTTCCAGCTGAAATTTGTGCCTGCAAGTTTTATTGAAAAGCAAGCAATTTTTTGTCTATACTGAATAATTTTCTTTTATTTTTTATTTATATTTTTGGTGGAATAATGAGTTTGGAAGTAACAATGTGCTTCTCATATTTGGGTAAATGTTTTGATTGGCTACATTGGAATCTAGTCAGAGAGAGAATTCAGTTGGTTATTATGCGTGTGGATGAAGTAAGAATGATGGTTCATTGATGAGCCATTATGGCCTTGAGGGTGCCAAGTATGCTAGTACCTGAGGTTTTAGAGGAACTTGTCTTTTTCCATCGTGTTCCATGGGGTAGGAAACGATGTCACGAAAGCAAATTATTTGACATTTCGAGTAGTATGCTAAGGCATGTGGATGAATTCCTAGATGCTGCTCATTCTCACCATTTCTTTCTGCTTCATATTATTTAGCCGAGTAACCATTTTGATGTTCCAGACAATGCTTGCAAAGGCTGTTGCGACGGAGTGCAAGACCACATTTTTCAATATATCAGCATCTTCTGTTGTCAGCAAATGGCGTGGTATGTCAAAGTTAGGCAGCTTTTCCTAAGATCATGTTTACCAAGATGTTTGAAACTTGGCATGAAAAGTACCCTGTGTATATATATATGCTTATAAGACAGGGTGTGTATATGACAAACATATCTAATTATGTAGATATATTGCAGGTGATTCAGAAAAGTTGATAAAGGTATTATTTGAGCTTGCCAGGCACCATGCTCCGTCAACTATATTTCTGGATGAAATTGATGCAATTATCAGTCAACGTGGTGAAGCACGTAGCGAGCACGAAGCAAGTAGACGTTTGAAAACTGAACTACTGATACAGGTGATGTTTTTTCTTCTTTTCTTTTTTGTGCATGTATTTTTCATTTACTTACATTTACATATATGATTGTGTGCACACGTATGAGGGTATGGATGTTTATGTCTGTTTGAATGGGTGTTTTGAGAAAGAGGCAGAGAAACTAATTGAAACTTTAGGAATCTCAATACATGATATAAGATAGACGATAGCCTCCTAAAACTAGAGTAGCTTTATTAAAATCCTGTTGTATTATTGTTGATTCCTTATTGTTATTATTTCTTTGGCGCTAAACTGAAGTGGCACGAACATCAATACAACTGATATTGCATTTTTCCTGAATCTCATTATGTAAATCCTTTTGCTTTTACAATTCTGCTGGTGTTGTCTTAACCTACTGAACATTCGCATGATTTGTGCATATCTAATAAAAAGCAGTATTAATAACTAGTCAACTTCTCTCACTTGAATATACAATTGGAGTGTAGAGAGTATTGGTATCAGTTTCATTTTTTTATTTATTGTATCCTATGCCGTATGCATGTCTTGTTTAACCAACAAAACTTTGTCTGTAGCACATTTAGTCCAATGTCATCATTCCCTGCAGCTGCATCCATGTCAGTGTCCTCATTTTGTATGTAATAGATTTTTTGTGCACATGATAGAAATTTTAGCCGCAACAATTTAAAAATTGTGGTACTGACAAAAAATTGTGCATTTCAATGAGACTCTACTTAAAGTGAAATCGTACTAGATTACTTTACTTTCTCAAAAATTATTCACTCACATTAGATTGCAGATGGATGGTTTGACACGATCAGATGAGCTTGTGTTTGTTTTGGCGGCGACAAATCTCCCCTGGGAACTAGATGCAGCCATGCTTCGGCGTCTTGAGAAGCGAGTATCCTTTTGAATAGATAAATTTACAGTGAATATTTGCTCATACATAACAAGATGAATTTTTACTGGATTTAACAAATGCATGAAAAAGGATTAGGCCTTAATATTTACTTTTCTCAATATCAAGTGAAAGGACTCTGTCTTTTGTCTAGTGTAAAGGTTTTGTTTATGTGAAAAATATTTATGCATTGATGCTATAGGAGGCAAGGCTTGCAGTACTGTGCATGTAAGCTATTGGTTACTTGAATTTTGAAGCTTTAGTTCTTCAATTATGGAAGAACTGTGATTTAATTAGGTTGATCTCAAAAAATCCTTACCACTGCCTAATTTCCTTGCACTTTATGCATGATCCAAACTAGTTTACTGTTTCTTTTGCTTTTAGGTTAAAAAATCGATATTATGTGGATTTCTAATCCTTCATTACTTGATTACCAGATGAACGTTGGCTTCGTGTACCTCTCACCTGTCAGTTTTGGTCTTTGTGTCATTCTGCTACTTAATTTAGTACTTTTATCCGATGTCAGTCTTCAAATTGATTTGCACATTTTCCAATCAAAATTCAGATTGTTATAAGTTAGTGTTCTCCTTTGACCATGACTGTTAAGATCCTTGTTCCGCTGCCAGAACCAGAAGCAAGAAGAGCCATGTTTGAAACGCTCCTACCTTCACAATCTGGTGAGGAGAGCCTGCCTTATGATTTATTAGTGGAAAGAACTGAAGGTTATTCAGGTTCAGATATTCGGTTACTCTGCAAAGAGACAGCAATGCAGCCCCTTAGACGATTGATGGCATTCCTAGAAGACAAACAGGAAGTGGTACCCGAGGATGGTATGACATTTAAAACTATGTCTCCTGGATTTGCAGTATGGCTAGTATAGTTGGATGATGAGTTAAATGAATCTCACATGAATGAATGCCTGCTTATTGATAAATATATGTAAATATAACTGAAACTTTCTGCTGAAATGATTTGAATAAGTAGCTTATTGTTTCTGATTTTGGTTCTCTAACACTTGACGAACATATTACTGTGGCCAATTAATTAAAGAACTAGCCATGCACAGCCCAGTGCCCTTGTTTTGTTTGCATTCTCGGTCCCTTCTCTTCAGTTTTTGTTTACCTATCTTTCCATATAATTTTGCAAAGAGTTGATCACAGCAACATTTCCTTTCCATAGTATTGAACATTTGGGGCCTCTGGGCGGTGCTTAAGAATGGTAGTTCATGTTAACAAGTAACAGGTCCCAACGGCTGTCCTAGTCTGTGGTCCCACTTCCAATTTATGATATATTGTGCTAAATATATGCCTCTAATAATGCTTCTTGCTTAACAGATGGAGCGATATCTCTTCTTTTTATTATGATTCTCGAGCTTGCTCTCTTTGTTTGCAGAATTACCACAGGTGGGGCCAATCAGACCAGAGGATATAGAGACAGCTTTGAAGAACACTCGACCGTCAGCTCACCTCCACGCCCACCGATACGAGAAGTTTAATGCTGATTATGGTAGTCAAATACTCCATTGACGGTACTCTCTCACAAATGTCTTTGAATTATTAGACAAAACCATTTTGCATGCCAGTTGAAGGAGATTATCTTAGTTGTTATCATTCTTTATCCACGGTAGTTAGTCTGAAGTATAATGTGTTCAGGGCAAGCAGGAATGTAAGTCTTTTTTATTATTTTGTCTTTAATGTTGTGACTCAGAATATCTTGATCATAAATCGTTCGCCCTTCGGTATCAAACAGTGGGCGAGCCAATATCGTTTCTGCATTTATAACTCAGGATTGTTGTTTCTTCAAATTTAGCCTTTGCTTGTGGCTCGTATGGAGAAAGTGACTTAACTCGAGATTAGTTGGTAATTATTGTGTTTTAAATTTCTTTGGTAAGTATTATGCTTTATAATTCGCATCTTGTTTTAGTATACTAATCAATTAAGAATTAAAACACTTTAATTTTTATTTGGATTTCTTGTATTTAAATATTAATTACTGCCCTAACTACAAAGGTCAACGAAGAATTTCCGAATTAATTTACATTCGCTCATCAATTCCCGTTACAACAACTGTTTCGATGTTTCAATAGGGTGTTGTGATTACATTTCCAAGGGGCTGTCAAAATGGTTACAGAAAAGGCACATAAATCACGAGGAAAAAGCAGAGGCCAAGCAAACGTTATATTATTATACCCATAACGGAAAACTATCCGAACACGGAGCTGCTTACAAATCGGATCACAAAATAACATTACCAAACTACTATTCCTAACACAAGGTGCCATGCCGGCCAATGAGAGTACGGTAAATTTCAAAAAGAGGAAACATCGCCATGCGTTCAATATAATGATCTAGCTTCGTCTGATCTGATCTAGGGATACCCCTTTAGGGGGTCAGCCGTCTTGCCAGATCTAGCATCAGTCCAAGCTTTTGCGATTGTTCGCTTCATTTCGTCATCCCCGTCCTCGTACATATTCTGCAATTTGGGCACAGATAAAAAAATTAAGCTTTCATCATAGGTGAATTCATTGCCATAGACATCATATATATATATATATATCTTTTCCATTGGCTGCATGCTCTTCTGAATGCTTTTGACAGTCAGAGATGCATATGCATGACTTCATATTCTGATAGTGAGTCTATGTAGGCATTTTTTACCCAGTGGCGAAGGGGTTGAACCAAGATTTCGGGGCGAATGAGGTGGGGTATTAGTACATCTAACACATAATTTAAATGTGAGAATTCGTCCTCGAAAAAAGGAAATATTGAATGAATTGATTGTAAATTATAAGATTTTTCTATTTCTTTCCCCTCTAAAGAAGCTACTAGTCCTAGGGAAAATGGAATTTCCACAATGACTCCAAATACCTCTGATAGAATTTGAGAATCAAAATTATATATATATATATAGACTCACTATCAGAATATGAAGTCATGCATATGCATCTCTGAGTGTCAAAAGCATTCAGAAGAGCATGCAGCCAATGGAAAAGATAGCTCACCTTCATCAAATCCATAATTCCAGCCATTGGATCTCGTTCTTTGTCCAGATTCGGTTTCAGCTGTATATAGCACATGAAAAACAAAATAAAAAATTAGTTGACCGCATTCCTCTATGAGAGTACGAAATAAAACCTTGACTATTCCCAATTGTATGTCAATTACCTTATCCTCTTTGAAATGCAAGTCTAACCAGTTCCCCTTTGAAGCTTTGAGAAGGGTGACAATGACCCTTGTGGGTTTAACTACCAGCTTACATTTTGCAGGCTCTATCTCCTTGTTCAACTTTGGAATGGTAAATCGGTAGTTCTTTCCTTGGACATCATGGAATTTAAAGTCAATGGATGTCTTCTTGAACTCAGTTTCCATTTTTTCCTGCTGAACTCCCTCTAAAGAGAGATATATCTACAGGTGGAAGGAAAATAATTGTTTTAGTTCCACATTCGTTCTCATTTTGCTTACAGTATACAAATCAATATGCACGACAATGTTTGTGCTCATCAATGGCTCTTTATCAATTCTTTCCCACTATTACTTTCATACCTTTACTTTTTCATTATCCTGATCCCAGCTAAATGATCCAAGTGTAACATAATTGGCTGCTGGCGTAAAAGGAACCTTAGATGGTGCTGGCATTGGAGTTGGAGTTTCTGCAGCAGTTGCAGGAGCTGCTTCCCTTGACAACTGTAAAAACAAAGTCAAGAATTGATGACTATTAGTGGCACAAGACAATTAGCCAGGTTTCTATAAATGAGCAAACAAGCAACTCAATGCAATGTTCATATAAGATGAAAAACCACAGCTTGCGACTCTACTAGATGAGTTTTTCTTCTTCATGGAAAAATCATAACAAAATTTCTTGCCTACCAGTCGTTTAAATCCCTTAACTATGAACTCTAAAATGAGCTTGCTGTACCCCCAGCCCTTTGCTTTAATTACTGAAGCATTAAACCAACAACTATTGCTAAAACCTAATCGGGTTCTCATCTAAATATGATGTACACCAAAGATTGATTCATTTTCTTGCCCTTTGCACTCAGTTAATCAAAATTTTACAGTTTTAATCTTTCTAATGGATTAAGGAATGATCCAGTTCTTGAACACGACTTGAACAGAAAACTAAATAAATAAATAAACAAATAAATATGCTACTGATAACTATACAATTATCACTTTCCTGTAACACTATACGGAAAACCTTCAGAAATGATCAAACAATCGATAATAGGAAGACGACCATGACTCTAAAAGATGAACTGAATTTTTATCGGTCAAACAGAGTGACAAGTCAAATCACCATATAAATTGTACAAGGAAATTCATACTGCGCACACAGAAATGAAATATAGTTCTAAACAAAATTAAAAAAAAAAACAAAAAAAGAAACAGAAGAGTAAACCTTCTCTATGTTCCGAATCTCAGAGCTAATGAGAGAGACGACTCGAGGCCTCTTCGCGATGCTCTGTAGCTGTCTTAGCTCGTCCAAATCCAATGCCATATCTTCCGCCATTTCTCGCCTTGTTTTCACGGCACTACACACGATTGATCGTCTTCAGACGGGCGTCGACAAAGATCGGTAAAGAGTTTCGATTATATAATAGTTGAGTGTAGAATATACTAGAAGCCTGGAGCTTATTATGGAAATGAAGGGGAAAAATGCAAATGTCTTTTTTATTTTTTATTTTTTTGAATTAGGGTTTTCCGTTTTGACAGAAGGTTCCAGAGAATTCAGTCTAAAAGGGCAAATGGACTAATTATTTGCCAGGGCCAATGAATTGGATTATACTAACAGGTCATCCATGGTGGAAATTTGAGTTGGGCTAGTGTAATTGGGCTTGCTCATTCTTTTACCTTGCTGAGGAAATGTTTCCAGAAAGCAATTTAAAAGAGGTAATTAATTCGCTGTTGAATTTGTTGTACAGTGAAATTTCAATGCAGAATTGGTCTCTGTACAGTAGATTAAACTTGATAAAGATTATCTCCCTTTGTTACTCATCTGATCCTCATTAGCAAATTGATTCCTTTGTTTCCTTCCCCATTGGTTTTGTGCAGTTAATACATTCTGAAGCTGCTGGTGCAACTCTGCTCTTACTTGGTTATTGGAAACCAACTTCCTGTTCATGTTCTCTTTTATGGCCAAAAGTTCAGACTTTCTCATCTCAGCTGCAGCTATTTCAGAACTGCTCAAATCTCCATTGTTGCCTTGAAGTTCCTTGAAGGTAGAGTTAAGCTGAGAGAAAGATTATTTGATATTATGTGCATTAATCAGTTAGGACCAAATAAGTGCGAGAAAATCTGTAATCAACAGAGAAATTCTTCCACATTATCTACAGTCATTCCATCAAGAACAAAATATCATTCTACTTTAGTATCTGATAACCACAGTAATCATAATGAGCAAATCCATGATCAGGTTTTTTTTTCTGATCTAACACTAAATTATTATTTGCAACACTTGAGAACATAGACTAAAATAGATTGATAGTCAACCAGAGCACGCTCAGACTTCAGAATTGTTTCCCGAGCATCACATTTTCTCAGGAAACTAACCCAATAAACGGGGGCAAGTTCAGTCTGCAAAAAAAGTTCTGGAAATCATCCATGTTCATATTCCTCTAAAGCAAGCTGGAGCCTCTATGACATTCAAAAAGTGTAAATTAAGCAACAGCTATGCTAATTTTAAAACCAAACCTCACCAACTGCTAGGTATATCCTCTATGTGCAAATCTTAAGGCTGGAATGTTGTGTCAAAATAAAGATGTGGTCTCTCCCAAATGAACATTCTAAGACTCTTGGTCAACTTCGAGCACCCAAAAAAACTTTCATAAGTGTAATATGATATAATTATCCACTCAAACATATGGTTCTGGTCTAACAACATGTCAAAACACATTGTCCCGTTTTGAAATCAAAAGTCTTGCAGTGGTTTTAAAGTCTAGGACATACAGACATTGGAAATTTAGACATTTTCAGCCATATCCACTTCCAAACTGGGCTCTAATTGATGATAACTGACAATCTAAAAGCAGTAAAGGGAGCTTATCTCTTTTATACATAAAATCTCTTGCGGAGTTATCTGTTTGAATTTAATTTCTTATAGACAAATCTAACTGCAGCCTGCAGCCGAATAGTTAGGATAATTCGCCATGGAAGGTAGCTAAGAGCAATCATTTGCTCTCCAAGTTAAAGTACTGTGCTCCTCTTTCAGAAATGCATCAGTGTGTTTGCATAGCCAATCTTATCTCTTCCACGAAAAAGAATCTCTCTTTTGTTAATATAGGAAATGCTTTGTTTTTTTTTTTTCTTTTTACCTTATTTAAGCTGTCCCTTAATTCTTCAACCTGCGATCGACATTTCTTCAAAAAATTCTGTACATTTTCCCGAAATTCCTTCATTTCAGAACCTTTTAACTCGTAATACTTCCCCTTCTCTTTCTCTATCTCCTCCAGTTCCTCCAGCTCACCTTTCAAAACCCTAAATGTCAATCCAATTCACTTCAATTAGAGTAAATTACGAACAAAAAATAAAGCCAAATTCAATTATTGAAATTCATAATTGAATTTTTCAACATTTTGAAATTCATTGGAAATTCTCCAATCTTCGTTTCGATTAAATTAAAAAAAAATGATAGAAAGCTTAATTAAAAAAAAATTATGTTTGCGGTACCTCAGTTTTTGAGAATAATCTTGATATTTGGCATCGAGGATCTCGATCTCGGACTTGAGAGATGAAATTTTGAAATTCTGGGAGGAAATTTTTTGATCGAGTAACAAACACCTTTGTTCCATCAGCCGTATACTTGCGAGCTTCGATGCTAAAATTTGAGACTTGTTCGCTTGAGCTTCTTTCTCCGCCTATGAACACATAATTAGTTACTCTCGTGTTCTATATTTTCTCGATAACCAAATAGAAATTAGCGTTAGGGTTTGGTTTTAAGACCTGGAGGAGTGAGAGGCGTTGGTTTCTGGTGTTTTCCATGTGCTCTAGCCTTTCTCGAAACGCAGAGGAGAGCGCCATCGCTGCGGCGAATCAATGTGCTAGGCGCCTGCGAATTTGGTTTGAATTGCGGGGTTTATATATAATGAGAGTCAAATCCAGGCTTGATTATTGGGCCCAAACTGGGCTTCCTCGAACATGGGCCTGTGGGCCCGATACTATTAAAATTAAATTTGATCAATAACTTCCCCCAATTTAAGAATAAATATGGATTAATATTTCTGCTAGGTTAAGAAATTCTTCCTAATGAAAATATTTCTCTCACAAAAGCGCATTACTCGAAGTGATGGGTTGGTACTTTGGATATCATTATATTTGTTTAAAAAATTTATTATATATTTAAAATTTTTTTGATATATTTTAAATATTTTATTATATATTTTATATACTATTTGATATTTGTATTATATATTTTAATATTTTTTTAAAATTTTTAATTATAACGAAATCCAAAATACCATAATCAAATCCAAAGTAACATGTATTTTTTTGGAAAAGCACTTGGTACAAGAAGGTGCTTCTAAGACCTTTATTGTTCAAGTGGAAGATTATTCTTTTATGTGTTCATATATGGCTTCAACTGTTTCAAACTTTAGGATACAAATGGTATCAAAGATGGCCATCTTCAAGGTAGAAAAATTCCAGATACTATTTATAAATAATAGCAACAACTATTGAACCTTTGACCTATATGAAATATATATTGAATAACAAATTAATGTAGCATAATTTTATCAATAGATTCTTATATATAAAGATCGATCAATCTTTAATTTCACTCGCATTATCCGAGAAAAATTTTATTTCATATTAAAAGTATATACATCTATTTATTTAATAAAATTATGATATGGGTGTAATTTTACATATATGGTACTATTTTATTGACTAAATGTGCAAAATAATCTCTTATCATTGATTTATGGTTTAATTGATTCTCATTTATTACACAATAAAAAGAGAAAGAGAGAGAGTAAAGAGGATGGAGAAGAAGAATTTCAGTTTGGTTGAGTATGCAAGTCCAAAGAAACCTGTCGATAACTGGAGAAAACCATCCATGTAAAAGGGGATTCTGCTTTACAAAAGCATCTCCCTCAAATTATGCTATGCTCATTAAAGCTATCCTCAACCTGAAAGTCGGTTCATTATTCTCTAAATTCCAAGCCAATGACAATAACTAAGACATGTAGCAAAACCTGTGGCTTTGACCCTCTTTACAAATGAAAGAATATTGACCCATTATAGATCATATCTCTACAAAATCAAGTGGGAAATGGAGCAAATTTACATAAATGTAAATTTTCAAATTTTGCATTATATCTTGATAACCATTTTTCTTTATTGTGATGATTAAGGAGAGTCTGATTAATAACCCAATGATTTGTCAAGCTTAAGGATAACATAAACATCAAAAGGGTTTGGAATAATATTAATTTGTTTTTCCTTTGTTGGACTTTTCTTGCTGGTGATTTATGACCCTAATCTTATGTCAACATCCTAAAGCTCGATGAAAACATGTTTTTGATAATAAATTCAAGGAGGTTGATGTGGGAAAGGTGATGTCCCCATTGCTTTTGATCTTCAATACTTAGATTAAATAATCTAATTACATGCTTAATTGGTCATAAAAATGATGTGGATTGGTCAAGAAAGTTGATTGGATTGATTTCAGTAGAAATGAAAGTCATATATTGCTACCAAACATGAGAAATAAAGAGTTAATTACTTGAAATAGCAGCAAACACATGCTGAATTGCGTGTACATGGGACCTCTCTATGATGAATCCCACTAAGACATGTCATCTATTAGCCAAAAGCAGCAAACAAAACGCCGAGCTACAACCACCACCCTTATTAATAATGTTAGATGAAAGTCTCGAGCAGAATGTTCCTAATTCGTTTGGTGAATTAAATCTTATTATGTGTTTAGAATTGTGTACAATAATTATGAATGAGCCCACAAAACTTTCCTTTCAAGACAATCTCTGAGCCGATTAGAATAGACTAGTATTGAGTAGAAGTTATCAAAGATATCAGTGCCACACGATATTACCCTAATCCTTGGTGGGATATCACAAAATTGGGACATTTATGTGTTTATTAAAAAAAAAAAATTGTGACCCTAAGAAAAGAGGAAAAATTTGATGGTGGGGGTCCTTCAAAATGTTGGGCTGCATGTGCACCACGTCGGCTGATCTGAGATTGGAAGACCATCTTCGTCAGTTGTTAGGCTGAGCTTAAATTGTCTCCCCATTTCTGTAGAGTACAGAGAGGAAAAAAAAGAGAATTAAAGAAAACAGTGAAAAACAAAACAAAAGCTCCTTTGCAGAAAGGAAGAAGAATCGACAATGACCAAATGCAAATGCTGACGGTTATATGGCCAGCCAAGGAATAAAGCTCGACCGCCCACATTTGTTGCTGAGGATAGGAAAAGAACCGAACAAAGGTTAACTCTTTTGCGCTTTATATTATCATTATCTCATTTTTTTAATCAATAGAGAAAGTGAAAGCTAAGAAATATTCTTTGTATGTATATATTATCATATACAATATAAGAATAGTCATGGATTCCACGTCCAAAAGTAGAGGACTTTCTTTGCCACCAATGAATATAAGGTAGCCTTGTACTACTGACATTTGATTAATTGAAAAACAATTAATGTTAAATAAATTACACTGTCTCTAACATCATAAATAATAATTACAATGAGAAATTCAATTCCTTCTATGAGTGAGAACTAAGCTCATACTTTTCTGATTGCAACAGCCTCCATTGAAGAGTGTTGATCATGAAACTTTGGCCGTTTGATCGCGATGTTTGGGCTTGTATGTTTGGAGAAGGCAGTGTGAAAACAATCATCAAATGGGAATCAAATGCATGCTTTGGTTGTTTACTTGTGCAAATTGCAAAATGGGGATCCCTTTGGTCTTTTCTTAATGGGTCTTGTCCCATTTGCTTAATATGGTCTTCTCATAAAAGCTTCATAGGTCAGCAAAAACAATAACATCCAGTACACCAAGCTTTGATTTTCCTTGTGTGCGACCTGTTTCAGAGTAAATTCCATTTAAAGAGGAAAACAAATAAAAGAAAATAATTAGATTAATATTAATCAATATAATATACACATGAACTCAATCTTATTCTTCAAATATGTTTACAATATGCTCTTTGCGTTGTATACACTTTTGTCTTTGGTCTATAATACACAAGTAATTATTTGCAAATTTGTTTTAAGTTAAATGAATTGATGATGATATAGGAGAAAAAGCGAGAAAAGACAAAGAATTGGCCTATGGTTTTACCTTAGCGGCAGATGAAGTTAGAGTAATTGTAGCCGATGACGTTGAGGAAGAACTGGAAAGAGCAGACAGCCCCACATTGTAAGCCATGGTTCCATCAGGTTGATAGAGACCGTAATTCCTTTCTGAAGTTGGCCCGGGCTTCATGTCCTCGTTGAATAATGCAAATAGATAAACTTCTAGCCTCATATTTGGCCTCAATGGCGTCCCTTCATTTCTCAATTGCCTTCTCAACAAATTCTTGTTATACGTCGCTGCATTCTCAACCGTTGCTCCAACTTCATTGGCGTCGCCTTTCGACGGCCACCCGGTTTCGGAAACCCGAACTTCGATTCCATTGTAACCTAGCCTAGCTATGGCGAAAATGACAGCATCTACTTGTGCATAGAGCATGTTGTCATAGTGAAATTTGGTGTACGGATCAACCATGCCTGAATTAGGATTAAAAAGCACATAGTCCAATGAAATGTTATTTGGAGCATCTTTGTATGCAAAATATGTATATGCATTGATCCAAAATGGAGCCTTTGTACTTGACAAGAACTGTAAATACTGTGACATGATTCCGGCCACTTCAGTTTTGAAACTACCGGCGGAAGGAGGATAAGACTCTGCCAAAACTGCTAAAGAATTAGGTGTTGAAACTTGAATGGACTTATCTATGCCTAATTGAACTAGAGCGCCGTGAATGCTGACAATGGCTGGAACAAGATACTGTATAAGTGATGCGTCGTCATCGGTGAAGACCTCGTTTCCGACTGCAATTCCGGTGATCTTTGTGGCCGGAAAGTATGGCTTGATGTGTGTGCTTACCCATTGGAGTGCTTGTTGGGGATCCATCAAAACAGCTAGCATTTGGTTTTCGACAGTGACTACAATCTCAATGTTGGAGTTGGCAAATGCTGTTAAGACTTGAGGATTTGTGTCATATATTCTAGCTTTTGTGATCTTAAGAGAGCTTAAGAGATCGAGAACCTTGTCCGGAGGGGGCAAATTGTTGCCAACTTGTCCATAATTGATTCCAAGAGAGCTAACTCCTCGTAGAAACCCACAATCTGCAAATTCACAGACACATTAAGAATGCAATATGAAAACGAAGACAAGTTAAACAATAGAAATAAAAACGAACAAAACAAGCTAAGCAATATAAATAAAAATGAACAAAGGAAATTAAAGGCAAATGAAATTAAGAGGGTACCTGAGAAAGTGAGAGAAAGTAAAAGAAAAACATGGGTTATGGAAATATTCCTGGAAAAAGTTGCCATAGATCGAGAGGAGCCTTGATTTCCAAGCTGAAGTAGGGAGAAGTTTAGATATAAAGAAATATTAGCGAGTCCAAGAGAGAGTAACAATGAATTCTTTTCTTTGCTTGTTTGAAATTTTTTTTCTGAGGGGTTTGTTATAGCTTGCCTTGTTGCCAATGTTGTCTGTGCTCTAACCTCTTAACTGGTAATAAACAACTTCATTTCTCAGCTTCTTTCAACTCGTCAACTAGCTTTATTAGGACGACTTGTCTCTAGCCAACCTAGGCCAACCATCAATTTTCTTATGATGACCAAATTGTCCCATACACTTCCTTCGGACAAAAGCAAACGGAAATCCCACTGATTAGTTAAATATTTGAGAGGAAGAAATTGGGGATCCCTAGATTTCGTGTGTAGTAAAATATTTAATTCAAATCTATAATGACAAGAGACTCCACTTTCTAAATCATTTTATATCAATAGATTCTGACACTTTTAAGAGCAGCTGCTAAACCGCCTTGCTTTTGTGCAAAATACAACGTCATGGCTTACAGTAATTTTATGTCCTTTCCGTGAATTGGAAAATGCCCTTTGGCATCTAACTCGGCCACACAGATACAACAGGTATTACTGTTTTATAGAGAGAATGGGGTACTTGGAAGATGCTTCATATTCAACCCATCTAACCTAACTTAATTAGCTTCTTTCTTTGAACCCACAATGCATATTCATCAGCCTTAACCTGGGTTGGCAAATTAATTGATTCAGCCATAAATATATAATTAAGGTTCAATAATCAAACTCAAAAGGAAAACAACTTGCTTTGAAGAAGAGTGGAAGAGTCATTTTGGTCGAGTAGATCATGAATATAAGTTATAAAACTGCTTTTCTGAGAAGACAAACAAGGTGTGTGACATCGGTAATCGGTAGGAAAATTCAAAGGACAAAAAAACTTGCGCAATTCGGCAAAAGAAAACCCCATTGAAAAGTAAGATATGTTTGGTAAGTGGATAAGGAATGGAAATGGAATACGTGGGAATTGATTGTTTGGAGACGTAGTTGTCCTTATCTTGAAGGCGATGTGAGGCTGCTTTTTTTTTTTCTTGGTCATGATGCAAATGGTTCGTGTCATACTCTTTAACACATTACACAGTCAACAGATATTCATATTAACACATATGAAAGAGATTATCACTACATCGGCCGCCGAGCTAGAAAAGTCGAGAACGAAGGAAAGTATTCGTGTGTTGAATGTTCTATATTTTCAGCTGGTGATGTTTTGAATTGTTGATCTATATATCATAACATTCTGTGTTGGTTCATTGCTGGAAAGACGATTGATCGAGCTAGCTAGTCGTGTCTAGGTTGAATGGTGCATGTATGAAACAGATGATCGATATGTGGCAATCTAATTTTAAACCCATTTGATTTGGTAAAAGTTTGACAAACTAACAAGTGCATTTTGCCTCGGTAATACTTTCTGTATCCATCAGCTTTCACTATGCTCTCTTTCCGCCGTGTTCAATCAAAAAGAAGAGGAAGGAAATTACTCGATCATGTTGATGTTCTAGTCACCATGTTGGATGCTGAGAAAACCTATAGATATGCCATGTGTTTTTGTTTATACAGCATTCCAATATTTTTGAAAGTTAAAGTCATTTATAAATCAAACACCACAAAATAAATATACAAACAATTCTTTCGCTATCGAGAATTAACCAGACAATTTTACACCATGTAGTCCAGATTCATTGTAGCTTACAGATCAAATTACTTGACTAGATAGGCTTCTGATCTTAGTTAAAAGAGACAATTTGCTCTGAAATGTTTCACTTTAGGCATTGTGGACTATTAACTGGCGTCATCCCGGCCAAGCATGCGATCGGGTACTGGTAGAAAAGATTAAAAAAGAAAGCCTCTGATCTTAATTAAAAGAGACAATTTACTTGAAGTGTTTCACTTTAGGCATTGTGGACTATTAACTGGCGTCATCCCGGCCAAGCATGCGATCGGGTGCTGGTAGAAAAGATTAAAAAAAAAAAGCATCAAATGGCAGAAAGGGCTTTTGATTAAAGCATGTAAGCATTTCATTTATGTCATCAACACTCCATCGAAATAGGTAGCAACATTTCTTAACGGTCGTGACCCTTCACGTTGCTCTTGGCACTTAGCATTTTATGTACTGGATACAAAGATTTTGTACTATTTAAGGAGAGGCAGAGTACTTGTAAGACAAATTCTCATACTCTATTCAAGTAATATGGAATTTTATAATCTTACTTTTCATAAGGGCTCAACATTTTCATTGGTATATTTTTGATTGAATGAGTTGATTATGATATTATTTATGATGATTTAGTTTAATTGGTATAATATATCTGCTTTGATAGGGTAAGGTGGTATAATAATTTTAATTTTAATATTTTACAATTTTTTTTTTACTCTTAAAATTTAAAATTTAAAATTTTTTAAATTTAGGGTTTTAAATCTTATATATCAAAAAATAAAATCGTGAGAGCGAAGATGAATTTATTGTGTCATTCTAAACTATTAAAATAGATAATATCATCTAAGTGGGTTGAGTCATAATACGTATGCTTTGTAACCATCAACTCATATCCTTTCCCCCTTTCTCTTGATATGCAAATTGAAAAAGGATAAGAAGGAAAAAAGTGGACGTCTTCATATATTCCACACCCATGGATCAAAAAATAAATAAAAAATAAAAAAAATTAGATGACTAATATGTTCTTTGTTAGCTGGTCAATGTTATATCTTTTTATCCTTTCTCAATATCCAAACAGATTTGTTTTGTGCATGTGAGAGATATGATAAAGAAATCAGTAAAGATATTTGCTTTTGTTAAAGAGATTTTGGGGTTAATAAAGGAGAAGCATCATGGAAGAAAAAGGAAGAGCGAAAATTCACATTGTGCGAAGTGCAATGCATGAAAGTTTTCGATTATGAACAGTATGCACATGTATACGTTTGCTCAAAGACATACTTCTTTCCAAGTATTCCCTTACTTAGACTGGTTCAAAAATGTAAGAATCATCACCCAATTTCCAAGATTTAACCCATGTTGGCAATCTCATTCCATTGCTTTGTGAAAAGAGGTGCAAAAATGCCTAATTTTGCACACTGCAGCCTAAGGTTATCATGTGATAAGGCAACTGAGAGAAACGAAAAGCAAGAATGGTTATTGGTTATATACTTTGTTATCTAATTGAAATACTTTTTTGACAAGAGTTATGGTATGGTAGAGTGGAACCCAACTGCCCCCGCCAATGTCCACAGTCCTTAATTTATCGCAAATGAAAAGCAATATTAAGGTGGGGTTTTATTTCTTGCCAAGCTTGGATAATATACGTATCGAGGATAATTGAGCTGCTAGGCTAACAATACTCTTAGTCGGCCTCACTGGCCTTGTGTGCGCACAGATGTTCAAAGTCCATCTGCCAAAAAAAATGGGCCAGTCCGCCTTGAATTCTACTTAAGAAGCATCAGGAATTTTGTGATAATTTCTGGGGAGGATCATTCCACCATGTGAATTGAAAGCAAAGGACAACAGTACCAGTCGTAAAGTCTGTAACTGTATTATTTTTCAATGTGAAAACGCTATGACGATAATTGATGCTGTAATTTCTAGGCTCTAACAGGGGATCAAAAGACGCTTACCCATTTGGTTAACTGTATTACTTGGGTGATTTTGGCTACTTTCTATGCCAAAGTTATGTCTGTTATTATGGTTTTTGAAACGGCTTACGACAGAGGATGGCCAAAGATTAAACCATCCTCTCTCGTAAGCCGTTTCAAAA
>CP135547.1:435520-451261 GCA_032402905.1 Khaya senegalensis | reverse complement strand
TTCGATTTATTGTGTTATATTTATGTTAAGTTACAATCATTTTTAGTTATTTTGAGTTTAATTTATTTAATAATTATGTTAAAAATTAATTTATTTAATAATTATATTTAAAATTAAAATTTTAATTTAATTTAATTTATAAATATTTAAATAAATTATAATTGTATTATTTATTTAATTATTTTTTATATATTATAATATATTTTTATAATATTTATAATATTATATATGTAAATATTAATTTTATTTAAAATATAATTAAATATTTTTAATAAATATATTAATTATAATTATTTAAATAATTAATTATATTATAAATAAATTTTTGTATTAAAAATTTTAAATTTAAATTTAATATAATTATTAATAATATTATATTTATTTATTTAATAATTATATTATTTTATATTAATTTAAATTTATAAATTCAAGTAAAACGTGTATCAATTTGGTGATTAGTGTCAAAAATTAGCACTCCTAGAATTAGATCTCTAAGATTGACACGATCCCATCGAGAATTTCGCGACAGTGTAAGTTGCTATGCTTGCAGGGTAGAACATATCATAGGCAACAGTTAAGTTTTCGCCCAATACAACATTTCACAGGAATTTAGAGAGAGATAGAAATCGGAACCAAAAGCATCGTAAACTCAGAACATTCATCAGAAAGACGAAGAGACATGATATAAGCAACGGCACTCAAATAAACAAACGACACTCAAAAAGGGAAAAAAAACTTCCTCTGAGATGGCAATACAGGGCGAATCCAATAGCATAGCAGACAATGGAGAAAATCATCAGACGGTGGTCCTAATCGCATCTGACGATGTCGCTGAATCGTTAGCAGCTTTCGAATTAGATTCAGCGTCAACGCGATCTGGGTTAAGAGGAGCACGAATTTCATCGTCAGGATCGTAATCGGGATTGAGAGATCGGTCAATTGCTTCACGGCCTTTTTCCAGACAAGGCTTGCACGCCATCTCGATGGCTATCCAACCCAACACCACTCCCGCTATCGCTATTATCGCACTCGTTATTGCAGCCATTATCTGTTCCCCTCTTCCTGTCTTTGATGGTGTCGATGATTAACAGTTTCACTTCAGTCTGATCTTGAATTGGAAAGGATTTGACCCAGTTGTTCTCTTGACTTGACAGGTATTACCAAAAGACATTTTTGGGCCACACCCAGGATTCGATACGGTTTAGCCTATCTTCACTTTCACAAATTGGCCCCAAGCCCAAAATTTGTTTCATTGTAAAAGCTTTCGATCTCTGGCTCAACCAAAAATTTTTGGCAATCCTACCCGCGAGAATGCTATGGAGGTTGGCATTTTTAAGACAAAAAGAAAGATTTTAAAACCTTAAAAATAATAATAATAATAAGGGTGGGTAGCCTGTCTTTATTTCCTGAAAGCAAGGCAAGCGGGGGCACTGCTTTTAAAGGAATCACATCTAGAGCGATGCAGAGGCATTTCGGAACTTGTATATTTAAAATAAGGGTGGGCAGTAACCCAACAAACACACCAACCAACCAAGACCAAAAAACAATAGCTCCTAAAACAATTTGGTTAACTAAACAGTTGGTCTAACTTTCACCAATCAGTCTCATGATTTAGCTAGTTTAGTTGTTTGCAGAGCAATTTCTGCAACCTCAAAGCACAGCACTTTCCTCCACCGTGTGGCTCAACCGGAGAAGAATGCAGTTGTCTGTAGGGTAGAATGAGTAAGGGTATGTTTACAATTAGAGTGCTTAGACTAAAAAAAGCAATTCTATAAAGTACAAATAAATGAATAGTTGATAAATATTAACCCTCAAATAAAGAATTTATAAAATGCTTCAACTATTGGGCGTTCAAAATTAAGCAGGAGTACTGTAAATAAACCGATACACAAACATAGCACCATAGGCATGTTGCTAGGCATGCGTTGAGATTGTCACCTACACATTTAATTCCTCCAACAGCTACCGTAGCATCTAGACATTTAACTTTTCACATCAATTTCCAAGGACAATGCTAAACTGTTCATTATCAGCTACATCATCTAGAGTCTGGACATTGCACATACGAAGGATCATGAGTCACAACCCAAGCAGAAACTGGGATACGCTCACTTTGAACACTTAAATAACTCTGAAAAAAGCTTCATCCATATAAGGCTGAGTGGAGACTCAATTGTATTGATTCCTAGCCAGTAGTGATCCATGCACAAATATTAGATAGATTTTGTCATTGCAGAAACTGAACCGACAACATCCTGCAGATGTAACTCTTAACAAAGTTGTCATTTGCATCAACTAGCAGAATTAGCCGAACATTATCAGCATTGTAGTGGTATACAACTTACAATAATTCATTCAACTTTTTGAGTAAAACATTAGAGAATTTGAATAAGTGTTAAGTAAACATATCCACAGATAATTATTGTTAAAAACAAAAAAAATGCTGAACAGCCTTATAGATGATACATTCATTATAACAGTACATAGATAAAACCGCTCTACAGCTTTAATAATTTTACTAGATTATAACTTATTCAACAAGACAAATAAAACATGACATCCAAGGTTATTTAAAAAACTAGGCAAACAGAACCTGAGAACTTGAGGGAGTCAAGTCAGACAAACTTTCTGGAGCATCAACAACATGCCATTGTACACTGAAGCTCCACTTTTTCTGAGAGGTGCTCAGCCTTGAGATATGACCGACGGCAACATGAAGATTCCGACCCACAACATAGATTCTGCAATCACATGCATTTACAGCAAAAGGTTTGCATATCTGCTCTGGTAGGGGAGGTCCTTCTATTGTTTCCCAGGAATCAGAGTTTGGGTCATAAACTTTGAGCTTCATTCTTTCAAGCTCTGAAACCACAAACAAGTGCTCATAAACAACAACACTTGAACCAGTCCATCCTTCTCTCAGTCCAACAGCCATACTCTGCCAATTATCAATTTGTGGATCATAAACCTGACCTCTTGGAGAGAAAAAGAATGGCCACAACCAGCCTTCCGTCACAAGAAGTTTCCCATTTAGAACTGCAGCATCATAAGATGCCATGTTTGTCCCCATGCTTGCAATGGGCTGCCAACTTCCCTTTACAGGATCCAAAACCTCGGCTGAATCAAGCTCAAAATGGTCTGCACTGCTTCCTCCAGCCACATACATCATCCCATCAATCACCCCACTTGCAAAAAATGACCTAGCGGTAATCATCTTGCTCATAACTGTCCAACGGTTTTTCTGCATCTCATACTTCAAGACCATGTCAAGAGGGCAATTGACATCAGAGACCATACCTCCACACACAAATAGAGTGCCCTCACGAGGGATTGAAACACACCTAAATCCACGGGGACAAACCTTGTCCTTGCATGGCATAACAGGGATTGTGTGCCAAGAGTAGTGGGTAAGGTCAAGAACCTGCCACTGAATTTTTCCAGTACACTTATGGAAAGCAAAAACAAAGAGCCAAGGGTCTTTGAAACCTAGTTCCTTTCTTCGAGTGAAAAATCTCTCTTTATTACCAAGAAGTAGATGCCATCGCTTGCAAACAGCTCTACAGGTTGTGTGGCTCTCAATTGGAAGTCGGAGGAGGCAATTGAGTGCAACATCATCAGGAAGACCCGGAATGAGTGGTTCTGTTCTGAGAGACAACTCTAACTCCGGCAAAGGGTTTAACAAGGAAGATTGGATCACAGCTAACCTAAACTTTGGGGATAATGCCATTTGGGAATCCCCTAGCTTATGTACGGGTGCTTGTTGTGATGATAATCGGACCCTTTGCATTTTAATTGTCTGAAGACAATATATCTAAAAAGCTATAAGAACACAGAGGTCTTATTCCACTATCAGGTTTCCTATTTACAATCGACCTCCAAATTCAAATATTCTAAAACAAAGAGAAACACCTCAAATTCGAACGAAAAAAAAAAAAAAAAAACCTATTCCAGATTAGCAATTACTTATTTCCTTCACTCTTACTGCAAACCAAAGGGAATCCCCATACCTGAAATTATGCTGAAGTAAAGCAACAAATTCCTTTCCACCAAATCCTCATAGGGTGTTGTTCATTAAGCAAAAAGTACATACTCCTCCAATAATATCCAAACTCAAGGTCATATACTTAAAAAGTCAAATTACCAGTTTGAGTTATGATCTTCCATATTCCATCTCACTACTGAGACAAATACATAATCACCTAAAAGAAACCATTGAAAACCCAAATTATAATCTCCCAGTTTTTTTAAAAAAAAACCCTAGATATATAAGCTATTACACAGTAATAAAAAAACAATCCACAAGAACCCAGTTCAAAAAAATGGATAAAAATGGTTGCTTTAAATGGCCTAACAACATTAACAATTCAAAACAAACGAAACCCAGTTCATATCTCGAACATCAAAACTCAAATACTAAACCCCAGCAAGGAAAGTACTACAGAAATTTATACAAAAGCTCATAGAAAAAACTTACAGTTAATTGCAACAAAGGTAGTAACTTTGATTAGATTTTGCTCTGGTTTATTGCACAGAGAGGTGACCCAAAGACTACTCTTCGTTGTCCAGGATGATTATCTAACTCAGCGGCAAAAAATGGTTTCTTGATTCTGGAGGTTAAATTCATACGCGTCAATAGGTCGTGCAGGAGACGTGGCAGATGCAAAGCAAAGGCGTTATTCTGTTGTTAGTTTATGGAGAGTGAAATACACTCGCTGTTAGTGTAGGTGTGGCTGTTTCAGAGAATCGTGTACATGCCACGTAAAACTGAAGATCTACGAGCGTAGTTTAAGCTAATTTCCATAGTTAAGCGGATAATTAGGAAAATTTGCAAATAAATAAATAAATAAAAATAAAATAGAGACTGCGATCACGACACAGCATCAATGAGAGCAACCGTGGCAGAACAAATACTCATTTATTTGATATGATTCGTCCTTCATTATTATGTTTATTAATTACAAAAATAAATAAATAATAAATTACAAATAATAAACATTCAATTCCAAGGCTTAGCCTTCGGTAAATGAAGCCACCCTCCTCTATTTTTTTATTATTAATTTTAAATTTTTTAATTAAATTTTTTAAAAAATATAATAATATTTTAATATACGATCATTAATCCCACGAGGTAAAGTTTGTTATCTCTAACACAATATATATATATATATTTTCCATTTTCTATATTTTTGGAACAACATTTTCTACCTATTAGTGTGTACAGAAGCAAATCCAAATTCAAATTCGTAGTGGCAGCCTTTTCAGTACCCATTTATGGAATAAAGGCAGGGTGATTATGCACAGTATCTTCCTACCTGATTTGGTCTAATTCTGCTGCTGCTGATGATGATGATGCATTCAGTATCTGCTTTGCTTTGGGGAGAAGTTTCAAACTATATACATTCACACCATTGAAAATAAAAAATTAAATAAATGTAATGGGCTTATTTTGTAAAGAATTCCTTTCCTTTGAGCAATTTGTGTCTGCACTCTTTTCATTATTATATTTGTATACTCAAATTGCCTTGTCAAATCATCTCTTTCTCTCTTGTTTCTAATTTTTACAGAGACAATACAACAAATCTATCCAGGAAACACATCTGGGGTGCTCTAATACTTCTACCCGGGAGACATGCTCTAATGGTATAGTTATAATTATTGTGTCTCTCCTTAATTTAAAAACATTCTAAGGAAAATATTTGGTAAACACCTACTTTTGTTTGACTGGTACTTTAACCATTATCCACTTATACTTGACAATTAACATTTAATTTTACAACAGTTGAGATTAAATGCCAAAATACTTCAATCTAGAACATAACTTATCATAAAAGACCCAAAATGATAATTTCCAGTCAAGTTTTTGCAATCAATTCTAGGATTTCACACTATAATAGTATAGCTGGCAAAGACTTGGCAAAATGTTCAAACACCATAAAGGGAATACTTCCAGGCTCAGTTAGAAGTAATCAATGCAATTGTAACATGGCGACAACATCTACCATTCAATTAATTTTAGTAACTGACGACAAGGTGGCAAAGAAAGAAGAAAAAGACTGACAGGCATAGCAAAGTTTAATACATGTATACTAACATGAAGAGGAGGAGGTACAATTATCTGTAATGCAATAATGAACAGATTTGATCTCAGGAATACTGTGTAAGAGTCTAAAATATAATTAATCAGGCAGGCATAAGTTTCATAAACTGAGATGATACCTAGAGAAGACTATCTCTCCTGTGACAAAACTGCTTGGATGATGGCGACCAGCATGCCAAGAAAATGTTGCTGCTTCCTGATCAAGTTTATTTGTAAATCTTACAACGAAAAAGAAAAAGAAATAGTTGCATTCACATCAATGGTTAGGAGAAAATCAAATAAATTGTACTTACAGGTGATAACGAAACAGCATGAGTGCTGAAAGACAGGTCTTGGAAATATAATCACATTTAAAGTCAGTAACAATGTCGACAAAAAGACAATTCAGACGCAAAAGAAAGCATTAACATGCTTGATGAAACCTCCATGTACATTCACAAATTAGAGCAGACAACTACTACAACTACACTTTGCACATCAAGTGGAGAATACATTGACACTCAAACTCGAGCGCTATTTTCCCCATTCACAGCCGAAATCTTTGCAAAAGAATAGATTACTCAATCCACTAAGTTATGTAACAAGAAAATTTCTGGCACTACAATATAATCGGTCCAAATTAAGAAGATGAGACACATTCATGAAACTCCATTGACTCAACCTTTGGGGTTCCAATACACAATGGATATGCCACTCTAATTTTTGAGAGAGATTTTACATTACAACTATAAACTTGTCAAGATACAATCCTACTTTAGCTATTGAAAAGAGACCCTAACTGCAATTTTTTTTACCCTGCATACCTGTTCCATTCCCCTAATTCAATAACCATCTGGTGAATGTTTCTATCAAACAAGCAGAAGGGTATAAAAAAAAGTGCCCCATACCAAATAATTTTCTCTGATTCAAATGTTGTGGCCAGAATCAAAGTGCTCAATGATCCAATAGCATAATAATCACGAAAAAAAATAATCACACAAAATAACTGAAAAAACACTGCCTGCCCTCATGGAAAAGCAAAGATAATCCACTATAACTACAGAATTGTAGCTGGACATTCGTATGCATACCATTTCCTAAACTAAATCTGGTCTCTCTGTTTTTGTGTCTATCCTTATCTCCGTCGTGTATATACAAACTCCAGGAAATCTTGGCAAGCTAGTCTCTCTCACAAGCCTTAAGCTATGCCTTCAACGCATTGTTACATAGTTCCTAATCAAAATCACATTTAAATAAGGAAATTTGATCCTTGCCTTATTCAATCCACAAAGAGAAGTTTCCTAATAAAATTTGTGAAGACTAATTAGCCCAAACTGAAATTCAAGTATGATAGAAAATGGAAACAATTTCTTTCTTAAGAGAAATAAAACACATTCGCTTACTGTAATATAGTATTCATTGTTTTATTTATTACAAAAAAGAAAGGTACATAGCTACAGATGTAGGGATAGATCTATGTCTGCTGAATCTTTCTGTTTAGCATCAAATGAAATCCCCAAGCCAGAGAATGGTTTCTCCAGGTCCTTAACGAGAGGTAGTTCTTTGTTTTGAGACTTCTCTATCTCCACAGGCAGGTTAGAGGCAATCTTGTGCCTTTTTAAGGCTTTTGTCACATCCATATTTCTAAGGGCATCCCCTGGGTACATCCTCTTGCCCTCTTCATGAGCCAAGGAACCTTTCATCTTACATGGAAAACCTTCATCTTGGCATGAGCATGGACAAGGATCAATGAAAGACAAACCAGCAAAGACAGTTTCTTTTGAGCCAGGTGATTGATTTGAGCCAAGAAATGGATACGGATTAGTTATTGTGGAGAAAGTAAATGAAGGCTTACTAAGGATGTGCTGACAATACTGCAAGGCACCTGCATAGAAGAATGGTTTATATTCTTGGTAAGTTTGTCAGCATAAGTAATCAATTGACAGACTCCATTCAGGCCAAAACCCAATGGAGCTAAAGCTGTTGATGGTAAACAGTTGGAAAAATGAAGTTCAATAGTGCAAATGCAATGAAAAAGATTTGGAGACATTAAAAGAATTGAGTTTTGGTGATTTTAAAACTTTATTCAAAGAACTTACTTGCATGCACTGGGATAGTTTTGATTGAGCAAGACCTCGTAGGAATTAGACAGTTTCCTTGTTGGTTGTTGAAGCGGGGATTAGAGGTGTTGCTAGTAAACCCAGTTGAATTACCAGAACTACCAGCAGGATTCCTCCTCCATGCAGACTTAATCTCAGCATTATGAGTCTTAAGATGTCCCCCAAGAGCCCGGTGGTTCGGGAACACTTTCTTGCAATAGATGCAAGAATATGAACCTGCAAGTGTCTCAGAACTTTTTCTCTCAGGGTCTGAAGAGAACTTCATCATTGAAGTCGAAAAAGAGACCCTTAACAGGGCTAGTGAGAAAGAAAAAATGCAAGAGAAACCATGCGATTATGAAGAACACCCACTTCTTGCTCCATTATATATCCACTTCAGGAGAGAGAAATAGGTCATATTGGTTAGACTAATTAATATAAAATGACAATCTTAATAAAAATCATTTAAGAAGAGATAAAAAAAAGAGCTAAAAATGGAAGAAATTGCCAGAGTTGAGTTCTCTGCAATTACAACCGAAAGCAGCCTTATCCTCGAAAATCTACATTTAGAACAGCAACTAATGCTAAAATAAAACCTCGAAGCCTTGCAGAACAACTGTCACCGCCATGCAAAAGAAGTATACCAGTTATGGCAATGTCATGAAATAACACGTCACTTAATGTTTTGCATCCTGTATTTGGTAATTTCATTAATTTAAAGATTAAATCAAATGGAGGCCTAAATATCCTTTCTAAAGATCATATGGTTAGAGATATGATAATTGTAAAAGGTGTAGGTAGCTCAACATTTGCAGCTTATGAACAAAAAGTAAAAACCATCTCATCCTAAGTATTAAACAATGAACATATGGTAGAGAGAACAGCAAAGGAAACATAGGTCATTTCTAATTTTTCAAACAAGATTTAACATGTGACAACCATTGAGCCTTAAAATTGCCTATATAGGAGGTCATGTATTTTCTGGAAGCAGCCAAAAACCACAAGAAATATTTTAATACCATTCATCTGGCTAAAATTTTTTGTTGGAAAAGACTCCCAAGTTTGAACAGCCCTCACAATCTTCTAATTCTACAGAGATCAAAATTTCAATGAAAAATGTATCCCCAACGACTTTATGTAGCAGGGCTTAGATAAGTAGAACAAATCATGAGAGAGTGCCCAATAATTCCTCCGACATCATTTTTCAGTAGAGAAACCATCTAGCAAATTGCATCCAACTCAACTAAACTCAACTAGAGCTCAACTTCAGACTAATGGGAGAGGCTTACATTAATCGTATTCCTCCGGTGCCCCTATCCAAAGCTATCATCTGCATAAGTTTTGTAGAATGGCATTATCACGTGAGTAGGAGGATTTATATGACCAGCCTGTCACTATAGTAATTTACACCATTAACAACTATTCAAAACTGAGATACTACGTTTGCAAACATAATATTACCTAGACTTCAACTCTGAGATTTTAGGTAATATTGAAAATAAATGAACTGTCCATGCTATGTCTATTTTTCAAATTCAGTTTTTAGTTCAAAGAAAGATGTAGAAACAAATTAGGTGGAGTAGTATAGGTATAGTTTGACACTCAAGCATATGTATTCAGGCTAGATCTAAGTAACTGACCCTATGACTTAGAGGAGAACGAGAGAGTTACTCTCAAATG
This sequence comes from Khaya senegalensis, assembly GCA_032402905.1. Lineage (NCBI taxonomy): Eukaryota > Viridiplantae > Streptophyta > Magnoliopsida > Sapindales > Meliaceae > Khaya > Khaya senegalensis. The sequence continues at coordinate 441,406 of CP135547.1, read as the reverse complement.
ACTATTGGAAGATAATGAGCTGAACCATGATTCAGGAAAAACCTGTGTGTCTTAACTGGCAAATTTTTGTGATGCTTTTCATCCTTTCTATTTTTTATTATTAATAAAATCAAATAATCAATTTGAAAGCTATGATTCAAAATGGATGTAAAGAGATGTAGTTAGACCATAATTACTACAATACTGAAAGGGTAACATAATCAAGTAAGGAGTGTGGATAAGACAAATCAACTCATAAATCCTAAACGTCCCACATTATTATTATTTTTTTTTAGTAGAAAGCCACATTGAAAAATTCCAACGGATACAGTAACAAGATATGTAGAATTTGTTCAAAGATTCCGCAAGCATCTAATATGGCTGAACTTCTTAAAGATGGGACAACAAACATTTCAACAAGAAAAAGCATCTCCCAGAATCAGGATATGGATTTCTTTTTAATCCCTACAAAGGTTTTCTGTCATGTAGTAGAGAGCTTAGAACTAACCCATCTCAATGTCAAGTAATTGGCGAAACCATAGGTATTTTTTAACTCCACCTGCCACTTCCAAAAAGTGCAACAGAGAATATGGAAAAAAAAGAACAACGATAAACTGGCCTTGCTTTTGCTGGAAGTACCTTATATGCTCCCTCTTATCATGGGATACAAACACTAAACTTAACACGATCAATAAACACATAACATAGATATACTTCTGTTACTAGACAAACTATCGACGCAACATGACAATAAAACATACAGCAATGTCACACGAAATTATTAGTCAATAGATAGCAAAACTTTTCCAGTAATTTTTGAATGGAGTGAGAGAGAATTGCCTATATAATGGATCTATTTGGCTTTGCCTGCGTGCTGTCTCCATCTTCGTCGTACTCCGGCTGAGAGTCACCGGCGGTAGCTTTCGTGGTCTGTGTCTCCATAACTGAGAATCTGAGATGCAAAAGAAGCGCATTCGCCCGCTTCTTTTGCCGGTGATTCGTTTTTCAGCTGCATCTTCAATTTGAAATTCGCGGATAATATATAAATATATATATATAATTTTAAAAAATAAAATAAAATAAAATAAAAAGCACGTGGCGGGATGTTGAAGGCCCAAAATCAACCGGTTCAAATACGGAGAGTGAGTTCTAAACTTTCAGCCCAAGATTTATTCTAAATGCACTACTTTTACTTCTAAGTACACTCATATTAATGCAATGGAAGGGTTGCACCTATTTTACAGAGGGTGCTATTAAGATTATTAGGGATTTATTTAGTATCATTTCAACTCAACATTTTTCTAGCCCACATCTTCTATGTCTGATTGTACAAAAGGGTGTCATTAGAATATATAGGGGGTTCATCTAGTATCATTTGGCTCAACTTTTAGCCAGCCCACAGCTTCAATCTCCGATTTAGGAAAAGGGTGTTTTTAGAATATTTTGGGTTTATTTAGTATCACTTTCTGCTCAAACTTCTAGCTAGCCCACAGGTTCAATGTCCGAATTAGAAAATGGTTGGTTTTAGAATGTTTTGGGGTTTATTTAGTATCACTATGGGCTCAAACTTCTAGCTAGCCCACATCTTCTATGTCCGAATTAGAAAATGGCTGTTTTTAGAATTTTTTGGGGTTTGTTTAGTATCACTATGGGCTTAAACTTCTAACTAGCCCACATCTTCTATGTCCGACTAATTAGGTATATGTCAGCATATTTATTAATTTTTTTTTTTTTTTAAATTTCAGAAATTTATGGTTGAGTTTAAGAAAATTTATAGTTGACTTTCAAATTTTCAGCAAATTCACTTGCGTGAAGAAACCGAAGAATTCCAATTCGGTTGAAAATTGAAACAATTCAAAATGGTATTTTACCAAATACTATGAATCCTAAAATTGAATGCGGGCAAAATTTATTAATTAATTATTTATATTTAATTTAAAAAATTTTATCAATTAAATCAATCAACAACACCGTGGATATTACAACCACGACTATAACACCAATCAATAGTCATTGATATTCAAATCACAACTTTTCAACTTGGTTGATCTTGATGATATAGAGAGATTTCGAATAGACGGCTAACCAAAATTAAAGTTTGTCATCAATGGTCAAGGTTGGAGATGCATAATTGAGGGCGAAAACTACACGTACAAACTGGCGAACAATGACGTGTATAGGGACTGAAAGAATCAACGAGAAGTAATCTTTAAAAGTGGAAGTAATCTGTTAATAGAAAAGATTGAATGGAAGTTATAATTATTAATGGCTAAGATTAGCTCTCGACATCGACTAGTTGAGGTAAGAACTTGCAACTTGCTTGTTCCAGCAAGCTTGCAATTTGATCGATTGGATTAGCATGCCCCACTTAATCAACATCATGAATTGACAGCACAATTTGGTGCCCTTTGCCTTTGGATCAAGTTTATCCTGAGAAAGATTTCGATAAATATGATAGTTTTCGCATAATTTGCATAATGATCTGGAGATTATATGAAGAACAAAACAGTTAGTCCCAATCCCAATCTTTTTCTGCTGCTGCATTGTATGTTGTATAATTTTCTTAGCCATGATATATGTTTGCACGGCATGCTAATGAATATGCATGGCATCATTCTCTATTATGTCTGAAGCTGAGATTGAAAATAGCCATGAAAATAGTCAATGCTGGCATGCCATTTTCTTTATGCTTCGAAGAGGAAGCTGGCAATCTAAAAGCAAAGACAGAAAGATGGTTTGAAATTTGGAGTAAATTATATAATACCTAACCTTGAAATTCCACCACTTTGCCTACCTTGAGTATGGTCTATATGACAACTTTCATAAAGAAAAGCAAATCGCTAGTCGAAGATTATGCTTCCCTTCCTAATGGTCTGGTTCATGCATTTGGACGCTTACTCATCCAATTTTCATGCAGTACTTCTCCAATAAAATTAAGGTCGAAATTTTCTTAAGCCAAATGAGAGAAAGCACTGCTACTAGTGCTCAAAGAATATGAGAGAGATCTGAATTATTAGGTGGAAAAGTAACGTGCATTTTCTTATCAAGGTTTCCAATAACGTGCAAAACTCTCAATTTTAGAATGCGTGTGATTCACTCAAATATACGTATTACCCACACAAGTTTAGAGTCCGCCAAATACCCATTAATTATAAGCTTTAAGTTATCAATAATCATGGTCACTTTGTGAACAAACCATGATAGACTTTTCTTTATAATATGAATGATGAACTTTCTTGATCATCTCTCAAACGAAAGATGCCCTACTTTTAATATTAGTGATGAAATATTTATCCAACCATACCTCATATTCTCCCCATATTTTATGCACTCCATGTGCCTGCAAACAAAATCCCATCAAATCAGATCTCTCTCTCGTGACTGGCCTACCTTTGTCATGTCACCTTTTGACTAAGGTCCAATCCAACAATGGGTTTCTTTTCATTTTCTTCTGTCAAGGAGAACAACTCAGATATCCAATTCTTGGGATATAAACTTCCATCTCTTTTGATTTTTTTGAAGAATTCTAGTTTCTATTACAGTGCATGCACCTGAAAAAAAGTGGGGAGACCCAAAAGCTCACGAGAGTCATGATTAAGAACAAGAAAAAGATACTAAAATATAAAAGAAACGATCCCATTTATTTTCCAAGGTAATTTATCAGTTTCTCATTGTTCATGTCAGGACAAGAAGATTATTATTATAGCATTATCAACATTATCAACTTAATTCATGTCGTGCTAGCTAGCTAGAGTTAGGTGGGTATTGGCAGTTAGTAGTTTATTTAGTCAGTTATGGAATCTGCCCGACTATTATATTAATCATGTCTAGTTGTATGCCTAGCTATGACATATTAATTATTATATATTTTGATTGAAGAAAGAAGAGAGAGGTCCATATGATTTGCATCCCAATTCCCATACATAATTTACAATTGAGAGTGAACGACTGTTGAAAGTTTTTTCTTGGGGGTTGGGGAAGGGCGATTATAATTAACTATAATGTACCTAATTGCCATTGTGATTTGCTTAATCTGGACTGCCTAGCTACTGTCAATTTAAAAATGGGAAGAACTTTGATGTTGCCCTTCAAATTGTTTACTTAAGGCAGGTTTAAGCCCTCTTGTTATCCATGATGTGCAACAGGTAATTAGGTCTCCATGTGTGAAAGATTCAACGACAATGAATGGGTTGGTAATTAATCAATTTCAACCACTAATTGCTCTTAACAACAACAATAATTAAAGACAAAAAGTGTGTCTTGCATTGAATTAGGAAGGATTATTTTGACTGCATTATGACCATGCCAATATGCTTAAGAATATTTGTATATGGAGATTATCACTGCACATGTGCACCCATGTGTAAAGGTGGGAATTAGACCAACAATTGACAAGGGAATGATTTTTCCGCCGCTCTTTCCCTTTCACTTGCCACACATGGGCGGCACTGTTCGCTATTCTTGTAGGAGTTGTTGGTTAGTTCTTGCCCACGATTCAGCTGATATTTTTCATGCATTTTCTATACATATATTTCATATTTTGTTATATTGAGATCATGTTTTTCATGGTCAGATTCGCCTGCAATTATTCTATATGTAAATTTACAAGTTCCCGAGGCTGGTAAGTTTATTTCACAACGAACATAAATTGAAAGTAATTAACACTTCAATATCAAACAAGTGTTTATCTTACTTTCTTACAATTATTTTTTCTTCAATTATACTTCACAACGAGAACTCTTAGTTACTTATAAATGAAAAGAAATTATTAACGTCGTTCTTTAGTTGAAATTTAGAAAAAAATAAGTGATTAAAAGAAAAATAATATCAAAATTTAGGAAGAATTATCAAAAGAATGTGTTTCAGTCTTTTTTATAATTATTAAAATTTTAAAAAATATTTTTATCATTATTTACATGTGTAATTTCTTTTTTTTAAAGTAATTAGGGATAATTGTATCCAAAACCATGGTCAAATCTACTAGGTGAAATGTATATCCATCGGTTGGTCAGATCTTCCACCAATTACGATATCTATTGGCTGTATGTAATTGAGGGATTGGGAAACTCCAATTATTTAGCTTAATTAAAACTAAGTAATGGTAAATTTTGGTTTAGCGATGCAAGTTTAATTTGGTCATAACAATTAGTCAACTATTGATTACAGATTTCATGATGTTTCTCCATGTGCCATCTGTTAACAACAACCATTATTACCAACTTAATTGTTACCAAGGCTGAATTAATCAAATAATTAAGCCAAAAGTTAGACTAATTCATCTGTTTTTGATTGGTTAACACCATGTTCTATGAGATTTACATTAAATCTAATTAAGTGGTAACCATCGATGCATATACAAGTGTCATTTTAAGACCCAGTACAGTTGTCCCCATGTTATGAAACCACTTGGTGGATTGTCAATGTCAAAACCAATTACAATTGCCGTATGAATCACGAAGTGTCACTTCTTTTTACAAGTGGGATTGCAGCCATTTTCTAAGTAGACAATTTGGTTAATAGTTAAGCTTCCACAAGTAGAAATTACGGCACATTATCATTTCAAAGAAAGTATTCCGATTTTCTAAACTCAGAACCTAATTGGATGCTTTTGTTTGGTATATTGTAATCCTTTTCTGCAAGTTGTCCTCAGCTATTTGGCCATGGATTGCACGAAAACATCAGCCTGTCGTGGTGCCTAGCCGATGGTGAAAGGGTGACCCCGTTCCCTATTTTTAAGGAAATGTTTGCAACTAGCAATGATATAACATATTGGAATTATCTATTTGATTGTTCATTCATAAGAGAGAACATCGTAACAAGTTGCATGAATAGACAGCAAAAAGCTTCAGGCAAAAGCATACATAGGTTAACAGAGGAGACATCATAGCTTTCTTTGATTCTGATAAT
>CP135547.1:423927-435020 GCA_032402905.1 Khaya senegalensis | reverse complement strand
TGTTATGTTTAATGACTTGCAACTGATGAAAACAGAACATTGGCATTCTGGTATAGGCAAAAAAGAACATCTATAGTTACTTTACTGATACAAAGACTGCTCTGCGAGACTTCTCAAATTCTGGCACTAAGAATTTATCAAGAAATTCCTCTTTTTTGGGTCGTAACATACATAGAACATGTGCGGACTTTTAAGTTACATGCCCTTGTAAATTACATGGCATCTTCTTCAGCTAAGATTATTTCCAGTGAGATTCATTTAAAAATTGCATATGTGCAGCTGGTGGAATTACTTGCAGCTTGATGTTGCCTCTTTTGGAGGATCTGTATTGCTTGAAGTGCTATCAGATGAGTCGCCATCAAGCTCCTCCAAGGCCAAATTATTCTTTGCATTACCTTCTACCATCTTAGGGATAAAAGTAGTGCAGAAGGGATGATTATTATAATGTTGTGGGTGGATAGCAGCAGTTGGAAAAGATTGGTACCCATACGTACTAGTGTAGGGACTAGGAGGAAATGCGTTTGTTGGAGGCCAATATAACAAAGGCATGAATATATTTGTCGCCTGTGGTGGAAATATATGATATGGGCTTTGATTGTGGAAGGTAACACTGGTGCCGGAATTGGTAATAACTTGGTTTGGGATTACCGGCGTATCTGTATGAGTCTGAGCCGGCACAGATTGATATGCTGCCATTGCACTAGCTTGAATCGGAGCATAGCCCATCAGAACAAACTGGGTGGGAGGAGGCACCGCAGTTGCGGGTGCAGACTGTTGAATTGGGAATCTCGGTGCGTTTTTAGGCTTACTTGTCGCGTTTGATTGCCTTCTAACCTTAGATTTTGTGCTAAGTTATTTTTATAGTCAACTGCTGAGAACCATGACTGGCCTGCTGAAACAGTAAGAAAATTGCAAATTGAGAAACTGTCTTGACAGAATTCATATCAAGTTCAGAGTTTGTGTTGGAGATTAGAACATCGCACCAAATGTCCTAACAACTCTAATAAAAAGCATTCGAAGTATGAATATTGTTAGGAGTTGAGATCTTACAGTATCAGAAGTTGTTTGATGTGGAAGAAATAATTCCTCTCTTTCAGCATCCTCATCTGTCCTGCAACAGGACAGTTATGTGTAAAGTCATACGATTGTCAAAGATCTGTTGCTAAGATTAATTAAGCTATTAAGTGAAGATGATGGTAAAGCAAGAAGTGAGAAGATTACAATTCTCACTTATTGCCCAGTTATTTACAAGTATGACGTATGCTTGCATTACTACATAAAGCAGCTGTAGTGCATTGCATAAGTTATTGTCTTGTAATTCTCACACAAATCGGTCTTGCATTTTGTCAGTGTGCATGTCCTACAGTCTTTTAGCACTACATACCTGTAATACTTTGGCAGTAAGTCTAGAGTTCGGTATTTTGTTTCCCTTTGAACATGGTCATCAGGAAAACTAGCCATGAACAAAAGAGTGATGCCCAAGGCCTTGAAGAAGAAGCTCCCACTGCGAACATGGACTAGCATTGCCATTCGACACATAACGGGTCCAAAAGATTTTAGCTTATTTCTTCCCATGCATTGCCTGACATATCAGGTAAAATTCAGCACGACGAAAATTGCAGGTTAGGATAAAGGATTGGAATAATATGACCAACCAACTTCTCAGTGCTTAGCAGTAACATTCCAAGGCTTGATTTCCATCAAATATATACTCCATTAAGCGAGACAGCAGAAATGAATGTAATATAATCAAAACCTTGCAAATCAATACTTGTAATAGAACTTACTCATTCTGAGGAAGATTTCTTGTCCTTCCACCATACTTAATGCACAAAAACAAGCGCGAGGGGTACGTAGGATCAGATGGTCGCAGAGTCTTTTCTTCCTCAAGTATTCGACCAGGGCAAAGTGTCGGGTTCTGTCTATTTGGATAGAAAACCTTCCGTCGTACTCCAGGATTCTCATATAGCACATGCTCCTGATAATAAATGATTGAGTAGCTATCTAATTTTAATACTTGCATTACTAGGAAATGAAAAACAAAAAGTTTGCAGAATAAAGTTGTATAAACTTACCCCAGGGTTCTTCGGAGACCCAGATGGTTCCCCCTTTCTCAAAATGCTAAAATGGTAGAAATCTAAATCTTACATATCTTCACATCCATGCCTTATACCTAGAGATGAAAAGACTATAATTTTTCTAATGGTATGGAACTGAGCATTTTTCAATAAGAGTTTCTGATTCAAGTATTCTCTTCACTTCTTTTGGACAGAAAGGCACTTTTGTAGGCTTTTTATTTGCCGGTACGCTTCCTGATACTGTATGAAAAACCTCTTTCTTTGGAATAAGAATCTCTTCTAATGCCTTGCATTCTTCATTCTTTATGACTTCTTGCTTATCAAGTTTTCCGAGATCCCCAGCATTAGGTGATTTGAAATCCTCCATCCTATCTTCCTTTTGGCTTAAGTTTGGAAATGTTGGCCCATTCTGAGCACTAACAAAATTTTCCAAACAAGGTAGCATTTCTGGATCAAAATTTTCTTGAAGCTTGTCTTTTAATTCAGTAGCAGTTCTTACATTCTCATCAATTTCTCTATTTTTAAGGTCTGTGTTAGTTTCATCCTCTTCATAGCAATCATCATCTTTATCCTCGGTTTCCTCTGTATCATCACAATCTGCAGCAAATTAACCATCCTTAAGTTTATCAAAATGCAGAAACTGAGTTTCATCCATGCTCATCCAGTTGACTAACTGGCTTTCCTGGCTTGCATCTATGCGGTGGATGCCATTTCAATTTTCTTAATATATCCATTTTCAGTTCAATCACTTGTTTCTAATTTCTTCCTTTTCAACTTCCTGATATACTTTTCTATGGCATTCAGACAGTTGCCCTGAGACTGAGAGAGAGCATAGGAGTAGAGAGTTGATGATGGATACAATACTATAAACATACTGGTTCTTAAAGAGTAAAATACATGTCCAGACCTGCATAATGAAATTGTGGGAATGCAAGTCTTATGCTGCTAGTACTATAACAAAAGCAATATGGATTTGGACAATATTATAAACTTCTTGCATCACTTGAAAATTGAGACCTAATCACCAAGAAACAACTAATAAAATTTGAAGAAGATATCAAAAAACTCAAAAATTAAACAAAAAAAGCCAAGGATGAAAATAATGAATTCAAAACAAAAGTTTCTCTTTATAGTTTTATTGATCATTTCAATTTGAGTTTTATTTTTGGTACAAAATAATTGCTATTTAAAGTAAACTAGTAATTAATCATAATTATTACTAACAACTTTAGCTATTTTACCTAAAAAAATAAATAATTCAATTAGTTAAATTAACTATTTAAGTAACAAAATTTTCTCTCAACTATTTTTAACCCAACTCAACTAATTTCTAATAACTAAAATTAACCAAATTTAGCTTAGGATTTGGATCATATTCACACAATATTAACTCATACCATACGGAATCCAACCTTGAACAAGACAAAAATGTGAGGGACAGTAATAAAATCAGAACAAGAATGGAGAATGCGAGTCTCTTACAAGTAAAATACTGGATCCTATTTCAACATTAACAATCCCTTTTTTGAGTACCAATATAAATTGTTCTTGGAAAATAATGATGAACAAACAACATAGCTGTAGAAAGGAAGTTCTGACAACAGTGATCAAACTAACTTAGTGATAACCGAGAACAAGTTATTCATATGAATTAAGATTATCTTTCATCAAAACCAGTTATGGTAAAAAGAGAAGAGCACATTTAGATCTTGAACAGCAAGACTACTAATGATTGAAATTAAATTCAAAATACTATTAAACACAACTGCAAATGTAAACAGAAGATAATAAAGTAGGCAATATCAAAATATAAATTATGCAATCATACTTGTCCATCTGTTAGAAGAAACTCCTTAATGATCTCTTTCTTGTATTTGAGCTTCGAGTAATGATATTTTCTCCATAAGTTCCACATTCTTTTGTCTCTGTCTTTGCAACTCAGCTGATATGTCTGCAATAACATTAACACCATCTCCTTTGACTTCTTGTTCTATGGCACGCAATGCAGATGCATTGACCAAACCAGCACAAGATTGGTGCTCCACCATTGGGTAAACAAAACAAAATTCCCTTTTGATCAAAACCTTAAATTTTAATTAAAGAAATATATTATGTATCAGAAAAAAAAAAAAAATGGAAGATACCGCTAATGAAAAACTCAAAAATACTTCAGAAATTAATAAAATAAAAAGACTGAGCAGATATTATACAAAAAAGCAAAAATAATGCAAAGTAGTTCAGTTCAAGGCAAACCCACATCGAAAAATGTGATTTTGAAAGGCAAAAATGGATTGGTTTATGTATACAAAGATGTTCATGGATTGAAGACTTGTATTGCAACTTCAAAAAAGCAATATGTATAGTTCCGATAAACAGGAGGCGGCAAAAGTTCTTCACAGAATGAAGAAGAAGGAGAAGAAGTGTCTAACACAAAGCGATGATGACACAGATGGCTAATGAAGAAGATATTGAAAGCGATGAAGACTGAAGATTGAAGAAGGAAGAAAACTCATGGTTTTTGGTTTTGCTTTCAGTGTTTGTAAATGGAAAATAGAACGGCGAGGGCTGAAGCATGCAATACCAAGTGCGCCCCTCTCTCTCAACTCAGCATCAACTTTATTTTTTTATTTCTTTTTCACTTTTAATTAAAAGATAAACAACTTATTCATTGTCTAAGCATAAAAACAAATGAAAGATTTATATCTACTGAAAAAATGTATTAGTCAATACAAGTTATTATACATGCGCTCAATCTTAACTGGTACTTTATTGTCTCTAAAGTTTATTATCTAACTCTTATTGTCAATCTCTTTCAATTCTCTCGATTTTTGGGAGATTCATATTTCTCGTAGTAATCTTTTATTAATCTAAAGTGCTTGTATTTAAAGGTTTATATATGAATAATAATTTTTATTTATTCTAATACTACTTATCACGAGTTAAGCGTTTATCATCAATTCAAAAAATTAATCTATTATACAATAATGTTTACTTTTCTTATAAATTTAAAATTAATTTTTATTTATTTTGATACTACTTATCACGAATTAAGCGTTTATTATTAATTCAAAAAACTAATTTATTATATAATAATACTTACTTTTTTTATAAATTTAAAATTAATTTATGTTTTAAACAATGTAAGACATGATATCATGCTAAAATTCGTAACAACAGTATTGTCTTTTTCTGTATAATTGTCGTTATTCCGCCTCATTTTTAAGCAACCTTATAGCATTCTAGGCAGTGTTTCAGTATTATAATTTACTATATCATGGCATAATTGACATGTTAGAATAAAACTACTTGCCTAACTAAGGTCCGACAGAAACTCAAAATAGTTCAGAATGTCAATGGTCACCCTTTTGACTAGTTTTTTTCAATATCATCTGTTGTAAGATGTGTAAATATTTACGGATATGTTTTCATCCCGACTGCAACAACTTTAATGTCTTCATTTTGGGTTAAAAAGATGTTACCAAACCTTTTTTAAAATGACAGATTCCCTGGTTACAGTGATTTAAGTGTAAACTTTTATAGGCATCGTGAAAAGATTTGTGCTTTAATAATAAGAACACTTGATGCAAACATCAACTGACTAAAATGGTTTTATAGGTATTGATTGGTGTGTGTCCTGGCCTGTCTAGACAATCGAGTCCATGAAAGCCATTGGCTTTTCCCAGGTATAAAGAAATGTGTGCACACGTGCATTTTTATATAATAGTACCCTTAATGAGTTACAGATGATACAACCTCACGTGGAAAGAAAACTTAAATGATCGTCTCTAATGCAATTTGTGTCAGGAGAATATGAAACTAAACCTTGGATTCCATCCTTCTATTCTTAAACAAATCCTAAACCCAAATGGGCAACCCTAATTTTTTAACAAAGTTTGGGAATGAAGATACAATTTCAGCCCTTGTTTAAGGATTTCTTGATGTGGGCAAGCAGTATTTCCATTTCAGAGTTGCCCAGTCGAGGAAGACCACAAGATTAGTTTATTCTTCTGCATAGGGTTCCATGGAAATAGTACTGGTTAAAGCTAAATGAATTCTGTAATGAGTACACACAACTCCTTGATAACTGGCTTTCTAGTTTTATCTATGTGAGAAATTATTTAATTGTTGCTTGTAGGTAAAGAATTGCGAGTTGGGTGGTTTTAAGAAATATTTTTATCTTGTGTAGTGTGTTCAGTGAGGCTAAGTCCAGTAATCAATCTACTTACCATTAGCTAGTCAGATGGTAAGTCATTCATCACGTCCGTTTCTCCTTCGATATATGGCATTATGAAGAATTTGCTCTGGTTTCAAGAACCGAATATTCTGTTTCAAGTGCTCTTCAATGGGCACATATTTCTGCAACTATTCTTGTCTGGTTTTGCAGTAATAAATAACATGTTGAGTGATCGCCATTGCTATCTCTTCTTCGTTGCTCTTCTTGCCAAAGGTAAACCGATTGAACAGAATCCAAGCCAAAAAAGGAAGGGGAAAAATGGGAATGTACCACTTGAAAACTAAATTACTATTGAGATATTCTAAAAAAGTAACTAAAGAACAAAGCAATCCTATCTACTGCGTCCACCTCACAGTACTGCATAACTCTTTCCAAAGTTATCAAAAGAATCAGGTCAAGGGGGAAAAAATTAGAGATTGAAGAGCTAGGAAACTTGAACAGACTAATGAATTATTCAGAAAGTAGATATGCACAAATACTACTTACAACACCATCTGAAACTAAATGACAGCCTTGTGAGCTTTAACTGCAAAGTTTGGAAATTGAAGATGCAAAGGAATTTAAGCTGGAAGATTGATCTTATTTGTACGGAAATTGTTTAGTTAATCAAGCAGCTCTCTTGCATGAAAATACACAACCAGTGGAATTAGATGAGCTTTGCAGGCTGTTGCGTCCCACTTCTCATCATTGTGCAGAACTCCTCGTAGTTGATCCTCCCATCCTATTAATTAGTTCAAATGACGTCAAAACCAATAGTGTTTCAAATGACAGTTTGAAATTATGAACCAGAAAAACTTACATTATCTGTATCGACCTCAGAAATTATTTCCTTGATGTTGGCTTGATCTCCAATTCCATATTCCTTCATTGCTGTTTCTAACTCATCACTTGTAATATATCTGTTAGAAAGTTTACAATTACACAGTTCATTTAATTTGTCGTCGATAGCACATTCACATAAAATCCTACAAAATAATTGTTTCTCCAGAATTTCCCAATTCTTCTAACCCCGTTAATCAACCAAGCAGACCTCAAATTGCATTAGTTTAACTGCAGATGAAATTTGCCTCACAAATTATACTGAACTAAATCTGGAAACATGCATGATTTAAATTTAGTAATGATGCTTGCATCTGTGACACTGAGTGTGGCGAAGAGCCAAAAATAATACAAGAAAACTGCTACAGTAGTATATAAAATAAGTTGCTGAAGTTTGTTTGGACATACCATCACTGGTAATACAAATGAAAAAGAAAAAAGAGGAAGACAAATGAAGAACACTTATGTGCTCTGTATTGTTATAAGCTGAAACTTGATGAAATGCGGGAAGAGTAGTATGAGATGAAATAGTATTATGGCTATTATTACGAATGCAGAATGCTGAGAACTTACCCACTATTATCTTTATCAAAATACTGAAACGCTTTATAAAGGTGTTCATCTCTTTCCAGTCTGTATCTATGCATCGTAGCCGAGATAAATTCAATGTAATCAATTGTTCCATTTCCATCCACATCAGCCTGGAATTCATTGCACAGTTAAAACAAGAATGCACTTGAGTATGAGATGTAAGGCATTATCCACAGTCAGTCAATTGAAAAGTGGTAGGAAACTTCAATTACTTACAGCTTCCATGAGTTGTTTAACTTCTGCTTCAGAGAGTTTCGAACCAAGTCGAGCTAAACCTGTCTTCAGTTCTTCATAAGTGATTGTGCCACTCTTATCAATATCCATGTTTGCAAACATTGATTTTAGACCTTTAATTTCTTCTTCAGATAGAGTTTCAGCAATGACCTGAGTGAATTTCAAAATTCACCAAGATTATTAAATGAGGAAGGATACAAAGCGCCGGTGGCAGTATGTGATGGTATTGAAAGGGGAGTGATGGTATTGGTGTCGGATTGGTAGAAGTGGTGATGTTGAGTTGATGACAACGGCGGCGGCAACATCATTGGAAAAGGAATTTGGGGTTGCAGAGGTTGTGGTTGGTGGCAGTTTTAAACAAAATCCATTACTACATATGTGGGAACGAAAACCCTCTGGAATGCCAATTTGAAATTTCTTTGCTAAATGGCATTCCAAGGGAATCGTGATTTCATCCACCTCGATTACCATTTAACAAAAATACAATCAAAAAAATCATTCTAGCATGTCACTTTCATGGATTTCATTTTATAAAAAGAATCAAATTAGATGTTCAAATCAAATATTTAGAAAGAAACTGACAATTGTCATGGGATTTTAAGCAGAAATTTATTACAATTTCTTTCTCTCAATTTAAGACCGGCAATTTACCTTCAATGCAAGCTTTTTGAGCTTGTTCATTGCCCTAAATTGTTTCATTCTGGAGAGAACTGCACTATCTATTGGCTTGTCAGATGCTTCTCCGCCTTCTCTAATCCATGGATGCTCTGTACATACAGATAACAATACTTCAACCAGAAGCACAGAAGCCTTAAGCAAACGCAATTCTCAGAAGAAAGTAAAATTATATCTTCATTGATATATCTTCATGAGAAAAATAAATTTCAAAATTAAACCTTAAATTGCCATAAAAAGTAGTTTCTATCGTGATTCACCAGCTATGTGAATAGGATATCAATCTACAGGAATGCCAATCATAATAGATATAAAAGAAAAGATACTAGGAAAAAATTCTTGACGTAGATGGACCTTAAAAATTGCTACCGGGAATAGCTCTAGAGCCTAATAGGATGACTTCAAGAGTTCCTTGTCATTTTCAGTGGAGCTAAGGAACATAGGGCTCATTACCAAGAACTTGTGCAGAAGTGATCCGTTTTCTTGGCTCTTGTGTCAGCATTTTCCTGACTAAATCTTTGGCACTCTCTGATATCGATGGCCATGGCTCACTTACAAAGTCAATCTCTCCTTTCAAAATGGCATCAAATATTCCCTTCTCAGTTTCTGCATCGTGAATGAGCAACATATATTACCACACACAGATTACAGAACATTTAGTTGAGAGGAGAATCTGAAAGTACACAAAACATCCAATGTGGCAAAAGCATATCATTTCCTTTACCAGCCCAAAATGGAGGAACACCACTAAGTAGAATATACAGAATAACACCTGCACTCCATACATCTATTTCCTTTCCGTAACTACGCCGCAATACTTCAGGAGCAATATAGTAAGCACTGCCTACCATATCACGGTACACTTTCCCTGAGATAAGTATCCAGCAAAAGTGAATTAAGTTTATGGCTAGATTGCACATAACATGTAAAATTCCACAAATCAACTGAAAGAATAAAAACTAAAAGAATTAAAGAAGTTGCAAAAGAGGAAAATAGAAATCCATGAGGCAAAATTATCAAAATGGCAACTCGAATGTCCAAACTTCTTCACCACACATCCAAGCCACAGAACGTGAAATGCATGAAATTGAACATCATGAAACCCAACCGATTTTGCAATTTCACATGAATTAAACCAATTCTTGAAACGATATAACTACCATCAAATTTCTCATGGATCATGTATCTAAAACAGTCCCAAAAAACAAAACACATGCTATATACCATACAAATTTAAAACAGGAAAAATTAAAACTTGAAACTGAAAATTGAACAAAAGATCGAAAATATCACCTTCGTCAATGAACACAGACAGTCCAAAATCAGTTGCCTTCAACATAGCACTCTCATCTTTTCTAGATAACAAGAAATTCTCAGGCTTGAGATCACGATGCATAATTCCCATAAAATGGCAATGCTGCACCACATTCACTATAGCCCGACAAAGAGCAGCAGCTGCTTTCTCAGTGTAATGCCCCTGAGCAATTATTTTATCAAAAAGCTCGCCGCCAGAGCATAGCTCCATTACAAGATGCACCGATTGTCTGTCCTCATAAGCTCCCCTGAATTGAACTATGTTTTGTTGACCAGACAAATGCTGCATTATCTGTATCTCTCTCTTTATGTCTTCTCTGTATTGTTTCTTCAGAAGCTTCCTCTTCAGTATCGACTTGCAGGCATAAGTATGGCCCGTCGAATTCTCAGTGCAAAAATACGTAATCCCAAATTGACCTCTACCAAGTTCTCTCCCCAAGGTGTAGAATTGTCTAATGTCTTCTAAAGGTTTGCCCAGAATTGTTTCTGGTTTTTGCACTGCCCTTGTGTTTGTAGCTGCAGATTTCAATGGCTGTGGCGGCTGAACATGTTGCTGTGGTTGATAACTCTGAAGGTTTTGTCTTGAAACTCCAGTTTGTTGGCTTGAAAGACCGGTGCCTGATCTGTAGGCATTAGTATCTGATGGTGGAACTCTTTCCTTACTGCCGCAGCAACCCATTGCGAGATCAAGATATGTGGATAAAAAGATGGAATTTGCAGAGATAATTCAAACAGAAAAATGGGTTTCTGAGAACTTCTTTTCCAGCGTGAATATGAAGGGAAAAAAAAGGTATAAGTTCGGATATGAAGAAGATGATGGGAGAGTTGAATGCGGACAAACAAAAGAGTAGTGCTCTGGGGGGAAATCTGCTTCTGAGGAAAATTTCTGTATGAATATATGCTAGGGGTAAATACCACCTTTAAAGTTTAGTAAAATTATATATACATATAATTTTTTAAAAAATTAATAAAAAATATTTTTATAATAAAATTATTATTTAATTAATTAAAGTATTAAAATAATTAAAATTATTTTATATATAATTTTAGATATTAGTTATATTTTTCACATATTTTTTTATGAAATTTTAAAAATTAACAAAAAAGTAACCTTAAAAATTATTTTTTATATTTTAATATTTAATTTA
>CP135547.1:265858-423427 GCA_032402905.1 Khaya senegalensis | reverse complement strand
ATATGCAGGAAAATCCAAATTATAATGAAAATTTAGTAGTCCTTCGCCTACCACCATAACCAGCCAGCATATATGGACTGAAGTAAACGATGCATGAACCTTTGCGTTATATATACTAAGGACGATTGAAATTTTCCTCCTCCAAGTTTAGTTCTTTAATTTTGCAATAAACAAGGAAGTTTCTGAAAATAATCAAACTTCATATGCGTAAGCATTCAGAGTTCAATTTTAGATTTTAAAACTTGAAATCGGTGGAAGTTTTATTAGTAAAATGGTCCTTAAACATGGCCATGAATGAATGAGTCGTTGAATCATAATTCAACAGAGTTGGTTGGGTTTGCCAGAAGTTTTGTGCCCATGATTACACGCCGGATATTGCAGCTGGCTGCTGCTTTATATTTGTACTTTGCTCGGCTTACGCTTCAAGTGTAGAAGCCGAAACAACCGATAGGTCACATGGCATCCGCATGACTGTTTTCATATCCTATATGGGTAGTGGTTGTTCCAATGCCGGCAGAAATATTGGAACAGCTAGTGGAGGAGGAGGTGGGAAAGATCATAGGGGCGGCGTCAACATATATAGGATTTGGAATGGGCATCGGACTTGGATTTGGACTCGGCGTGGGGAGCGTAGGGGAGCAAGTGAAGAGGGTGCGGGTTATGATTCCAACGACGATGGACATGGTCTTAACGGAGAAACCAAGCTACAAATGGGGATCGGCTCAGACCCGACCCTATAACACAAGAAAGTTGCCGGCACACTGGAGCAGGGTTAAGCCCGGCGCTAGAGCCGGGGTTGGGCCAAGACCCGAGCCCAACCTGATTTTGTTTAGCCTCCACAGAAGCCGTAGAAAAACCCACGTAAAGGCCTAAAGTCGTTACGGCCTTAAGCTAGCTGTCCGCTCTTTGTCTTTCTCTTAGCTTCCTGCCAGTTCGCCGAAGTCAACTCACCTTCAAAGCATTCAGCCATGGCTGACGTGGTACAGTACCGTCTCGAGGGCACGGTGGACGAGCTGGATGACCTGGAACGGCGCAGCCTCTTCACGCGTCGTGAAGTCAGCGAAATCGTTAAACAGTGCCGAAAGTTCGAGTACAGGCTGAAGAGACCGAGTCCGCTGAAGCAAGACTAGGCTTACATCGCGTACAAACTCAGCTCGACGCTCTTCGCCTTCTCAGGAAGAAATCGGTGGCGCGTGAATTAGAAAAAAATGAAAAATTGGGTTTCTGATTTTGCCGGAGTGGCGAGGATTCTGGAGATTTATAGGCTGGCGGTTCTGAGGTTCAAACGAGTCACTGAGTTGTGGTTTAAGTATTTGGAGTTTTGTAGGCAGCGTGAGAATGGCAGAATGAAGAGGGTAATTGTTTTGTTTTCTTTTTGAGTGTGTTGGTATGTGAGAGAAGAAGGAAGAGAAAGAATTTTAAAGCTGAATGTAGGTTTAAAAATGGAACTTTGTTGATTTGTAATTGGTGTGCTGTTTGGATGCTGAGAAAGTGACAGAAAAAACCTTTGGGTTGATTATCTCCGCATGGAGCTAACGTACCTTAATAAATTAAAGGCCAGGAAGGTTGCTCTTGGAGAGGATAAGGGAACTTTGGTTCGTGATCACGGAGACACCGATGAAAAACAATGGATAAATGAAAACAAAGATTTATTTATGCCGCTAGATGGAGAAATGGGAAATATTGATGGATCAAATATTGAAAATATGGATTCTGAAAAGAAACTAGATCTGTTTAGAGAACAAGGTTTGAGAGTTCTTCAAACTATCTACAGTGGAGCAGTCGAAGCTCTTCCTTTTAGTATGAGCCTGAGACAACGGTTCTTTGAGATATTAGAAGCCACAAATTTGTCTCAATCGGAAGCCAAGCGTGAGGAGATACTAAGTGACATGAAGAGAGACTTTTCAGGAGATCCGAAATATTGGGACCGGCTTGCAAGACTTGAAATGACTGATTCTGTAAGTAAGCAGGAGAAGAGTGAACATGTCATGCGCTCTCAAAAGCAGAAAGCTGTTGAGGTAAGAGTTGGTATGACTGAGTGATTGTAAAAACTAGCTAATTTTTTCATTTGTGGATTTCTTAAGGCTTTTTTCAACTGCATTATGCATAGGTTAACCAGCATCTGAGGGTCATAGTTGCCTTACAGAGAATTTGAGGGTACAAAATTGGACATTCTAAGCTAGTGAATTGTTTATCTAGCAATCACCTTGGATTCACTGATGTGTAGGTTTATGAGGAGGCTTTAAAAAATGTGCCTTGAAGCATGATGTTTGATTGGTATGCAAAGTTTTTGATGGATATTATTGCTCCCAAGAGTGAAGAAGCCAAAGGTTCTCAGTCATCTGACCAAGTTGATCACCATGTTTCACATCTCTTGTCTATATATGAAAAGGATGAAGCAATGGGTTGTGTAATCGAAGATATGTTTCACTTTACTTGCAACTAGGGAGATTAGATGAGGCCCGCAAACTAGCTGTAAAGCTTTGCAGTGGCAAAATTTCAAATTCAGTACAATTATGGCTCTTAAGGATCTCAGTAGAAGTTAGATGTGTTACAAGGAATGCATTCTCTCCTAATAAAGCTGACATGCTGTCCATCTTTGAACAACTGAGAAGTATATTGACAAAAGTGTCTGTATCAGAGACTGAGAGGTTGTGGCTTATGGTATGCCATCAATAAATCCTATAAACTTCTGGTTTGGTTTGAGATTGTGGCCATGAGTATGATGTTTAATCATTAAAGCTAGAATTGCATGACTGAACCTTTGTTGGCCCTTGTTGCTGGGTGTTGGGGGAAATATCATAATATGTGTGATTAATGGGGAATGCATGGATTAATTAATTTACATTTTCTCTCAATTGCACTAGATATTTCACGTGCTTATTGATTTAATTTTTGTTGTTTCCTGTACCGAGCTTTCTTTTCTTTCCTTTTGTTAGTTGCCCCTGTTTCATGTTCTTTCTATTTTTCATTCATAAACATCAAAGTGACGGAAGTTTGAATTCCAGCTGCAACGCCATGTGGTTTATATAACATAATTCTATACTGTAGGCTCTCAACTTCTTTATAAATCAAAAACGTTATTTTGAGAAGCTGGTGGAGATTTCCCTCATTTCAGTGGCTGAAAATGGAGGTGGTGAATATGGATTCTCCCTCCCTTCTGCGATCATCAATATTGTTCTCCAGAAAGACGGGATTCAGCAAGCAAGAGAGATGCATAAGCGGTATGTTTGCAAATGATGAGCTGCAGAAAATGTGTTTAATTAACTATTAAAATTTATCTTGGGTCTGCATAACAGCCTTGCAGACAATAGTCTGGTTAGTATGTTGTGCAAGTCGGTCTATAATAAAGGTTGTTGCAGTTCCATTTGATTTTCCCTCCCTAGCTTGGAGTGTCTAACACCAGTTTTGTTCTGGATGCAGATTTCTTGCTCTACCCCGTCCAGGTCTCATATTATATCAAAATTGCATTGAATTGGAATTGAAACGTGCATCTGCTGGTGATAAAGATTTGCTTGTCAATGCCCGAAAACTGTTTGAATCTGCTCTTGCGCTTATAACCAAAACACAAGCTTGTGGCGAGATTACTACTCTATGGAGACTAAGGTGAATTTTTATCTACTTTAGTTGAAGAAATTCATGCATCAGAATAAATTAGTGCCCTGTCTATGACTCAATTGTCATACAATAGGAAACAGAGGGGTTTAGTTAGTGCTATTAAGTACATAGACAGAATCTTTCTTCTTCTTCTTCTTTTTAACTTTGTTTTCATTCTTCCACAGTTGGGAACATCAGAAACTGCTACGGCTGTCTATTGGCATGCATGGAAGACCCTCGGGTACTCTGCTGCATTCATTGCTTTTCAGATCCATCATAATGTATTTCCTCTAATGTAGGCTAAAAGCCATCAATTTTGACATTGTTTCCTAATGTTTACCTTTGGTGGAGTGTAATTGAGGAGAAATCATGTTAGTTGTTCATGTATCGGCCTAAGAGGTGATACATTTTAATAATCTGGGGGAATGGTGGAGCATTAGGTGCAAGTATACCCTCGAAGAAGAACAATACATAAGGAGTACTATGAGTGGTGAAGCACATACTAAACTCTTGGCCATTGTGGACTTACAACCTGCACAAGCCATTGAAACCACCAAATGCATAATAAGCAGTGGCGAAAACAGTGTTAGGTATTTGAAGAAAACAATGAGGAATCAAGAATGTTTATTGTCAGGGAGATCTGACAAAAGATTAAGCAAAGCTGGCTAACCTCTAATGTGCTGAAAACTAATCGCATTCGGCTGGCAACAACTGATGGCTACTCGGCACATCCCACCACTGCCATTTGCTCTAATTGAAGAGTCTTCACTGGAAGCCTTTGCAAGTATACAAGAGAAAAGGAGGCAGAAATTGGTGAGCTTCTATCATGAATCCTGGAAACGAAGTAATAAGCAAAAGAGGATGATAAAGCACCTCACCATGTCATTCCCCGCACAAAATATGCATTTACAATGAGAGCACAGAAGCCTTTGCACTGAAGCAATATTTCATTCGACACTGCTGATGTAGATGAACACCTAAGTATAGTAAGTTGTGGTGTACACAAGATTAGTAATGAATATGATTTTCACAATTTGTTTGTGAAGGAACATCTAGCACAGAAAGTTATTAAGTTGAACTAAGAGTGAGGTACCTCTGAGAAAATCTTGCATTTCAGACTGGTGCTTCCACTATAGCTTTGCATGGCTTCGATTTCAACACCGGATTCCTTCAAAGCAGTAAGTTCTTTCCTTAATCCTTCATCAGTGCAGCCTAGTGCGTATGCATTTACTCCTGCACTGATGAACTCCTGATATACATTGACCAAATATATTACTTCGAGAAGACAGCGTAGCAACCTTCATACACAGATCACAACCAACAGATGAATTGCTTTTAGTTTGTCACCTCCACCACGGTCAATGACATTCCTGTATCGCCGGAACAAACTGAATGCCATATTGCGTGATGAATGATACTCATCATCCGGAGAGGTAGAATCATGTGATCGACACTACAAACATTATAAATTACACTACTCATAAAAGTGTTCAACGAAGTTAAAAATCAACCAAAAGTGAAAGGACACACTTTATCCCAAGGATAAGATATACCAACCACTTCTTTGAAGGCACTCCATGCCATAAATGATGAATATCAAGCTGATCACGGCCTTTCCAAGGAAAGGAGAGACTACCAACTACATTTTTAAAAGGACCCCGAAATGGGCTAGGAGAAATTGCAATGCTAGTCAAGGAATTAACATACGTAATCTTGCAAGGAGATGCATCATGCAGTTTGTTATAACCCAGATATCCCAGGCACTTGTTGATAGCTCCAGGAGGACGAACCGTTAACATTGTAGAACCATGATATAATTGCCTTTAAATGTAAGAATAAACACCCATAAGGGTAAAGAAAAGTAGAAAACAAAATAATTTCCAAAGCCATTACAGCTGTACAAAACTAGTGCCAGGGATTTTAACAGAGAATTATCAGCTGAATAAAAGTTTCACTTTTTCCCATTTTCTTGAAAAGCAAACAACATAAAATTTGGGCAACTTCCATTCCAATTCTTCTCTTAACTAGAAGTCAATTTCTCGAGCAATTAAGCAATCTCTTGACTCTTGATCATTAGTTAACTAATTCAATTCGATGGTCCAGAATAGTAATCAGCATCATATTATCATCATCATCAAACTTAAAAGCTTGAAAAGTAAGAATCTTTTCCTCTGAAGAATAAATTTTATCAGAAAGTAAGAGAAGAATGAGATTATATAAATTCACCAGTTTAGTTTCTAGATTAGCTCATGTGGGAAGAGCAGCAAAATGTTGCGGGCTTACTTTGAAGGATATGGCAGAATCCAAGTATGATAAAATGAAGTGGATTGAGCTTGAAGCCAGAATCAAGAAGCTTTAACTGAAGCCACCAATCTTTTGAATGGTTCCAAATATTCCATTGATTCCCATTTTCTCGATTTTTCTGGCTGTGTTACGAGGAATTGAGAAACGTGGGGACTTCTCCAATCAAACGGCCATTTCCCGATTTCGCTTTCTATGATTACTGCGATCATATAAAATACCTGCGTATTCCTGTCGTTCACAGAAACTACGTCGTTTTATCTAAGCAACAACGAAAGAATAATAAGTACTTGTTGGGCCAAAGCCCTACGGTTGGTTTCTCACCAACTTAGGTCGCCAGTCAGAATAAGAAGGATAAAAAAATCACCTGCACTCACTTACACAACAAAGAATCCTACTCCCGCATAACTGAAATCTCTGGTCGTGCTTCAATTACTTACATCATATCACCAACTGGGTACCCCGCAAACCTCGGAGAAAGCAGCCTCAAAAAGCCAGAGTCCTAGATTCTACAACTAGGTTAACAGCCGTTGATGTTCAAAGTTACACAGCAAAAAATGGTACAACAAATCTACACATGAACAGAAGTCATATAAAGAGATGGGGATGCTCAATATGCAGCCACTCACTAGCGATGGGGTTTTGTTTTTTTGTTTGCTCCACCAGCTCCTTCCACCACCAACCATTTCTTTCTTTTTCAATATTTTATTTAAAATAGTTATTTTATTCTGTATAAATCTGCTGTAGTGCTGGTAAATTTGATAATATCCCAACGAATATATATAAATCTAGAATTTGTGTTCTGTCTGGACCCTGGAGATGCTATTTTGTGTTCTCAGAATTGCTTGTTTTTGAGAGGACTGGAGCAAAGAAGAAAACCCATCTCTGTAAGTGTTCTCTCTATCTCATCCTCGAACATAACCGAGTTTAATATCTCTGTTTCTTGTGGTTACTCTTTCACTTCAAATTAATGATCTTAGTGTCTTGCAAAGAGATCTCCTTCTTGAACGAGTTCACGGTGTTTTGATTGCCATTCGCGTTCTTCTCACAAGTAATTTTCTTTTAGTATGTTCACTTTGATTTGTATTGGTCATTCATTGTATTCAAATGAATATGGGTTTTCATGATATAGAGATTATCTTCCGTCATTGACTATACACACTCATTGCTATATATATATATATATATATGAATAGATTTTCGGACGATTGTGGTTAGTGCTATTGTTTTTCAGTGTTATATAAAGGTTATGTTTGGAATACATAGAGAGATCCTATTGTAAGTTCATTATCATTATTAGAAAGATTTGTTTATGGTCAGATTCTTGTGTATAAGAAAATGAGAGGAGGGAGCCTGTGGCAGCTTGGACAATCAATCACCCGTCGTTTGGCTCAGACTGATAAGAAGGCCATAGCTCGTCGACACTTTTCTTCAGATGCTGATCTGAAAAAAACTGCTCTTTATGACTTTCACGTTGCTAACGGTGCAAAGATGGTTCCTTTTGCTGGATGGAGCATGCCTATTCAGTACAAGGACTCCATTATGGAATCTACTTTGAATTGTCGGCAGAATGGTAGCCTCTTCGATGTTTCCCATATGTGTGGGCTGAGTCTCAAGGGGAAGGATAGTATTCCTTTTCTTGAAAAGCTTGTCATTGCTGATGTTGCCGGGCTTGCCCCTGGAACTGGAACTCTTACTGTCTTTACGAATGAGAGTGGAGGGGCAATTGATGATTCGGTCATCACGAAGGTGAAGGATGATCACATATACCTTGTCGTGAATGCTGGCTGCAGGGATAAGGATCTTGCTCACATCGAGGGACATATGAAGAGTTTCACGGCCAAAGGTGGGGATGTCTCATGGCACATCCATGATGAGAGATCTCTTCTTGCTCTCCAGGTTCATTGGATTTTACTTTTGTTTGCCTTGAAATTGTTTCATTACTTGCTACATATGTGATGAATTCAGTTATTTCAGTTTCACTGAGTTGGCATCGTATGTTACTAGACATGGCTTGTGTGATGTGTATGAAGGTATTATGGACTGATTCATCTCTTGACACATTTGTTTATTCTCACTCAAAATCTTCATGCTTCATGAATTCCCCTAGATTTGCCACAATTATGGAATGAGGCAAGCTCAAAGTTGATAGCTAGTGTTTCCTTAACTTGCTAAACATCCTCTTCAGTAATATTTGTTAAATATCTTCTTGATTTTTCTGTTTCAGGGTCCACTTGCTGCCCCAGCTCTTCAACACTTGACAAAAGATGATTTGAGCAAGTTATACTTTGGGGAGTTTCGAATTTTGGATATCAATGGTGTTTCCTGCTTCCTCACCAGGACAGGGTATGCTTTTGCTTTCTTCATATTCCTCTTGTTCCCTCCATCTCTTCCTATATGTATGTGTGAACAGAGCAAATTGAATATTGCAAATGCTTTTGATCTTGCCTCTTTTTGTAGCATTTTCAGTTTTACATTTCCAAGTTCTGCTGTCATTCTTTAAGTTGTCAGCTCAAACTATACTGGGTTTTTGACTACCTGGTGCAATTCTCAGGTACACTGGTGAAGATGGATTTGAAATCTCAGTTCCATCGGAGCATGCAGTGGATCTTGCTAGAGCAATTCTGGAGAAATCCGAGGGGAAGGTGAGATTGACAGGGCTGGGTGCTCGAGACAGTCTCCGACTTGAGGCTGGGCTGTGTTTGTATGGTAATGACATGGAGCAGCACGTGACACCTGTAGAAGCTGGCCTTACCTGGGCCATAGGAAAGAGGAGGAGAGCAGAAGGTGGCTTTCTTGGTGCCGAGAAAATACTCAAACAACTTGCAGACGGTCCACCAGTCAGACGTGTCGGATTCTTCTCTTCAGGTCCGCCTGCCAGATCACACAGTAAGGTTCATGACGAGCAAGGCAATCCCATTGGAGAAATCACCAGCGGAGGATTTAGCCCCTGCCTTAAGAAGAATATCGCAATGGGGTATGTGAAATCTGGATTGCACAAAGCAGGTACCAAAGTTAAAATTGAAGTTCGAGGAAAAGCCTACGACGGAGATATCACAAAAATGCCATTTGTACCAACAAAATATTACAAGCCATCTTAGTTCATGTTTGCTGTTTCAACACATGGATCTCTTTCTAATCAGTTCCTGTTTTGCCTTGTTTGACAAACATTTGCTGCTTGGGATAAAACTTCTTTCTCATCCTTATTTGCAAACAAGCTCTTTTGTCTTGCATATTCTTAAGATTCCTATTACCTGAATAAAAATGTTTACTTTGAAACTCAGACATTCAGACATTCAAGATGAGAAAAAGAAACAGAGAATTCCCATTCAAATAAGAAATGAGCAAGGAAAACTCCAAGTTTAAAACTAAAGTTTATACGAGCTTCTCAGAAATCATAGAAGTTGATATATATTTTTCGGTAATTACGCGGTCCACCTTTTGGATTGCAGCTTGTATTATAGTTTGAAAGTTGACCATTCAACGACTTGTGTTATAGGTAAGAAATCGACAAGGTCGTCCACATAATGATCCTGATTCACAAGTGATATTGTTTCGGTGAATGGTAAATGGCAAATGGCTCACGTACGAGTAGGACTAGTCCTTCGGAGTATCAAATGAAAAATGTCAATTCAAAACTCTGTAGTCTGTAAATTGGAATAGATTAACATCTTCTCTATACAATATCATACAAAGAATTTGTTTGATAAAAGAATTAAAGAATCAAAGTTTTTATGGACGAAATCAAATCACAAATCAGAAAAGTTTGCTTGCAAACTCGTCTATCTCAGCTCCCTCTATGCGAGAATAGCTTGATTTTTTAGCAAGTTCTCTTAGCTCTGATATGCTTCTTCCCAACTGCAAAGCCACTTTCATTTCAAACATCTCCCCGTTTTCTCTCTTCTCCACTTCACTTTCGTTCAAACTGGATTCGATCGATTCTTCCAAAAGTGTAAAGAAGCCGGCACAATTTCTGTACATCTCTAACACCATACCAACCTGCACACCATGTTCAAATGTGTTCACAGTGGTAGCTAGTGCGCCCGCAGCCACTGCAACAACCGCAGCCCACGACCCGTGAGATGACCCCACGAAAGCAGACCCAACAGCTGCAATTCCCGTGAGTACTGGCCCTGAGATCGCTAAAATCTTGTTCATTTTCACCCCCAAGTCGCCTAGTCTCACATAATCTTCAGTGTCTTTTCTCTTCAACACTCAGAACAATATCTCTCATTTCCATTTCCAGCTTCTCACTCCAGCCGTTATTCTCCATCTTATTCCTGCTGTTCTGCTGGGGGTTGTTTTGTTGGAATTGATTTGATGGCCACCAAACAGCCGGCTCAAACTTTTTGGGGAACTTATCGATCATAATTGATTAATATATTTAAAATTTTACTCTTTTTTAATAGAAGTACACTTTAAAAATATTTTAAGAATTCGCTTAATATTTTTATAATAATTATCTGTCTCTGTTATGATTTCATAATAATTAGTCATGAGACAAGCAAAATAGGCATTGATTTATATATTTAAATTTTTTTTTAATTGAAGTACACTTTAAAAATATTACTTCGAACCTTGTCTTGAGTTTAAATATATTAAACATTCAATTACTTATTATCATATGTGTATGTGTGTGTGTATATATCCTATTTAAAATAAGTATAGTGTCATATGCATTACAAGTCCAACAACTATTGAGTGTTTAAATATATTAAACATTCAATGACTTATTATTATATATGTGTATGTGTGTGTGTGTATTCCATTTAAAATAAATATAGTGTCATATGCACTACAAGTTCAACAACTACTATATTAAACATTCAGTAACTTATTATCATAAGTGTGTATATATATATATATAACCCATTTAAAATAAGTATAATATCATATGCACTATAATCCCAATAACTACATAGTAGATATTGTTTACTTTCATCATATAATCTTTTACGAATTTATTTTTGAACTTTACATCCTACATCGGGTTGCAACCTAACTCTCATACTATATTCATGAATTTATTTTTGAATTTTACTACTCAAAATGTATCTACTTAATTAAAAAATTCAAACTATATATTATATAGTTCAAATTCACCTACTAATAATATGAAATATAACCGTTGCTATCTTATAATTATATATAAATAAAATAAAAATTGTGTTGCTTAGGTTAATAAAACTGAACTGCATTTAATGATATCAAAATCATCCCTTTACAAGATTATACAGAATGTTTGTTAAGAAAAGAATCAAAGAATTGTTATGTGTTTATGGACAAATGAAATCTTGCATCAGAAAAGTTTGCTTGCAAACTCGTCTATCTCAGTTCCTTCTATGCGAGAATACCTTGATTTTCTCGCAAGTTCTCTCAGCTGTGATACGCTTCTTCCCAACTGCAAAGCCACTTTCATTTCAAACATCTCCCCGTTTTCTCTCTTCTCCACTTCACTTTCATTCAAAGTGGATTCGATCGATTCTTCCAAAAGCGTAAAGAAGCCGGCACAATTTCTGTACATCTCTAACACCATACCAACCTGCCCACCATGTTCAATTGTGTTCACAGTGGTAGCTAGTGCGCCAGCAGCCACTGCAACAACCGCAGCCCACGACCCGTGAGATGACCCCACGAAAGCAGACCCAACAGCTGCAATTCCCGTGAGTACTGGCCCTGAGATTGCTAAAATCTTGTTCATTTTCACCCCCAAGTCGCCTAGTCTCACATAATCTTCAGTGTCTTTTCTCTTCAACACTCGAACAATATCTCTCATTTCCATTTCCAGCTCCTCACTCCAGCCGTTATTCTCCATCTTATTCCTGCTGTTCTGCTGGGGGTTGTTTCGTTGGAATTGATTTGATGGCCACCAAACAGCCGGCTCAAACTTTTTGGGGAACTTCTCGATCATTTTACCTATCAAGGGAAGTGGGAATGCTTTGTCGAGCGCCAAAACCTTCTCCATTATCTCTTTCACATCTTCTATACTGGGATTCCTAACAGCAAGTACTGTTTGTATTTCCCTCTGTAGTTGCTTGAACAACTTTGTTGCATTACGTTGTTCTTCAGCAAGTTGTGAGGGCTGGATCTTGTTCATTATAACCAACATCCCCGTGGCTGTGGAGAACAGAAGTGTTGATGATAACTTCAAAGCCAATAGAGAAGCACCTGCACCACCGGCAGCTGCCACACCAGACATGGTTGCAGCCGTGAGAGTAATCATGTTGATAGAATTCAAGAGAAGTGAATTCCAATTCTCACGCTGCTCGCCGATGTTTTTGTGCATCTCTACTCTATCAGCAATTGCCTCTAAGATCGAATAAAGTTGGGCTGAAATAGAGGTGTCGACACTATTCTCTTCTCGTATTATTCTTCTAGGAACAATCTTTTCTACTGGGAATGAGCTCGTGAATCCACCATCATCACTTATCTTTAGTTCCTCCACCAAGCCTTTGTATGGTACTTTTAATGGCGAGAAACGGATTTTGGGAAGTTTTGGGACAGATGTAGCAGCATTGATTCTATTAGAAGAAGAAGAAGTGAACAAGAGATTTGATGCTTTTAAAGAAGCCATGAATCTGTTTTCTCTGATATCTGTTTCGTTTCTTTGTATGTATTTTTCGAAGGTAATTGAGATTTGAGAATGAAAACATAGAGGCACAAATTGCTCTTATTTATAGCAATCGCAGTTACCAGAGAAGAACAGGTCATAGTTTGAAAACAACGACCGGCTGACGCTGACAGTTCTGACTCGGACAATCAGATGACCAATTCCCTATTCAATATTCGTAAATTTGTTTTGTTACAGGTCAAGATTTCCTCCCATGGCTTCGGTCTGAATTCCAAGATGCCACAATGCGGACTAGTTGTCCTTGCAAAACTTTATTAACAAAGTAAAATTATTTAATAAATTAATTAAAAAAATTTATTTATTAATAATAAATAAAAAATTAAAAAATTATTATTTAATCATAATAATTAAAAAAATATATAAAATATTTTTTTATTTATCAATAAATTTTTTTATTAATTAAATAATTTTATTATTTTTAATATATTAATATAATAAAATTATTCTACTTAATTTTTTTTTAAAATTCTATGTATTCTTGTCATAAATTAAAAGTTACTTTAATTATCTTGATAATATAATATTAGTTATTAATTAATTTAGAATTAATGGGAACAAATAAAAAATGTTTCAGTCTTAGTAAAAATATTTTATGACTTCATTGTTGAAGGGTTTAGAAAGATTTTAATTTCTAATTAATATTTGATTAATGATAATTACTGATTAGTCAACCACCACGTGAAGGAGATTGACCTGGTTAGCGAGCCGAACCAATTGAATCCAGCCCCGATAGAGTCGGGACAAATTTGGAAACAGAATATGCGGCGAGTTATAGTTATGATTACTTTTCTTATATTGGATAATCCGTCGCGTTTTTCTGTCCGACGTGGCGTCAGTGGACCCGAGATTGTCGGAACTCGCATGGAAGATATTTTATTACAGCGAGGGAAGCTAACTTCAGCCCGTACAGAGGAGTAGCTTTTATGAGCAAGTTATTTTGTAAGAATCTCTGCGTTTTAAGATTGGAAGAAGAAGTAATTCGGTGAGAAAATGGGATCAATTGCAAAGAAAGGATTCTAACGGTACATCATACAGCTTCAGCAACATCCTTTGAGAACTAAGGTAATGTCCGACCTTTATCTCTTGTTCTGTTGTTTCATTTTTTTTCTCAATTGGGTTTTCGTTATTGTGTTTGATTTGTGTTTGGTGGGTGAGAAGTGGAGGAAAGACAGAGAAAATTGACAACTTGGGATTTCATAATTTTGTTATGCAGGCAATAACAGCTGGATTGTTGTCAGCAATCAGTGACATAGTTGCTCAGAAACTAACTGGCATACAGAAACTTCAGTTGAGTCGTCTATTGCTTAAAGTGGTCATTTTTTTTTTTTTTTCCTCATTTCATCTCTTTTATATATAATTTTCCAAATTAATTGAAGATAATTAATGTTGGGATTGGTACGTTGTATTGATATTACTGCTTCCATGTTCTTGTAATGGCTGGAAAATTAGCTTTTAACACCTTTGATTCATTGATGAGTGAAGTTGTAAAGCTCAAACTTAGCTTTCTGGCACTCTGAGTTGTTTCCATTTTATTTATATTGTGGGTTGTTGATTTTATATACAATTAGAATGTGGAAATGATGTTGTTGTGGCGAATATTTTTCGTTGTAAATTAGGTCCACAGTTGCCAAAATTTATGCCTTTTTATGTTGTTATCTACTTTGTATCAAATGCATACTCGGAGGATATTAACAAACTTGCTAGATGTGTTAGAGGGGGCAACTTCTTTTAAACTGGGAGTACATCCTCCTTCATGTTTACTGTCCAATTTTGTGCTCTTGCTAGTTTGTGGGTTGGAATAGTATATGAAATTTGTTATTTCTGACATTGGCATGGATTATTTGAACAATGCTTGTAAGTACACACTACTAGATGGGAATTTGGGGCATGAGTAATTGAGTTTTTCACCCAAACCCGATGACAACTCTGCCCTGGTCTTCCAGCTTTGCTCTTCCCTTTTGGAGAACTATAAATTCTTCACACTTGTTCGGTGTTAAATGGTGTCTATGCAAGCTTTTGGCAGGAATCATTGTTCAATCATAACTAAACCATACTTGCATTTTTTTTTTTTTATCTGTGCTCTGTATTATTTTTGTAAATTTGACATCATCAGAAATTGTTGGAAGAAGTTTGGGTCTTTATGTATCTTTTAGAACTTTTTTTTATTGGGTCCACAAAGTTATCATGTGGTATTAAAAGGGATTAGCCACAAAAAGAGGTCCAAATATTGTTGCTTTATTAGATACGTCATCTGCTGATATGTTGGTGTATATGTATATTGTTGACATGTTATCATTTATCTCAATAATGCAGCTTTTTGGATGTGCCTACCTTGGTCCCTTCAGACATTTCCTGCAGATAATACTAGGTAAAATTTTCAAGGGGAAAAAAGATACCAAGACAGTTGCCAAGAAGGTAAATTACAACCTCTCCAACTTCAGAGGTAAAATTTCAACTTGAAACGAGAAAGTTACTCTCAAGTTCCAACCTAGCTTCATTTCAGGTCACTTTTCTGGCATAAGTGAATGAAATCCTTCTAAAATGCTGAATTATATTATTTTAGGTGGTGCTGGAACAGTTGACATCTTCTCCCTGGAACAACTTGATTTTTACGTCTTACTATGGGATGATTGTTGAGGGTAAGTTGATACCGCATGATATAAATTTCACATATAGAATGCTGCATGTGAATCATATGGGGTGCAAATGGATTTATCATATATTGTTGTTTTTCTAAGCAACATTTAATATTTATTCATTTTGATTTGTATGTGAAATCATTTTTAAAAAAAGATACTAGAATCAAACCGAATGCTTGTCAGAAAACAGTTCTAGCAAGGGCCATCCAGTGTCCATATCAACTCTGATTCCAGGTCTGCATTAATTTTGAAAATCATGATAAAGTCTAAACCTTCAGCTTCTCAAACAAAGACTGAAGATTCAAGCGTAGGCTAGGATATCAGTGATTCTTATATTTGTACCCTGAGAAATAATGTACAACTGAAGTTCTGCATTTCAGTAACAATCAGTAAAATACCCGCTGCTTATAATTTAACGAAAGTGTGCACAAATGCAGGAAGACCTCGGATGCAAGTGAAAGCTAAAATCAAGAAGGACTACCCGACAGTGCAGTATACAGCATGGACGGTATTGCTATGTTCCCATTACAAATTGTGGTGATCACTTTTCCTAATATGAAACATGAATTCTTGACATCTTACATCCTCATTGAATGAAAATGCAGTTCTGGCTGGTTGTGGGTTGGATAAATCATCAGTATGTCCCTCTGCAGTTCCGTGTCATTTTCCAAAGCTTTGTTGTAATGTGCTGGTACATGCTCTGTTTCCCCTGTGATTTACTTCCCTTGTGCTAATTTTCCTTTATCTGCAGTTAATATATATTTTCAAGGTGGAGATAATGGTTTGTTTTGGCTCATATTTCAGGGGAATATTTCTGAACCTACGGGCTAGGACAATGGCATTGCCAAAGGCTAAATGAGGGGAACGAAAGCATCAACATATCCATTTCTGAAACTCAAAGTGATAACACTTGCTATAAATATTATGTGCTCATTTTATGTAGCGTGGGCAGCCATGAATACTAGTCCTTGATCTTTTTCTTCTGCATCCCGAATGTTTGATTGATTAGCAAGGTTATCAGTTGAGTTATCCTCATCTTCTGTTTGATGAACACTAACTTCTCGTAATCTTGGTTCTTAGATAATCATCTCTGGACATGTTTATATTCGTTGCATTTCTGGTTAATTTTGAAAGTACACTTCGCCAATTTTACTTGACAGCCAATATTTACCTATCACCTATAATTTAGCAGCTATGAATCAAAAGCCACAAAATAATTCAACTCCAGACATTCTTTGTCCGTTATTACAAATGCAGCATGACAACTGTGTATTGATGAGAGATTGAATGACATTTGTTCCCAAATTTCTCGAAAAGAACATTATGAGCCATGAATCAAGTAG
The DNA here is from genome assembly GCA_032402905.1 of Khaya senegalensis. Lineage (NCBI taxonomy): Eukaryota > Viridiplantae > Streptophyta > Magnoliopsida > Sapindales > Meliaceae > Khaya > Khaya senegalensis. The sequence continues at coordinate 406,916 of CP135547.1, read as the reverse complement.
TTGTAGACCCTTGGAACTTCTGCAAAATATCTGTCAAAATCTGCAAGCACTTTAGAACTGGGAAATTATTCATGCGAGTTGCGAGGACCTTCAATATTTCCTCTGTAAATTTGACTCTGTACAAGCAACTTTTAAATAATCGCTAAATTCATGGCAGATGCAGCTGCATTATTAGTTGAAAACAGCACCAGAATGCAAGGCATACGCATGAAGAATCATATTAGTCGTTAAATAAATAGCCATGTGAACTACCGTTTTCAATTAAAATCATGTGGATGTGCTACCAAATGTGCGCGGTTAATTTATTTTATGCAATTGATGACCTGCATGCAATGTAAAAGGCGAGACAAAACTGGCTTTTGTCCCGAGGCTATTGGCTACTTTCAAGGTTTTACTCGTTAATGGAGTTTGAAAGTCAGCTCTCCGCGTAGGAAAACGCCAAGAATCAAGCAGTTGAATTATACGTTAGGAGCACAAAAATTGAACGGGGTTCTAGTTTTTTACTGCATTAACCTATTCAAAATTGGCAATTACCACTTAAGTTCTATATTTTTCTGCATTTTCTTAAACAAGAGTATAATTTATCTATTCATATCAAGTAGGTCCCCAATCAGCACTCCTTTCTTTTTTTTTTCCTATCACACCCAATCCACAATTTGCGCTGCTTCATGCACAAATGCAAATTTCTTTTAGGTTCAATACAAGATAGAATCGATCTCGTAATAACTTGATCCCGTAATACAAATAAAAAAAATTATACCCTTAAATATACCTTCTTAATTTCTAATAAAATAATAAAAATATTATTTATTATTAAATACCTTTTTGTTATCAACAATTATATTAAAGGGTATTTTGTTATTTTAATTAAAGCTAAAAGCATTCTTTAGTTTTAAATGATATATAAATAAATTTAACATACTTTAAGTACTGAATTATGATTAATATATAATAAATTAAAAAAAATTTAAATTTTTTTTAAAATTTTAAGAATGTAAATGATATTTTATAATTTTAAAATTTATGTTTTGATGTTGTATTGTATAAGGATAAACATCATTTTTCATGTTTAATACTCTCTTAAGCTTCTCCATTAATACCATAGAATATTTATGTCGTTTTAATAAAAGTTATGGTCTTATTTAATATAATTGAATATATTATAACATTTTATGAAAAACAAAAAAGATTCGTGACCTATATGATAAAAATCATTCAAAATTCAACCTAAAACTTGTTTCACATACCCCCAACTTGTATAAAGAGCAGGCAAGTGGAATGAAATCTCAAAACCAATTCATTTGACTCTTGATCTAGAGATATAGACTGAGGGCAGAGTTCATTAAAGGAATTTAACTGGATAGGGAGCTCAAATGGCAACAATTCAAGCTTCTTGTCTCATGTTTTCATCTGGTCTATCTTCATTGTATCGTCGTAGTTCAAGAGTAGTTACTGCTACACTCAATGCATCGAAAATCCGGATGAATCATCATCTTTCTCTTCCAAAACTCCCAACCAGATATTTGGTTGAGGATTTGGACATGAGAAATGGTTACAAGATTGCAACCAGTACTACTCAAATGGACAAAAATTCCAGCTCTAGCTTCAACCCTTCAAGGGTTGATGATGATGCTGATCCAGTAGTGATTGCAAAGTTTTATGCGATCCTGGAAGCTGTTGCGGATAGAGTGGAGATACATAAGAATATTGGAGAGCAAAGGGATAATTGGAATCACCTGTTTCTGACTTCCATTAATGGAATCACTCTCAGCGCCGCTGTCATGATAGGATTAGCATCCGCAACTGGAAATGGAGCTTCTTTTTTGGCACTGAAGATTTCTTCTACCATTCTTTACACCGCAGTCACTGGCATGTTGGTTTTGATGAACAAAATTCAGCCATCTCAACTAGCTGAAGAGCAAAGAAATGCTGCTAGATTGTTCAAGCTGCTGCATGGAGAACTTCAAACCACACTAGCTCTCGGAAATCCTAATATTGCCGATGTGAATGAAGCTATGGAGAAAGTTTTGGCGCTTGACAGAGCATACCCACTTCCATTAATCGGTACCATGCTTGAAAAATTCCCTTCCAGGGTTGAACCAGCAGTGTGGTGGCCGCAACAAAGGCGAAAACGAAGACTTATAAAAGGGAATATTAACAACAATGGATGGGATGCCAAGCTGGAAGAGGAAATGAGAAATATTGTTGAGGTTTTGAAGATGAAAGATATGGATGATTATCTAAGGTTGGGGAAAACAGCATTGAAAGTCAACAAAATCTTAGCGAATTCTGGTCCTTTGCTAACTGGAATTGCAGGAATTGGTTCAGCTTTTGTGCGAACAAATCATAGCTCGTGGGCTGTGATTGTAGGAGTTGTTGCCGGAGCATTGGCTTGTGTTGTGAACACATTTGAGCATGCTAGTCAAGTAGGAATGGTGTTTGAAATGTATCGTGGAAATGCTGGTTTCTTCAAACTCATGGAAGAAACTATAGAATCGAATGTCAATGAAAAAGACGTTGAGAAAAGAGAAAACGGAAAATTGCTTGAAATGAAGGTGGCTCTCCAGCTGGGACGAAGTTTATCAGAACTCAGAAATCTAGCGGCTTCTTCTTCAGAAAATGGCCAAGCTGCCATTAAAGAGTTTGCAAGCAAGTTGTTTTGATTAACCTATACGATGTAATATCATCATGTATTGTGCATATTATTAATTTAACTTGTCATTTAATCCATTAATTCTAGATATAATTTGAATCATGTCGACATTAATCCTTGAAGAAACACCAAATATTCCATGAATAGACAGGAAATCATTTTCAAATCCATCCACTCTTTACCTGGACTGTGATGATGAATCATGATACCCTATTTGAATCCGATCCATCACATGAAATAATATTTAAATATGTTATCAGACATTTAGTTATGAGCTGTTTTTCTGATAATAAAATAAAATAAAACAAAAAAAAAAGAATTAACAGTATAAAACAAAATTGCACAGGTGCATTAGCATCGATTTTGATTCTTCCTTGGTTGGTATAATCACTAAAATAATTCAATTTATCATATTTATTTATTACTGGTTTTATTTGACTTTTCTTATGGATGATTAATTTGTTATGTTGGTCAGAAATAGTTAAAATATTTCAAGCTCGCAAGAAAATTTCAAAGGGTGTACTAAAAGACACTGCTACTGAAGCGACAAGGCATGGTGTTGCAGGTGGGAAAATATTGGAATATGGGAAAGAAAAATGACGAAGAGAGAGAGAGAGAGAGGTATACACAGCTGCTGCTTCATCTTCACGAGTTTATATATTCAGAATATCAAAGAGATACATATACACGTTAAGCTGACTCGTTTGGTCCAAGAAAACATCAGCTTTGGACTTGGATTTATATGTAAACAATTCCTGGTCTAATATAAAATACTTAGGGTTACAAACAAAGATGAATTAGCAGCTAAATTTAGAAATCAATTCTCAAATCACGAGCTAAATTCTTGGTTGCTTCCCTGATACACACACGCTTGGTTTTGTCATTCCAAATTAATAAACAAATGAAAACAATGCTTGTACCATTCTTTCCACACTGCATGCCAAGTCAAAGTTGGGATGCTACCTGCATCCTCAGGTAAATTCTCCAGCCAACAGAGGAGGAAGAAATTTGATTATCGTCAAAACATTATTATAATCCTGGTCAATACAAGGGAATAGAATTTTAATGCAGACTTGAAGGGCAATGGAAGAAGAAGAAAAGAGATATGAAAGCGGTTCACCCTCCTCCTGATATATCTGCATGAGTACATGCCTTTCCCTGGAGAAAGGGGAAGAGCTTGTCGGTAGCTAGCATGGCAACAGGCGTTGATAATGGATCGATCTGCACGGCAGGGTTATTGTAGCAGAACTTATTTTGAAAATATTATTTAGTATTTGTTTTACTAAATTGTAATTGCAAACAAGCCCTCACAGTGTTACTCAATTCGAAATAACCCATAATGAAGCAACTCTTTAGCAAAATCCTAAAACAAATTTTAAAACCAAAGAACGAAGGCCATAGTCAACGAACTCTACCTCCGTTCCTTTCGTCTTCCTCTCTTCATTGATCCCATAGTCTCAATGCTATCTTATTATTAACAAACACCCACTTCTGCATTCCACTCTCCTTTGTCTGAAAATCCAAGAAAAAGGGCAATTTTTTTTTTTTTTATATTTTTTGTTGTAAAAAATAGCAAAAAGATGCAACAACTTTTGTTCACGGCGATATTTTCAGAGATGGCATTGATAATGGTGTTATTGTTCAAAACGCCATTGAGAAAGCTTGTGATCATGAGCCTTGATGGGGTCAAGCGCGGTCGTGGACCCGTGGTGGTCAAAACAGTGGCGGGAACGTTGTCCGTGTTTCTGATTTCGAGTGTTTTCAGTATGCTGAGGCTCCAGAAGCATCGGATCGATGAAGGAGGAGTGATCAATCCGACGGACCAGGTTCTGATGGCCAAGCATCTTCTTGAAGCTACTTTAATGGGTATTTATTCCTTTCTTCAATCGTGTTTTTGTATTATTTTTGTTGTTGTTTGTTGTGGTTATAAAAGTTGTCATTTTTATGACATCTGATTGATAATGTGGATTGGAATGTGCTTGATTTGGAATTTAGGAAGTGGGTTCTGTTTGGATTTTGGTGGGTGATGGAGGTTTTTGTGAATTTTGCTTCCATGGAATTATTCTTTTGTTTTTGATGTGATTTGGTGAATGCAATATTGAAGCTTGTTCTGTTTTGAGGGTGTTGTTAGTTGACATTGTTGGGGAAATATCCTAATTTTGTATTACCAGTAATCAATGTCTAGTTACCAAGTAACCATGCTTAGTTTGCTTAACTATGGCACTATTTGATCCTGTATACTCATAAAGGTTTCAACTGGAAAAATGGTCCTTTTTATGCATTACCAGATTACCCCATTCCCAGTCCTCCTAAGCAGGGGAGACGGTCCTACAAAATTTTACCATCACACTCGGTGTTCCTTTGCGGATTTTCAATTAAAATAGAATTGACTTTAGGTGCCGTAGTCATGTGCCCAAAGTTTGGCCATATTAATTAGGTGATTTTTCATTTAATGTGTTAGAATTCATATTGGCAAATAAAATTTGTGTTGGTATATGCCTTCAAAATAATTTTCTTCTGGATGTATACCTCAAACCAAGTAGTGCTCTCTGTAACTAGATTTAAAACATAAAGAGCTTTCCAGTTGTAAGAATACTGCAGTAATGTTCTGAGACTTCTTGACTTCTAAAAATGGTGGAAAATATTTCCACAGTTATCTAGAATATATTTTCTTAGAATATATTTTCTTCATGAATTGGTCATTTGGTATAGGTTGGCGGTTATGAAGTTTTCTACAATGCTATGTATGCAAAAACATAATTGCAAAATTTGCAATGCGATTTTGTCTATGTAAGATTCCAAAAGAATGCCAGATTGTACCCCAATCTCTCTTAAAAGAAAGAAGAAATCCCTGTTTGATGAAGTCTTATGTTTTCTGTTTTGGCTTTTGAGTGCCAGATTTTGTTAATAATTTGTTATAAGAGTACTCTGCTTTTCATAGCAGGCATAGAAGTGAGAAAACTTACCATTCGTGGGTCTATCAAATTCTTTTGTGAACTCAATTATACATGATTGAAGGCAGGATTTTCCATTTCATTTTGAATTCTCATTTTCTGAGTAACTTGTCAGTGCTTGGACCTGTATTAAACTTGGAAGACTGCTTGCAGGAGCCTCTCTTTTCCTTGCTTTAATGATAGACAGACTACATCATTATATTAGAGAACTCCACATACGAAGGAAGAGCATGGAAGCTGTAAAGAAACAAAGTCGAGGACTTGAGGATGGTAAAGCTGGTAATTCAGAGGAAATCAAAGCCTTGGAGGAAGAGATAACTACGCTGAAGGAAAAACTTAAGCAGTTGGAATCTGATATTGAGACAAAGTCCAGGGAGGTAAATGCTGCAGAAGCCAACACAGTTGCTTTAAGGAAGCAATCTGAAGGATTCCTTCTTGAGTATGATCGCTTGCTAGAGGAAAATCAAAATCTGCGGAATCAATTGCAATCTTTGGACTGGCGATTGTCACACTCAGGTAGCAAGAAGAACACATAAGGAATTAACACCTTTTGCCAAATATTCCAATTTCCTTTTCATGTTCCATAGTCTTCATATTGAAGACTTCTAATGGTTTTGTGGGATACATTTGTCATGTATGTAACGTTTTTAGTGTGAAGTAAATTTCAGTCGAAAAAACGAAAGTGGGGGAGAAAAAAAGGATTTTTTTTGTGTTAAATTTAACTAGATAAAGTGATGAAGCAGAGTAGCTGAATCTTGTGCTGACAAATTGTAATATTGCACTACAATGGTATTGCAAAATTGAAGATTTACTGTTGATTTTTATTTAATTCCTGATTATGTACATTTCCATCATAATATGAGAACCTTGTCTTGAAACGTCCAGAAATGGCCTTTCCTAAGTGATTTTTGCGGAGTCAGGTTGAATGTAGTATCAAAGATCACTTGTGATTACTCTTTTTTTAATCTCCACTGCATCTTCCCCCTGTTGCGAGGCAGAAGTACTCGATTTTGAATTGTTAACGAAACACATCATGGGATCATCTTCATGCAAAAGCTTATTGATGTTGGCTGCAGTGAGCAGCATCAAACCAAGGAAAACTAGAACTGATAGCGATGATAACACAAGCATTATTCCAGAAGCTGCACGACCTTTCACTTCCTGGGCATATTCAACAGATGCTAGTGCAAAAAATGTTGACGTGAACGAGTAAGTCCACCAGGCAACATTGAATTTTTTCATAGATTTCTTGAAAAGAACTGGTCTACAAGCCTGTAATTTTTTAAAAAATAATAATAATTAAGAGAGGCAGATGTCAAGTAAATTAATTTTCATTGAAGTGTATTGAGAGTTAAATTTTGGTTGTAAATTAAATTACCAGAGATACAAAGAGGAACAAAGAAAGGAAGAAAAGCATCTTCGATGTGGTACCAAATGCTCCTGAAATTGAGTTCCAAGCTAAACTGCCGACACTCGGTGCAGCGAAGAACAGGAAGAAAGCCGGCCGGAGTACAGAAGGAAATCTATTGCAGCCTGATAGACGCTGATAAAGCGTGATAAATAGTACCATGTAATGAACTAAACCGAGAGAAAACAAGCAAACAGCGCTCTCTTTCCATCCCATCTGTGCTGCTGCTCGTGCAACCACGAAGTTTGCTATCACGGATATCTGGCTAGCTGGATTTGCAAAGAGGGATAAAAACCTCTTCTCTGTAGTAAACCACTGCCCGTATATCTTTACATCGAGAATAACAACTGGGATAGAAAATACCCAAAAGAGAACTGGATTTGAAACTGTCTTGAGAAGAGTTATTGGCGCTGATTGAAGCAAGAGAAGAACTGAAATCCAAGGAGCATAAAAGAAGTTAACACAAATATGGTGCAAGAACTCTGCCTTCACCATGTGAAAGTGAAAGAAACATTTCAGAATATAAAGAAGAGAAAGCGATGCTTGCGTTAAAAGCGCAAGCCACCAAAGCAAGAGAAAAGCTGTTGAAGGAAGCATGCAAAGTACATGGCAGATATCTTGCGTTTGGCTCTTGCGTTCACTCAAAATCTTCCATAGCAAAGCTTCGCTACCAAGAGAAAGACTTATTCTGAAATAGCCTGCATGGAGCCTAGTTAAGACAGAAGGCTCAGATATCTGCTTCGAAATGTCGATTGATTGACCACAATTTTCTTGTTTTGTAGTGATAATAGAAGCATCGACTGCAACCTCAAGTGGAGGATTACATTCCAAGTCTGCCATTAGTTTAATTGTAAGGAGTGATTTAAGAGTACTAATTCATACGACGATCTGCTTTTCGAGTTCATTGGGGTCACTTATATAAGAAGAGATATGGGATATGACAAATTTTTTAAATTGTTTAGTTGACTTTGCAGAACAACACAGGACAAAGCTAGGCTTCTATGGCCTAATTAATATAACAAATATATAATAAGTTAACTACAAAAGATTCAAAAGCCACTTTAATACAGGACATTGTTTAGTTCTAATTCCATTTTATGTAAAATAAGTTTCCCAAATAAACATGGAATTCTCAAGATCCACTCGTTTCGGACAGTTATAAGCCCTAAAATACATCCTGAACCCTAGCAATCTTACTGCCCCATTTGCTTATGAGAATATGCATAGGGTGTTGAGAATGTACAAGGAAGTGTTAAAGACTTGAAAACGAATTAGGCTTTGATTTTGGATGCTTGTTTTTCTAGTTTTGGGCATGATTCGACAACTTAAAACTTCCAAATTCACTACAAATATCATCGTTTGCATGTTATTAAGTATTTCAAGTTCACACCGCAATCATTTCTCAAAATCCTGCCAGACCTTTTTTTCTTATTCAGTTCTTCTACCTTCCAAAGAGATCTTTGGTTATCAAGAATTTTCTTTCAAATCTTACAGAAGGTTTAGTTAACTGGGATTCGATAGCTACCAAGTTTTGACACATATCAGAAAGTCCCAGATATTATTTTTGATTATTCTCCAGGTTCAGAGTATTACCATGCAAAGAATTAAATCAAAGTGCTGAGCATAATCCTGTGCATACGTCTGAAAATGAGCACTTCCTCAGACTAGCCAAAAGGAATAAATTAAAGGGGCGACTGGTTAGTGGGTAAGAGAAGAAGGATAAGAAACGGGAAAAAAGAACGGTGTGCGAGCTAAGCAGCAAAATGGAAGAGATAAAGCAAAGGTCTTGATGTATTATTGGCTAGCCCAAGTTGGAATAGCTGACAATAAAGGTTTCATTCTTTCTGCTTTTCCTAATTTCAAGTTAGGTTATTGTGGAGTCCACTTCATTCTTGTTTGCCCGTTTAAATTCTTTGCATAGCTGTACAACACCAGATCTGATCTCGCCATGACAAATATTAACGAAAATTTATTTATTAATTATAAAATAAAAAATTTAAAAATAAATTTCACTTATAATTAATATAATAAAAAAAATTTATAAAATTTATTTTTAATTTTTTTATTTACAATTAAAAAATAAAATTTTTTTCATTAATTAGATAGTCATATCATATTATCTATATAAGATCGTTCTATCTAAAATTTTTTTACATGTTATATATGTAAAATCACTTACAATACGGATTGTCTCTTAATAATATACAATTTTTAATTCATAATTATTATTATATATAATACATATTAATATTAAATAATGAATATTAATTATTTAAATAAAAATAAATTTTTATAATATTATCATAATCAATCATAAAATATACATTATATTGTCTCCTTTGAATATACAAATTTATTTTTAGACTTAATTATTTAAAATGCATGTACTTAATTAAGAAAATGCAAATTATACAAATCATAACTTAAATTTATTCCTTATAAAATATGACAATTGTGTTACTAGATGCTCCTTAAATTTTAGCTGGTTTCCAAAATAGTTTGAGGTTCCATAATTTCTTTAATTATATATTGACAGACTTTCATGATAAAAGGTTGGCCATTGGCATAATTAATTCCCAAAACAAGAGAAGAACGTTCATTTGAGTGAGAATATAAACTTAGAGGAGAACAATAAAAGTAGATAATAATGCATACAATTATATGTGCAAGTCAGAAATAACTTTCACCATAGACCATCATTTGAGAATATAAACTTCGCTGAGAAGATGCTATTATAGTTTTGCCAGCCTAAAATTGAAGGGTTCTGACTGTTGTCCAAAGTGCCAAGTTGAGCAAAGGCAACTTACACAGCTGCCAATCAAAATTTGGTGCCAAGAAATATTGAAAGGTTGAAAAGAGAGTTTGCTTTACGTGTGGGGTTGTGATTGTATTATGATATGATCATGCAAAAGGCAACCTTAAGTACCCAATAAATGGTGGGAGTGCCTACTTCTATCTAGGAATAAAAAAACAATTTGCATAGTGCCTGGTGAGGAGGATAAGATTAGTGTTTTTGCTTTCAGTAATGAATTAAATTAAACTAAATTTAGAGGCATGGAAGTAGAGATCATGAGGCCACAATTCTTATGCCTGTACTGGTTGGTCACTATAATCAGGCCACAAAAGCTGGCTGCAGAAATTTAGATGCCTTGGGCCACTTGGTGATTTGGGAGGAAGGTAAATTGAGAATTTTAATATATAATAATCGGAAGTATTATAGGCTTGTTGCAGTACAATGCCTGCCTTTTCTTTTTAAACCTAATCCAACCCCATTTCTTTTAATTGCATCGTTGTAAAGTTGACGAGGAGGAAGCATGAATATGTTAATGTTGAATTGGAACCCTGTTATGGGCTAAAAACTGGGATGACTCTTGGAGAAGCTCAAAAGGCGGACCAAAAATAAAAGAAGGATCAATTGGACTCTAGGCATGCAATTGTAGAATTTGAAAGCAAAAGGTTTTATTCATTAAAGCAAGACTTGTACATATTTTATCATTTGTAAATTTACATTCTTCTTCGTGCGTGCTGCTGCTAGTGTTACACGTATTTATCTCACTACTTGCAATGAATTCATCAGGAATCCGAATATCCATGTCCTATTCTTCAGTACTTGCCGAAGAAATATCTGTGTCTGCCCCACCACTAGTAGAAATTTCATTACCATATGATGGCATGTTGCAATCTTCTTGGATTTCTCCAGGCTCTTTGCCGCCATTGCTTCTCACTGTAACCCAAGTTTCATCCAATGCCCAGTTGATCGTTTCTGAGTTTCCTTCACTCAGATTCTGGATTCTTTCCTTGGCAGAATCTGAACAATTTTTCTCCGTCGAATTCCAAGTTTCGTCTAATCTCTCAAGTGAATTCCAAAACCCTGGATTCATTACACTTGTTGGACTCTCCAGATTATAAGTTTTGGTCTCTTCCAAGAAAAATTCGTGCTTCAGGAGTTCACTGGCTGACCATCTCTCTGTTGGGTTTCTTTTCACAACACTTATCAGAAAATCTTTACCCTTCTTCGATATGAACTTGGGAATTTCTGGGCCATCGCTTGAAAACCCGATTCTGTAAAGGGCGGATACCGGATCGGAAACGTCCGTCCGAGGAGGTTGACCCGTTGCCATCTCAACGATCGCACATCCAAGTGCCCACACATCAGCCGGGAAGCTTTGTCCTTCCGCCAAGCGCCACCTCAGGTGCCATGTAGACAGGTGCACCGACAATTGGCATTGTCGAGCCCCAATCATCACGTGACACCTTATCGACACGTGTAGCACAACCCAAGTCAGCAATTTTCGCCCCGTCACTTGTGATTAATACATTTTGACCATTAATGTCACAATGCACCATCCCCATAGAGCGAAGGTACTCTAGCCCAAGTAATATTGCCCTTGTGTATGACCGGTTTCTGTCATCTTCCATGCCGCCAACGCCAAGCTGGCGAATTGCATTGGTAAGTGTGCCGCCTGGTGCATATTCCAAGAAAAAATTGTATATCAGCTTACCATTTTCGGATGAAATATTAGACCCCTTGTAGGCTACAATTTGAGGACACATCAATGTAGACAAAATTCTTTCTTCCCTCCTGAGGAATTCCGAATTTGAGAGCTCAGCTGACTTAGCTGCAAATACCTCGCCTGTCCGGTTATCCCGGGCAATCGAGACTGCGGCTGCTGAGCCTCGGCCTATGGCTGGCCCCCGGGTCCAATCCATTTTCCAAGAAATTTGTTTTTAATAAAAAAAAGTAAGAGAAAGTTTGATTTGGTAGTTCTGTTTAGTTTGCGGGATGCTTAATTTATGTAGGATTGAACTTGTGGCATGTGTATTTTGTTTGGTATGGTTCGCTTTAATGCAAGAACCATGCTTTCTTCAACTTTCACTCCAATTCTTTCTTTCTTTATAGCGAATGGGCGGCCGCCGTTTCCCCAAGTCTCTCTAAAGCTGAGGCTTCCAAGTGGCTGAAGCAGAGAGAAGTGAAATTTTGGCCCATTTGGGCGGCGGGGTTGCTTAGGCAGGAATTATACTGCCCACGTGGTGGCAGTAATTAATGAGCACATCTCGTTTATTGGCTTGGAGAATACAATGGATTGGGATCATTGAATGGTATATTCTACGATTCAATTGCTTAAGGTTGGGTTGATAGTTGTAAATTGTATTCCAATTTCTAGTGCCAAGTAGTTAGGTTAGTTTTCTCGGAAAGTGAGTTGAGTTTACGAGGAAGAATCTAACAAAACATCAAAGCCAAAGATTGGGAAAGAAGACAAAACGACTCCATAAAAGCAAGGTATCACTTACAACCGAACATTTGGAATGTAATTCAAAGATGGTAAGCAAGCAGCGAAACTAAGTTCCCTACTCACTAGTCTTTACTTTCAACGCTTTGCGTGTCAAACCAATCATAAGTTAGCTTAGCGTCATGTGCCAGCCACCACAAGTTGGTCTTCTGTTCACTGTAATTACCTTGTCAGTTTCAAGACTCGGTCTTTCTTCATGCTTCGACTTTCGGTTCAAAAAGTCCTGAACCACATACCGCGGAATTTCTATCCTTACCACATAATTTGTAAAAAGTAAGGTTCGATACTGAGATTTTAAGCTCTTAATTAAACCAGTTAATTGATTAGATCAATGTGGGACATCTCGCATCAAATGTGTTATTTATGGTTTCGATTCAAAACCTGAAGCAAACATTAGTTTCTACTGAATGAACAAGCAAACCTGAAATCGTTTTAAGCCCCAACACCTTCATAGTTTATCACTATGTCTGTTGCAAGGGTAATAAACATATTTGCGGATAAAGATGATTCCATGGTGGAAAGAGGAGAGGCCCCCACGTTTACCGACCGTTTACTTCGCCTCGGCAAAGCCAAACTCCCACTTTACCAAAATCAAAGACTCTGTGGTACCGCCCCATGAAAACATCTCCCAGAATCCTACATTTACACAAATGACAAGCTTGAGAATCAATAGAAGGAACGGGGCGGTAGTAAGGCAATACGTCTGTAGTCATACAATTCTTTGAAAAATACAAATAATATGAGAAAAGAATACCAGAGTGGTCCGCGAGGAGGAGAAATATCCAAAGAAGTAAATCCACTGATGCACTGAGCAACTGGACCGACCTTGAGGATGTACTGATGATACCAACAAGAATGAATTTCCATGAGGTAAATGCTGCATCATCCTCGACTTTTGTTTTAGTGTTCAGAATATATCAACATTCGAAAGGACATTGCAAACAAGTGAAAATTGCTATGACACTGTACCTCCTCTGCAGAGAGGTCAAAAACTAAGCAGCTAATGGTGAAGGAAACACTAGGCATAGAAGAAATCTTTGCGCAATCGACAGATGATTCTCCCATTGGATTTGGCATGCGGTCACAAAGCTGTAAACAAGCAGCAGGTGATGAAAATCAGCAACAGAAGCAAAGCATCAATGGGGATTATTCTATGAAGTATTATGTTAATCTCACCTCATTAACGTAGTTCAATATACAATCTTGTGTTTGATTTTGCTGCAACTGGTTTTGCATCCATACGACTGGCATCTCACAAGCAGAGCAAATAGCATCATGAAGAACACCAGATAATTTTCCCTTGCTCTCATCCACCACACTCTCGATGCCTATGCTACACAAACACGTTTCATTTGACCACAACCATCAAAAAATTGGTAGCGGATTTTCCCATAAACAAAGATAATAAAATAGGATCAACAATGCCAAAGACAATAACAAAAGCATATCCTGAGAGCCTGACCTAACACCACGTTTTCCAATCGAAGCTGCACAATCCCATTTGGGAGCATATTTTCTTCGGCTGTGCCCGATTATACAGTGACACGCCCAAAGTCAGGGCAGTACATCGATAGAGATACAGTCAGTCAACTTCGTTTCAAAATTGGGTGTTAAAAACAAAATCAAGGTACTCAACTGGGAGATAAGGAGATCCATAATGGCTTGTCCATACTGTTCAACAACTGCCTTGCATTCCTGGCCAACAACACAAGATGCCCTAGTGGCGAGATTAATCATGGTAATCACAGTCTGAAGAGAGACAGAATTTCATTTAGCTTACAAACTGCTCTTCTGACAGAATGCTTAGTCATTGCCCATGTTCCAAGATGTAAAACAGAAAGGCTATTATACAGCCAGTTTAGGATATAAACAAACTCCAAACCTATATATTGATTGAGGATATGGTATGATTTACTTGGAGACGACATATAAGGTTAACATAAGCATGTCTATTTATTAAAATCATTACACCAAAAGGAATATCAGTGAATTGTGCCAGTAATATCAAAATATTTTTTCTTCATTTTCCATTCTTGTTTTATCCCACCTGGAATTGCCATAAATGTATACGGTCACATTTTATTTAAGCTTCCATGAGAAAATTAGCAGGGAATTAAGCAAACCATATCCTGCAACGGATTAATCAATAGAAAATCCTGAAGGCAGAAAACATTGAGGCAATCTATTCATACCTTTGGACCTGCCACCAAAGACGTCCCAGAATCTGCAATTGCCGAACAACCTCCAGCACAGTATCCTGAAAAACAGTATTCTGGAAGTCAAAACAACATTAAAAAAAATGGGGTAGAAATTTTTTTGTTATTTCATTCCTTGCCTACTGAATCTTGTCAAAATATAAAACCGTAATTCTTTGATTTCAATTTTCTTGTTACAGATTACAGGTATTAGAAGAAACATACCAGTGGGTTTACCACCAATAAGAAGATCGCCCATGTAAGACTATCAAACACAAGCTATTGTGAGACAAAATGAGAACAAAAATAGGAAATGCATACAAGTGTTGACCAAGCGGGCTATCAAAGTAAAATTTTCAATGGCCAACCTACCAGTAGCCTTTCTGCCTTACAGGAACACATGTGTGCTTGCCCTAGTAATGATTTGGATCAACCCCCACCAAACGCAATTTCACCACCGTCTTCATCCTCTTGATTGCGGTTAAGCCAAAACGAAAAAAGGGGTTCCCTAATAAGGCCTTGTTTAACCATATTGTACCTGTAACACATGCATGAGCATTATCAGAAACAGAGGATTACTATCACATAGAAAACATTTAGCAAATGGCCTATTGGTATTGAGGATTCAGACACATACCAGACTGGGAGAGCATTTCCAACTGAAATCTCTTGAAACGCAAGACCTAATATACCATCAAACTTGGCCACCAGAAATGTGACACTAGGCCCCCTGGTTGCCTAGATAAACTCCTGAGGAGAGAAGGGTGAAAACTGCCAATATTTAGTGAATGATACTCTAACAAAGCTACTGGATCTTATGCAAGCAGAGGGAATAGAAGCTTAGGCTTACCAGATCTTTCACAACGAGGTCACCAACTTTGACATTGTCGGTACTGAAGAAACCAGAGATAGCTCCAGTACCATATTGAATAGAAGCAGCTTCACCTGAATCATCGATAATCCCAAACAATTCTCAGAATATGAGTTTCTAAAAGGTTCATAATCTTTAGAATAGATCCCCATCACACACCATGCAAGTATAAAAACCTCCATCTAATAGATCTTAATGTTGTCATATATGTTCAGGCACAGAGTTTATCATGGGAAACCTCTTTCTTCTCAAGTTGCTTAGTGTACAATTCAAAAATGAACATAAGGAACTCTCAAATGAGTGGCAGCAGAAAACTAACCATTCTTCTTGTAAGTACTTGATTGGCTTGACTTGTACTTGGAATGGAAGTAACAAGCAACCTAGCCACAAAGCCAATCATAAATCCTCTAACCTCCAATATACTCTAGTTCTTATACAAGTATTGATTTGGACCACATTCATAATAGACACAAATTTAAAAGCTCACCCGGAAATAGCACTTAGACGAAGGCACCCACAAATTAGAGCTGCCTGTGTCAAAGATTGCAGTGAACGTTTGTGGAGGAGTACCAATATCAATCTCACCATAGTACTGAGCATCCATATAGTTGTTTAATGCAACAAAGTCAGTATCCTCAGAGTCCCCAAGATTATTATGGAGTCTGTACTTCTTAACAGAAGCTCTCAGAGCCTCTCTTTGCTCAGCCTCCAGCCGTGGCAGCGAGCCAGTTGTTTGGATCCAACTTCATCTTTTTCGACCCTATCCTAAGCAATTCATCGCTGGAAGCAGAGGCAACAAGAGAAAATAAAAGGATAGAAAGGAAAAAGGATAACACCGCATCTTTCATTATGGTTCCCATGTTTACCTATCCATTCCAAAGATGAAATTCAACGTCAAAGAAAGATCGATACAATCCCATTAAATTTATACGCGAAACAAGTAACGACACCATACACAATGCAAAATAGTTCTAAATCACAATCACTTTATATTCCGCAATTCTAAAATACACGAACAGAAAAATAATAACTTCCACGTTCCAAATTTATTTTAAGAGAAAGCAACAAGTTCATATTAACAATCTGATTCGTTAATAAGAAAAAAAAGATTAATTTGCATCAGGTAAATAAACAGCAGTTCACTAAATGTGATTGATCGTGAATGGAGTGAAGTTTGCCATAATCCACCAGAAACTCAATGAAGAAAAGAGCCTTAACTTGCCAAGAACTCATTGTAAGATCATCGGAATATAATACAAAACATTAATCCAAATAGAAGCTAAACTTCTGAAACTGAGAAATGAAGGAAACAATTCTCACCGAAACTTGAAGGCAGACTTGCAAAGCAGAAGGCATATGAATTTCAAGAGAAACAAAGAAAAAGACTCGACTATAAAAGCAAGAACCAGTCAGCCATCGGGGCCAACTCAGCTAAGTTGGTGTGTTAGCTCTGTTTAAATCTCAGCCGTAAGATTTTTAACAACCGATTTGCCTTTAACCGTCGATTTAGCATTCACTATGTGCCCGTTTTTCGGAATTCTAAAAATAGCGGAACAAAAGCGTGATGACAATGGCCTTCCGTGCTTCCGGTGGTAACATATTAAGATTTTAAATGTGAATCATGGCCGTCGAAGTTTGAACGGACGGTCATTAAGAGGTGGGCAAATTTTCACTAAAATTTATCAGTGATCCCAGAGAAAGTTTATAGTACATCGGTATTATTACAAGAAATGTGATGAAATTATTTAATTAATAAAATAAATAAAATTTATTTATTATTAATAAATTAAAAAATTATAAATAAAATAAAATAAAATAAATGCTCACAAACAAAACCTAAAAAGAAATAATTAAATTAAGAAAAAACTAAGCTTAAGAGTCTAAGCATCTCTCTTGCACGGGTGACAGTCGTTAAATAAATATTCTTCAAACATGGAAAGACTCAAAAATCCTTCAGAATTTTATTCAAAAAGGAAGAAACTTTGGCTTTGATTCAAGCACCGAAACTTCGTTCATTCGGCTGCCGGTCGCTCATTTTCCAGTAAATGAGTTGGGTTCGCCAGTAATTTTAGATTCAAACGAAGGCAATGTATTGGATTTGAGAATCATTACTTCATTATTTTCTACAATGGGATTATTCTTCAAATAATCTTTAAGCATGGAAATACAATCATCACCATTAGAATCCTGCATCTTTTTATCTTTGAAATAATCTTCCAACTCAGGATTCCACCTTCCAAAATCAGTAAAATCTAACGCAGGAGGCAAAGGGAATAGAATAGGCTCAGGGAATAGAATAGGCTCAACCATTGGAAAATCATCCCTCAAAAGAAATTCTGAATCAAGCCAGAAATTATACTTACACAGATCTTGAGTTGGTGGCATGTTAAATAATATTACAGATTCAGTATTGGGTTTCCGTGATGATGCAGCTGCTAGTTCTTGTTTCTTATTATAAACTCTACAAATTGCATAATTGCAATTACCAGCAGCCATAGAATATTCATGCATTATCCAGTGACCTAACTTCTTCCTACTTCCTTTCACCTTAAACGAAAAAGTTTTCTTGAACCCAATTACATTCTTGCTTTTTCCATCGTAAATTTTCTCTTTTACTTTATCAAGATGCCAACTTCCGCACCCAGCAATTCTCTTAATCAGATTATGACTTGATTTCTTCCATGGTGCTCTGTTGCCGTAAAGCTCGCAGCATGCGATGCCCTTCCATGGCAGCTCTTGTCCGGCAATCTTCCTGGCAAGATAGTGTTTCACAAGTTCGTCAGTTGGGTCAAATCTGAATCCTACTAGCAATCTCACTGCAGGCAGCACACTTGTCTTCTCCATTGATTTTTTTTGGCTTAACTTCCGAAGATTTTACCAACCCTAAACGGTGGTGTTGTAGTTGCAGACTACCGAAGCTTATAACAATCTGCTTATTATACTTCGAGTGTTTCTTCCAGCTACCAATCACATACTGTCTGAAAAATAGAAACCTACGACAAAAAACTTGTCCTTGCCCAATTTGTTATGGTAATGGAGAACAAAGAGATTTCCTATTTTGATTTTCCAGGAAAATAATGGACACGAATTTGGCTTTCAGAAATTATTAATTAGTCTCCCAATTCGAATGGCCTGATCAGATAGTTGTGCCTTTCTGTCTTAGCCATAACTTCACTATCAACTTTTAATAGAAATTTCAAGTTAAATGGACTCATAATTTATGATACCAAAGTTGTCAATAGTCAAAGCACATGCCTACTTCCCCATCTATGGACAATTAAATCTTCTCTTCGTCTGTTCTATTTTTAATTTAATAAATATTTTTAATTTATATTATAAAATATTAAATTAAAAATTATTAATAATTAACTATATCAATATTTATTTAAAAATTAATAATAAAGAAAATTCCGAATTAATGATCGTACGATCAATTAATTCTTGCAAGCAGATCTTACCTCAATTATTTGAAGTTTAAAAAGGTTTAATATTCTCAGTAGTGTGTTTTGACTGGACAATTAAGTGGGAAACGGCTGGCCCTCTCCATTTTCTCTACAGTAATGAGACAGAGATAGATTTACCCTTAGGGCATCATTTTTCCACCATGGCTTGCTGTCCACGCAAATAATTGACATTCCTTATACCATATATCTGGCTAATCTGCAACACAATATTAATAGTCAAAAAGTATTTTATACAGTGTATATGATCATGAACTTGAGAGAAGCTGGCATTTTCTGTTCCTCTCTTCCACTTCTGGGTTGTGTAATATCTACTCTTGCTGGGTTCTTCCCAGATTCTTCTGAATCGACCAAAAATGTCGAGCAAAATGATGCAGGAACGGCCTGCAGTGATTATGCAGCTGCGCATAAACATTTCAAGCAACTTCAACACATCCGCACCTCCTGACAATCTGTAAGTCATGCATGGAAATGGATATGGAGACAACATCTTGGCTTTATGTAATATGTTTTCTACTTTATAAGGGAATGATCATCGATCATTTTGCTTTGGTTTATTGATTCCAGCTGAACATTTCTGTTGAACAAGTTAATGTCCAAGTATAGCTGTAAATAGAAAAATAAATAAATTCTTTTTTTAAAAAATAAATAAATAATTACATACTAATTAAAATAATTCTCGAGAGTTTAACATATTAGAAGAAATGGGTTCTGATAATTGGGTTTCTTGATTGACTTATGGGTTTTACTGTGTAGGCCCACTATGAAAGGGATTTAGATTTTACCTGACAGTGTAGATACACAGGAACTGACACTTGGATTCAACTAATTTTCTGTCAATGAATGGCTGCCGCGGCTTCTTCTTCTTCTTCTTCTTCTTCCCTACCGAAAGTCTGCATTCAAACACGCGGATGAATGGCATAAGATCAATTACCATCGACCTCAAACATACCCTCGATTTTCACGTGATCATTAAAAACCCAATGTGTACAGAGCCATTTATTAGACACAGCGGCCAATTTATTCTTCCTCCATAAATGTCCCCTCCAAAATATTCAACTCTTCCTCCCTCCCTCCCTTCCCTGTTAATCCATGCTACCATGTTCTTCGTGGTGGTTTTGGAACGGTCAACTTAATTTTGGAACAATGAATACAGACCATCGGTCAAAATTATAAAATTTTATTTAAATTTAAATTTTAAAATTTAAAATTAATTATATTTTTAATTTAATATTAAAATTAAAAATATCGAGACTTTTAAAATTTTATTTTAAATTTTTAATTTTTAAATTAATAATTTAATTAAAATTAAATAAAATAAATATTGTATTAATTATAATTATTAACATATTTTATTTTTAAATTTTTTTTTCTCTTTTCCTTCATTTAATAATTCTAATAAACACATCTTAAACATTAATTTACTTTTAATTGATTATTAATTAATGATTAATTTGTGTAATTTAAAGAGAATATTTATTTTACACGTGTATAAAATATAGCCACTAAACTAACCATTTTCTCTCCATTTCATTCACCCATTGGTAAGGTCCATCACACAAAAACACGTACACCCAAGTGTGAAATACACTGAATCACACCTAGGCCACACGTGCTTGCATGTGCCACTGATGAAGGTAAGTCCCATTCCATGATACGTACACGTATATAACACTATACAATACCGTTGGCTAATTGAAATTATTGTACGGTGGATAAAGTAGGGTGAGACCCACAGAGTTTCACGTTCGGTTTCTGATTGAAAAAGAAAAATAAATAAAATAAATCTACGATTTCCTGTGATTGGCTGATTTGGACGGCTGAGATGACGTGAAATCAATCACAGTGCACGGAAAGTCAACAACGTATCTGACTTGTCCAATTAAATAGCATCTAACTTCACAAACCGCACCAACCCACACGCACCGCCACTACACCCCACCCCACCTCATCCCATCCCCGGCCCAGCACTTTTTCTTTATTGAACCAATTTGACCTCCCCCAAAACCTAACCATTTCATTAATTATTGATTGAGACAATAACATTGGGGTCCATATATTGTTAAACGCGACTTCTTTCTTATTTTAGTAAAGGATCTTTTTGTAAATAAATCACAAACTATGTTTCAGTTTGTGGTTTTATTGAATTGTAGGGATTATAAAGTTATTATCCCGTTGTTGATTTTCCATTTAATGCGCACGCGGTTGCCTGGAAGTATCTGCGAAGTACGCCATTTCAGGTTCTTACGATAACTGTTTACGTGTCAAACAGTAATAGCCGTGTTTCTTGACCTCACTGAAATCGGCAGATTTACCGGCGATCAAACATTATTAATTGGATTGTTTTTTCTTGCAATCCATTGTCTTTTAGCTAAGCTAGATCATTGATGATACGAACGAGATTGGGACAAACAATTGTATGAAGGTAATGTAAGATAGATATGGATTAATCATTCAACAAGTAAACAAGATGATCATTTTTGTTTTTTCTAAACTCTGTAGTTGCTCATGAAAATAAATGAAAGAAAGTTATTCGTAATGAAATAATATGAAAGAATGAAATTTTTGTGTTCTAATCCTCCCCACAACAAATAACCCAAAAAAAAATATGAACAGTGATCTCATTTGCTTCCCCAAGACAGAAAAAGGAAAAGTAACGACAGGAAAATATCGATTAAGAAAAAGCAGGACGGCCTCTAATTTGGTGAGAATCTGCCAAGTTTGTTGTTGTTGTTGTTGCTCGTGTTGTTGGAATTGCTGTTATTGTTGGAGTTGTTGTTGTTGTTGTTGTTGTATGGATTTTGTGAGCCGCCAATGATGGAGGTGATAGCGGCGGCGAGAGCTGCGGTGAAGTTGGGATCGGCAGTGATCGCAGCTGTGGCGGCGCTTACGGAATCCGCTAGCGATGAGGATTGCTGCTGCTGCGGTTGGTGCAATGAAGGAGTTAGAGTTCGGTGGGAACCCAACTGAGAATTAGATCCAATTTCTTGAGATAATTGTAGACCAGAGAATTTAGACTGGTTGTAAAGAGCTTGTCCGAGAACTTGCGGCAATTGAGGTGGTGTCGCAAAGCCTTGTGGTTGGCCTGGAAATTGGACTTGGAATTGAGCTGGTTGTCGTTGGAATTGCAGAGGGTTTGGTGAATGAGTAAGGTCTAGTGTTACTGTCGGAAATGGAGCAGAAGCTGAAATTGTTGCCATGCTTGACGATGGAAGAATTGCTCTGGCTAGCAAATTCGGATTCATTATCCCGTCTGCGCTTGACATTGATCCTGAGAGCAACATATTTGCAGCAGCTGCTGTTGTTGATGCCATTGCCATTGCAGCTGGAGGTAAAGGATGATTGTGATTTCCTTCGTAAGTTGTTATCAGAATCGTCCTATCTTCTGCACAACGTTGAACCTGTAAAATTCCCGCACAGGATTTCATATTAGTTTCAGATCATAAAAGGCTTTTCCAGAAAATTATGTAGCATGCCATCAAAATTGAACAAATAAAACATACTTGTTTGCGAACTGGACAACCAACTGCCATAGTGCAACGATAATAAGCTCGAGGACATGGGTTTCCTTTCGCCATTTTTTGTCCATATTTTCTCCATTGACATCCATCAGTAATCTGTAATAATCAAAACCAAAATCAATCAATTTAAAAACTATATATTTCAGATAAAGAACTGATCAGTTGAAATTCGTAAGAGAAAAATTAACAATATTAACCACATAACATACCATGGGAGCTTCTGATCGTGCTCGGACTGAGACGCGAACTTTTCTCATGGTAGCTTCATTGGATTGTTGATCCATTACCTTAGCAGGATTATTCACCTTCTGGACTTTGTTAGCACCCCAACCTTGTGTTTCAGATTCCGGGCTCTCTTCCCGTCCGACTCTTTTGCTATTGGAGTTTTCAGCTTGATCAAATGAAATCATCTCATTTTTCCCATTATTTTTAATATATTCTTCCGATGCAACTTCAACATTGTTCGGCAGCGTTCCGGATGAAGTTCTTTCCTCCGATGAAGAATTCGATACTTCACCAGTCTCCGCCGTAGCAGAAGGGCCCAGATCGATGAACTGTCTAGGCACTATTACTTCATGTTTCTTGTCTTCAGCTTTTCCTTCAACAACCTTAAGATGTAAGAACTAATCAAGTTAGCCACATGAACAAACGGTAGTTTCTGTTAATTAAAGAGAAATTTATGAAGAATTAATTACCTGATCATGTTCTTGAGTGCTTTCAGCTCTTTGATTTTGTTGCTGTTGCATTAATGCAACAAGGTGCATTTGTAAGGCACCGTAGTTATTTGTTACTTGGATAAGCATGTCTCTTAACCTCTGGTTTTCCGCATTCATATGCTGCAACTCGACTTGCAATTGCGCTAACTGATAAAATTTGGGAAATTCTTCGATTAGAAGTCAAAATTCTAGATGAAATAATTTCTCAGAAGATTAATATTTATCTTCTATATTACCTCATTCTTAGCTCGTTTATTTCCCATATCGGATGAAACCCTATCATCAACAGTTGATTGATCGCTTCCAGCGTTAGCAGTAAGAAGACGCAACCCAGTCTGCAATCAGAAAAGAAAATAAAACTTCCGTCGATGAAGGAAGAACAAAAGAAAATATAAACCAGTATGATATATCAGTTGAGGTTCTTACATTTACATCCAAACCAGTTCTTTTCCGAACATCGTCCTGAGAATTCTCCTTCTTAACGTTAACAGTACTAGTTATTGTCGGATTATCATCAATCCTGTTTTTCTTCTCAGAAAAGAAGTCAACTTCATCGACAGCCACCCGATTTTCATCAGAAGGCGATGAAACATCTCTATCTTGCCTACAACCGAGACTCACCGGAAACGGAAACATTCTGATGGGGTCAGAACCACTCATGTGATGAGAAGGATTTGTTCCAAACCTTGAGGGAGAATTAACAGAAGAAGAAACTTGCTGCTGGTTTCGGAAGAAATTACTAGTGATAGGATCGGAGTCAAGAGTTAGACCCCATCCTTTTTCCATAAATAAATCAAGAAATTAAGGAAAAAAGATATGAAGATATCAAGAAAGAGAGGAGAAATTGAGACAAAAGAGAGATTGAATTGGCAGAAGATACAGAGAGACAATTAAGAGAGCTGATGATGTGTAAAGTCCGTGAAGTCTTTCGCCGGTGCAATGGGCTCGGCTATTAAAGGGGTTGGACCTAGACCATGGGATTTGATCATGTACGTCAGTTCTTGCGTCAGTTTGACATCTGGCACTGGTCCCACTTTGCCTATGAGAGAAGAAGTCGGGTTTTCAAATAAGGTAATACCCGTTATTCGTTAAATTCAGTCGACTTCATTGAATTTACACCAAAAATAATGTGATACGGGTCGGGTTCTAAAATTGGAAACCCGAAGTTGAAGTGTGTAGAGTCTAGAGAGAGAGAGAGAGGGAGGGGGGTTTCGTCTACATTTCGTCAAGAAAAATGTTGACCGCTTCTTAAATCAAAAGAAAAGTAAGAGAGAAACGAATCCCACCGCCCCGAATGGTGCGGCGCGTTCCACGTGAGGAATTAAATAAATAAGAATTAAAAAAGAAAAGAAGGAATATACCCATACCAGCCAAGCCAAGCCAAGCCTAGTCAACGAATTTGACGGCCAGGCTCTTTCTGCTGACGGGTCACCGGCCGTGGCAGTAACCAAGTCTTAACGTGGCCCCACGTAAGCCCTCGAAAAGCAAAAGCTCGACATTCATCGAGAAATGACTACGTTTTGGATCTTGACATGGCTCCCACCCGTGAACCTTGTTGACTGTTAACCGGTGGGACCGAGTCACTTGCTTTGACTTTTTAGACTCTTCACCTCGTTTGGACCAATGCAACACATTACTTGTTCTCATTTGTTTCCTTTTGTTTTTGTTTTAGTTGTCGTGAGTTTGTGTAAGTATTACCTGGAAAATAGGTAGACAGTCACTACTTTTTCTTATTTTTATCAATACTAATTTTTTAAAAGTAACCAAAACTATTATAAACTTAACCACAACATATTAAAATTCTCTCTTCGTCCATATTAACTTTTGTTTCTAAATTTTATAAGAAATAAAATTGAATTTTGAAAGAGCTCATACGAGTTCCTAAGGTATTGTGAGCCTAATATTGAATCGAAATAAATAATATTATATAATTTAATTTTAATATTTGATCGATCACTATTGATTTAAATATTAATGATAGTATTTATTTTATATTTTTTGATAATAATTTTTTCCTAATTTCTTCTGTATGATACATCAATATATGATTGAACTAGAAATAGAAAATATTATATAAGAATTCTAATCCATATTGAAAACATTGGCTTGTAATGTATATTCTAAGATAGAAAAGGAACTTTGAACCTATCCTTTAATTTTGTTTGACTAACTCAAATCTTTTTCAAAGGTTCAACATCAAAACCCTAGAATGGGAAAACACGTCGGCCAAAATTTGACAAATTTAATCAAACAAAACCCTAACTTTCAACACTATATGCTAATAGCGTACGGCAATGCAATAGTTATCCTACTTTTCTTTGTTTCTTTATTAGTTCTTAAGCCAAACTCGTGGGGGAGGACTTAGAAAAAGTTTAACGTTCTCGCTTTGCATGGCGATTGCCTAAATGAACAATTGTCTTATTGAGAAAAACCAAAGAAAATTATTTCCAAACATTACGGCGCCCAATGGAAGATTTTCTCCTATAAGATTCAAAAAGTTGTGTCTTGTAATTCATAATTAATTAATAAACAACATGTTTACAACGGGGTGTCCACTAGGGTTTCAAGATTTCAAGTAATCTCATGTTGATTCAATTGATTACATCCGTAAGAGAGAATAACTCTTTGTTTTCCCTACTACGTACCCTTTTATTCGTCAAAACTTGCTGCCTCCTTGCCGAAAGAAATTGTATCGTCAAGCTTTCAATTTTTTCTTATTAAATGATGGGATTGGTTGTCATATTGGGTTGTTGAATTCAAAGTACTGCTACCAAATACTGTGGATATATTAACCTAAAGAGAAATACAGCCAATCTCCGAACGTGCGTGAAGAAAACTGCTAAACCCACCGACTGCTTGTAATTAGATGTGAAATGTTAGTCGTTGATAGATAGATGAGTTCATAGACAATGGAATGGCGCGTAAACGAATTAAAATTGCTTTCCAAAAGCAAATTACTTAAACAAGTTTTGTAGAATGATGTGAGATTTGTACCGACAGTCTAAGTATTGCTTTGAAGTCCACGAAATATGAAAGCAAAAATTTGTTAACTGTTACAGTCAACGGATGCAGGTAACGATTCCAAATCATCATAAATGTTTACGTTCCTTCTTCCTCTACAGCACATGTTTTCTCTGTTCATAATTAATTCAATATCACTTGTTTTCATGGCTGCATCCTTCGTTGTTCCTTCAATTTTTTCTCTGAAAAGCTATTAAGCAGGCAAATCAATTTCGTGATGTGGTGCCAAGAAATTTATATCCTAATGACATCATAACGATGCATACATAAAATATTAATTAATTGATTAATTGAATAATTAAACAGAAGCTATATAGCTAGGGCTGGCTATTTCGAGGAAAATCTGGCTGCATTATTAATGCATAGCAAAGGAGGCAGACAAGACAGCTCGAAGCGGCAGCAGCATTTCAAATTATCAATAATCGATCGATTCCTTTCCACAACTTCTCATTAAGCAACCACAAGTTTTTCAAACCAAACAGAAAATAAAATCAACATAGAACAAAAGACAGAGTTGACCTAGATTCATGTTTGACCATGTTGATCCAAACAAACCCCCATGGCTCTCTTGCATGACGTTGGTGCGTGGTGAGGTTTAGACAGCCAGCAAAAACTAGGTAGCTAGCTATCCACGAGGTAAATAATACCAAGCCCAGATTGCTTCTTGCCTTCAGCAATTCACAGACACATTTCACATTAATCGTGTTTTATAATTTTTCCACGCCCTTTTGCTTTTCATTCACTTTGTTCAAGCATATTCTCTCTTAATTTCAAAGTTTAAACCCCCTTTAAAGACAGACGAATGAGTGGTAGTCATGGCCACCCATGTTGACAAAACCTCCATGTTTTTAAGCTTTTGTTGCTTTGGTTTATTTATTTTGTACAATGAAAACAGAAAACAGAAAGCAGAAAGCAGCCCATAATTCTTTGTCGAGATGTAGGGAAACTTGATCCCGATTTCAGTCCTTTTCTGGTTGTATTTATATGAACCGGATCCCATCACAAAATCTCGAAACCCTACCTGCTTTTGATGATTCGGTGACGTTTCTTCCTTTGGCACCGCAGGTTTTGGCTTTTGTTAAGCGAGGAGTTGTTGCTAATTAAATAGTTAGGTGATTGTGAGATGAATTACACGTAAGATGCTTAAAATTTTAAAGGGTTTTTACTTCTTTATTTGATCGATAAGAGATTATTAGTATAAGCTTGAAGCGTAGAACAAGTCTTGTATGTATATATCAACTTAGAAGAGTCATTTTCGTTATCTTAATTTGACAAACAAAAAATTCAAAAGAGTAATTGAAAATGATGTTTAATTAGTCTAAAGATTTATCGTGGCGTAGTCATTTTGCTAAGAATCAAACCACAGATTGAGACATTTTAATTTTTCCCAATAAACAAAGATCTTTCAATACTCTCAGTCTCATCCAAATTAGCCATAATTTGGTAATTAAATCCAAGCCAAAATGTGTTCGAAACTTGCCAATTCAATCCCAAACTCGAAGTTGGCTGCCGTATACATATAAAAAGTGTTCGAATCCTGTGCATACTAAACCTAAAATGAGGTTGGTTAGTCAAAATTAAAGCACGCAATGGTATGTATGCATTCACTTTCCAAGACTAAATTCAGAAATTGTGTGGAAAAGCTTTGCATTGAATTTAAACACAAAATTGATTGATCATAGGGAAAGGTTTCAACGCATTTCCTAGCTGTCCATGTATCTCATTGTCTTTCTAGAATCCAGTGGGTACGTGTTCACACTTCTATTTTATTTACTGTATGATAACATCCAGATCCATATAGCTCTATATTTTTCTTCATAGAGCAATTTGCATGAAACAAATCCCTTAATCTTGTTCAAATGACCAAATTACAGTGATAATATTGGATTTTGACCATGATAATATAAGACAACGTGACTTAACACTCAGAATTTAATACATCATTTAATTGATCGGATATTTACTTGCAGATGTTTACAAATCAAAGTTTCATTGAGAGGGAGGAAACTATCACAAAAACTCACACTTATGCGAAGAGAATTGAAAGTGTTCATACATGCAATGATCCAAATGGAGGAAATTGAAGAACAACACTCACGAGTAGGTATTATAAATTGGATTAGGTGTTATTCAATAATTGTATTGTAACAGCATAAGTCCAACAATTCACAAAAATAAAAAATATGTCACAAACTAAAACATCCATGTATGTGAGTTATGAATTAATTCTAATACTATATATAATAATATGTGCTCGATAACTAAGTAAATATTATTAATTATCCACACATTAAATTACGGATTAATTTTGATATCATATGTAACAGTCTGAACTCAAATTTAATAATTAAGTGATATTGTTAATTATTCACCTATTAAATTATGAATTAATTTTGATACTATATATAATAGTTTGAGTTTAAGCCCAATAATTAAATAAATATTATCAATCATATGTACATATAAAATTATGAACTGATTTTGATACTACATGTAATAGTTTAAATTTAATAATTAAATAATTATTATTAATTTTTATAACTTAAACGTATTTACTTAATTAAAAAAATTTAATTAAAGGAGTCATTGTCCAAATTCAACTTACAGTGATATCCCATGTGACATATATATTTTACTTGTAAGTATTCTTTATTTTCTTATGATAAAATACTAAAAATTTCTAACTAATGAGAAGGACATAAAATAATAAATAAGGAAAGTCACTGATTGAAAATTGTGAAGGGCATTTACTGCAATGCAAAGAATTTTCAAAACTGAATTGACAAATGCATGCTCGTTCCATTGACTATTACGAGAGGGCCTCCATTTACAACGGGCCAGCCAAAACCGGGAAATAGAATTTTCTTCTCAAAGTTTTGACTTGATTTTCCCATGGCATCAATTATTAGATGTTTAGTCAAAACCTTGACGTTGGATTCTATGATAGAGAAAGCAAGAAAGAACGAAGTTCATGCTTAAAATGGGCCCTGTATGATTACTTTGTTGAGCACATCAGATGTGACAAATGCTCCAAATAGGTTAAATCTTGGTAGTTTGAATTTTTGAATCTTGTTATTTCTTCTTGTATCAAGCTGAAGCTGCTGCTGTATTTCATAATAAGTTAGATTTTGCACATTTTGGCAGGATTATAGTCAGCCCAATTCAGCCCATCATCAACAAGCTTGCTGTAGGTCCAATGTTAACTTAGAAATGATGAGTTCAATTGCTAGTTGAGAATTGTTTTTCTTTTGATCAATATTGTTCATTAAACTCTTCCTAAATCAACATTTAAACCTTCTGATTTGAGTACATAGATCAAGAACATATTGGGACATATCATATATGTGAATGAAATTGGATTTGTACAAGTCCAGTGCTTAGTTTAGTTAGATATAGAGAAAATCTTTAAGGGCAACAAGGCCTTTCTGAAACAGATTCATTTCATTATCAAAGATTGAGAATTATTTTGAGATATCACACATGCTAGTCCATCATTACTTAGCTTAATTAATACTAGATCCCCACAATCTTCTTAACCCAAAAAGCAAACTGCTAAAGCAGCAAGCAAAAACAAAAGCAATACTAATTCCCGAAAGAACACTAAAGAAAAAGAAAAAGCTTATAAAACAACAGTTCAAGATTCTTCAATTCAGTTAATTTCTCACTACCACTTTACTCAACTTACTGCTTGTCTTCTTACAACAAACAGATCTCAGCTTAACACTAACTTCTATCTCATTTCTGCAATGGATTCTCTCTTCTGCAACAATCGCATTACAGAAAACAGATCCGCTTGCTTTCATTGTTTTTGTTTCCTAACAATATTTCTACTCATCTTTCCACTTCTCAGTCTCTCAAAACCAGCAGAAGCAAGCATTTGCCGAACTTCCTGCGGTGATATTCCCATCAACTATCCTCTTGGCATTGATGACGGCTGCGGCAGCCCTTACTACAGACACATGCTTATCTGCTCAGATTACGGCAAGCTTGAGCTCCGAACGCCTTCCGGCCGGTATCCTGTCCGAAGCATAAGTTACTCCGATCCTCACATTCTCCTCACTGATCCCTTTATGTGGAATTGCAAAGATGGGGATAATTTTCGTCCAACCAGGCCTTTCAGCCTCGACACAAGCACGCACTTCTCGCTCTCTCCTCAAAACGACTATATCTTCTTCAACTGTAGCGCAGAAAATGTAATCATTGAACCAAAGCCTATATTCTGCGAGCGGTTTCCTGAACGTTGTGATTCATCGTGTGATAGTTCTAGTTATCTTTGCAGACACTTGCCGGAATGTGCATCTGTGTTGCATGCAAGTTCTTGCTGCGGTTATTACCCTAAAGCCACTGAATCTTTGAGACTAATGCTAAAATATTGCGCTTCTTACACTAGCATTTACTGGAGAAATGTCGGAACTGTTCCTCCGTATGATCAGGTCGCAGAGTATGGAATCAGAGTTGATTTTGATATTCCGGCTACTACACGTTGCCTTCAGTGTCAGGATATGACAAACGGTGGAGGGACCTGCGGATTCAACACAGAAACACAGAATTTTATGTGTCTTTGTCCGAAGGGAAATTCCACCACTTATTGCAAAGGTTTGTTTTGTTAACTGATCCCATCAATTTCGATAATTGCAGATTCTTTGGAGATTAGATTAATTACTTGGCTTTACTTTTGCAGATCATAAAATTTTAAAGCATAGCAAGGCTGGAGTGATTGCAGGTGAGTACATTTGTACTTATATTTTGTGAATCTCTGGTATCAATTATGAGTTGAAGGACTAAGCTTTGGATTTTTTATGTAATCGTTTTCAGGGACGGTGACTGGAGTTTCAGCAGCTGGGGCCATAGGAATTGGAGCTGCTGTTTGGTATATGAGAAAAGTGAGAGCTACAGCGCCAGTAACATGTGGGGTTCAAAGCAATGAGAACAGGCTTTTCTGAAAACACCTTCTTTATTCTCCTTTTCTTTTCTTTTAATTGCTTTATGCACTTTACCAACCCTCTCCTTGATGGCTTATAATTCTTTGTTTCCAACAAAAATGCTGAGACAATTCATCATAATTCACTTGGCATCACAGTGCTGGGTCTCAAATTTTAACAATTTTCCCTCAGGATCCATCCTGTTTTCTTAATTTTCTTCTAGTATTTTTTGTTCTCCTGTTAATTTCGTCTCTTTTAAATGATATATTGATGGTAAATAGGCGATCTCGTGCAAATAGATATATGATATTTATCTCAACTCAACATATTTTTAATATCGAAAATAATAAATTTTAAAATTATAAAATATTATTTATATTTTTAAAATTAAAAATTTATTTAAAATTTTCTTAATTTTTCATACATTACTTAAAATTCAGTGTTCAAGTTATGTTGAGTCTCTGTGTGTATCATTACTCGGAGCAAATAATGTTTCCTTTAATTGTAAGAATGTAAACCATATGACTCTTGTACTCTCAAGTGTGTAAGCCATACGAGTCTTACACAATAACTCTCGAGTACTAAGGCGCAAATATAAGCTTCAAAAAACTGTAAATCTAGCACTCTCCCAAGAAAAAGAAAGAGAAGATTACAAGAAATATAAAAATGGAAAAGAACAAGTCTTGGCATCGAAATTTTTATCGTATCAACATGCTTTCCCTGCAGCAGAAAGCAGAGGACCTGCGTTTGCTGTTAAAGGAGGAACCATCGCTCCTGGCACAACAACAAATGACTGATCTTGCGAGCAATTTAGTGCACAACCTCCATACCCATAAGGAACAAAATAAGCACCATTCAAAAATACATCATTAGAAGCTCTCCACTTACAATTTTTCCAACCTCCGTAAGACTCTCTCTTTGTAACCTGTTGTACAAAGGAACAAAATCACAAGTACGCAATCTTTTCTCTTCGTTAAGTCTGCATTTTCAGATTATGGATAGTTGCAAATTATTACTGTTTTGGGAACTACGGACTTCTGTACTTAAGAATTTCCACATAAGTATAATGCAGAACATGCCTTTGATTTTGCTTTTACTTGTTTGATGTCAGAAACTTTTGGGGCTACGAAGTAATTCCCTTCACTTAAAATGGTTGGATTAGCGCTGCCACCAATTGCATACATCAACCACTCGTCGTATCTGTTGTTGGCAACATGGGCATAGCCTATCCTAACCCTGCATGAATTTTGCTCATATAAGACTTCTCTTCTTTTAGTACTAACTTCTATTTAACAGAGATTTCTCTCACTACCTACCTCGGCATTCTCTCGATAAGTCCCTGGCCAAAACGGTTAAACACGACTGTAACTTTCATAATTTCGTCAGCAATGAATTGATCGTTGTGTCCAAGCAGCATCACCTACGAATGCAACTTGGTTTTAGCCATTGGTATATGTATAATCTTTGCTCATATTTCCCTCTTGCAAACATTTGTATTTTTTAAAAAACGAATTTACTATAAATCAAAATAATTTTGTGACGAAACACCTTAATAGGAAAATCTGCCTACCTTATCATGTTGTTCGAAGTAGTTGTTAGAAATGGTAACTGCAGTTGAAGCATGAGTGACATCGAATAAATCCATCAGGACCACGAGCAAAATAGCCATGATCAATCTAAACATGCGAAGATCCAAAGATATCGATGGCATCTCCATCGCAGCCGCAGCGACGACCGGCATGTAAGAGATCCAAAAAAGCTTATATTTAATGAAGGAGGTCCATATCAAAGGGGAGTTGCCTAATTGTTGTTTACATTTTAGAAACGTAAGAGATCCAATAGAATATTTGGAATTTAATTTGATGCAATCTATGACAATATATGAATGCATACAACAAGTAATATTATTACTTATGAATTTTACACCTACATGATTAACAATTGAAAGAAAAATAATAAAAACATTGTCAAAGTCCATCGAAGGAATGGTCTTGCCTTATTGAACACTTGAATTATAATCCAAAAGAAACTTAATATTACTCATTGGTGTAGCCGTAAGAAGAGTTGGCATAGCCATGAGCATGGTCAACATAACACAAGGAAAGTCTTGAAGCAATTCATATACGTTAAAAACTAATATCTAACCACAAGAGTGCAAGAAATGAAACTGGAAGAAGCTATCAACAAATCAGAATTAACTAAGTAAACTAAAAATCAAAAATAAAAGACAATGAACTATATGAACGAGAGAGTAGGAAGAAAAATGAGGAAGAAAATGATGAGAAAAGTTTTTATTTCTTGTTTCATTAATCTCTCAAAATTTGAATTCCATTTTAATACAAGTTATAGGGTTACAATTGATACTAATTACCTTAATCACTTTTATCCGAAATTTAACAGACTCTAATTTAGTTTAACTACTCAACTAATTTATCAACAAATTTAACTCTTACATTAAAAAAAAAAAAAGCACTGAAAAATAAGAATTAATTTGGGATTTGAATCATATTCATAATATATGGGTTTGTGTACATGCTGCAGGCCTTGGTATTAATTTATTAATTTTGAATTGTGAATTCATGATTGGTATTTGTGATGAAAACGAAGGTTGGAATGAGAGAAAGTAAACGAGTTGCATGGAAGCGTTCAAATTATGTGGACTGTTAGTGGGTTGGTCTAATTTCAGAAGAGTCGAGGAAGTTGAACTTAACGGAAGTTAGGTTGTCTAGGGAAATAATATTGCATTAACAAAATTAGGCAAAATTAGGGGAAACCTATATTGTTTAATCAACTAAGATATGGCTTTACGATGATACGACTCACCTTCTATTAGTCAATGCTAAAAATCCCAGATCTCACGTAGTTATATCACATCTTGTTGAGCTAAGTGGGCCTGAAAGATAAGCTGGAGAACGCCAGAAACAAAGCCTGCATTCAATATTTGAAGAAATCATAGAATGCACAAGAGGACAACAAACCTGTATGTACCAGAGAATTGCAAAGAAAAAAAGGCTAGTGTGTACATCAAGATCACCATCATCAATACAAGGACAACAAAATGATTTTTTAATGGTGAAGATTGCACCATGATTTTAGGTTAATTTTTCATATTTAAGGCCACACATTAGGGTAAATTGGAGGCCACACCTTGTTGAATATAAGCTCCTTGTAATTGTATTCTGATACATATTGAGGAATACAAACTACAGAGCTTTCCTCTCATTTGTAAAAACGCAATTTTATAACTTTCGAGCATTTATGTTCCTTCATGAATTCGTTGGTGACTAGATAAATCAAAATCTAGCACTCTTCCGAAAAACGGAAAGAAAAAGGAGAAATTTACGAGGAGTAATTAAAGCAAGTCACGGCATTCGAAATGTTTGAGCATATCAACAAGCTTTCCCTGGAACACAACGAAGAGGACCTGCGTTTGCTGTTAAAACAGGAACCATCGCTCCTGGTGCAACAACAAATGATTGAGTTCGTGAGTAATTTGGTGCACAACTTCCATACCCAGATGGAACAAAATAAGCACCATTCAAAAATACATCCTTAGAAGTTCTCCACTTCCAATTTTTCCAACCCCCGTAAGACTCTCTCTTTGTAACCTGTTG
The DNA here is from genome assembly GCA_032402905.1 of Khaya senegalensis. Taxonomy (NCBI): domain Eukaryota; kingdom Viridiplantae; phylum Streptophyta; class Magnoliopsida; order Sapindales; family Meliaceae; genus Khaya; species Khaya senegalensis. Next base: position 372,289 of record CP135547.1, on the reverse strand, counting down.
TACAAAGAAACAAAGCATAAATTTACGGACAGTTGTTCTCTCTTACGGACATCAACATTTTTAGAATACGCATTTAATATAAACTAGTGTTGTTTTGCATCTGAGATTATATAATCTATTGTCAGAACATTTTATTGTGCGAAGAAACAAAATGTTGCCTGTGATTTTAGGTTTACCTGTTTTGAATCACGATCTATTGGAGCTACGAAGTAATTTCCTTCACTCAAAATGGTTGGATTAGCGCTGCCACCAATTGCATACATCAGCCACTACTCGTATCTGTTGTTGGCAACATGAGCGTAGCCAAATCTGACCCTGCATGCATTTATATATTCACTATTAATGGGAGATTTTTTTCTCTTTTGTTACTCTAACTTTCAGAAAAGTTTTAACCGTGATTTTTCTCACTAATTACCTTGGCATTCTCTCGATAAGTCCTCGTCCAAAACGGTTTAAAGCTATTGTAACTTTCATGATTTTGTCAGCAGTGAATTCATCGTTGTGTCCAAGCAGCATCACCTGTAAATGCAACTTGGTTAGAAGCATATCGTGTGTGTGTGTGTATACCTATGAAAAAAAAAAGACCTAAAAGCTTTTGCCTACCTTATCATGTTGCTCAAAGTAGTTGTTGGAAATGGTGACAGCTGTTGAAGCATGAATGACATCAATAAGGCCATCACTAGAACGAGCAAGATAGCAATGATCAATCCAAATATAGGAAGATGCAAAGATAACAATGGCATCTCCATCAGAACCACCGCGACGACCGACATGCGTAGGACTACTCCGAACTAGCCCACTTTTCCCTGGCTTACAATCATGAATGCTAATCCCATGTATTATAACGTGGCTAACATCTTGTATCGTTATGCATGGCCCATATGCAATCTCAACTTTCGCTCCTCTTCCATCTATAGTCTTAAATAATCCAAGCTTGATTATCATTCTCAAGCTTGATTATCATGTCCTTAGCGAAAATAATCCAGAGCGGGTTGGATTGGATAGCACCATATCTCAAAGTGCCCGGCTTAGGGTTTATGGGATCATCCGAAGGGTTTTTTACTACATAAATGGCACCATACTTTCCTCCTATGGCATCTTTTCCAAACCCCACTGCACAATGCGCCAGCGCTTTGCGATTAGTAGCCCAGTTGGATTTGGCACGCCAGCAAGAATCTATTACGTTAAGTTTCAGGGTCCCAACAGGTTTCGGCAAGTAGCCGTTTAGTGAATATGCAAAAGGGGTCAAAGCAAAGTTTGCGAAAAGACATGAAAGCAAAAGGAGTGTGGGAAGAGAAGCCATGGATTTTAGATTGGGATGGAGGGGAAATAGAGAAGAGATAAATCTATATAGGAAAGGGGAAGGTGATGCACACGATTAAGGGGCAAACTTTGTTTGTTTGGTGAGATTTTGGCAGTACACTAAACGTGATTGCACGAGCTCTCTTTTGGCTAGTTGACTTGCAAATTTTTAAGTAGTGTTATGTAGAGACGAACAGAGAAATCCTAAAATATTTAGCAACGCAGACAATTTCATATGCCGGTGAAAGAATGTTCAGAACGAACGTTCCTAGTTTATAGTTTTGTTTGATGTAAGCGGTTAGTACAGTGGCGGCAACATTTGGTTCGAGTGTTGTCAATTAATTATGTTATCTTTGAAAAGTCAACCCTAAAAGACAAAAAAGGAAATAAGAATGAAGCAAGTTTATGAATTTTCCGTCCTTCATTACATAGAAAATACTTTCTATAATGTTTTGAATAAAAACAAATTGATTAATTACATTGCATTAGGGATAATTCTTTAAGAGCACTTTTGATGCGAATCTCAATAATACCAATATTGAAATCACAAAAATTAGTTTTGATGCTTCAAAGCAAATCTTGAAATTCACAATTTAAATTAGAATTTAAATTTTAAAAAAATTTAAATTCAAATTAAAGAATATTTGTCCAATGATTAAAAGAATTAAGATAAAAATTTTAATCAAATAATTCACTAATTACGAATTAAAAATACAAAAAAAAAATTTAAATGTTAAAAGAAAAATTTCTTAATAAGGTTATAAAATTCTTTAAAATACCAAAAAGACAAATAATTATGATAATTTGAATTGCATTGGCAAGTTTTTGACATTTTTTTAAACTCATTTTTATATTTAATTCCATTCCTAATGTTAATTTCAAATCTTGTTTAACCCATATTTTTTAAATTAATTCATTAAGTGTTGCTTTAATCTTCTTTTACTTTTGTCCTTGTAATTAGTTCAAGTTTGTAGTTTTTGATTGTCATCATCTTTAGTGCCCTAGAAGAAGTTGTTCCACAACCACATCTCAATTCTTTAGTCCGCATGAATTGTATAAGCTCATGACTTTTTCTTTTTTGGCAAACAATGAAAAGACGAAAGATATGATTTATTGTCACTTGTGAATGGAAATAATTTCAACATTTAAAGAATATATATTGAAGGAGATCCATATCAAATGAAAGTTGCCTATTTGTTCTTTACACAGATTAGAAAGAGAAGAGATATGGTGGAAAATTTGGAATTGATCAGTAAATCTTCAGAGACCAGCTATGAATTCAAAGGGTTTTTGGTACAAAATGCGTGGGGAGAGAGAATAATTTTAATATTGGTTTGACTTGAATGTTCTGTACTATATTAATACTGTGGACAATTCATAATTTAGTATTGAAATAATTGAAAGCAGGCTGTGACAATATATGCATACAAGAACGAGGTACATGAATCAATAATTGAAAGAATAATCAAACACTGGCAAAATCCATCGAAGGAATGGCTTTGCCTTATTGAACACAAGAATTAACAAACTTTATACGTGGCTATAATATAAATAAGACTCAATATTATCAGTCTGCCAGGGTTTCTAAGCGTAGCTGCACATTCCATACGCACATGAACTTCCTTTCTTGCACTTGTTGTTGCACTTCCCGCAGTGTTTCTTGTTGGACATTACGTTCACACACTTACCTCTGCAGCAAGTCTCCGAATACTTGCATTTCTTACCACACATGCCGCAGTTAATCCTGTCCGTCAACACGTTTACACACTTCTTCTTGCAGCAATCTGGCCCAGGACTGCCCTTGGTACGGCAAACTCTAGGGTACTTGTTGCATGTCAGCACAACCCTGTAATTCTGAGCAAGAAAACGACTTGCTCCTCGCAGCGAGGTCGTTAATTCTCTATTGTCATCTGCGGAAGGAAGATCAGAATTTTCATCATCACCGTCGTTGGATAGCTCTACTGCTGTAGCAGTAAGAGAAATGACCATAGCCACGAGCATGGCCAACACAAGGAATTTCTTAAGGCAATTCATTTGTGGGTTTGTATGATTGTGCAATAGAGAAATATTGATGAACTGATGGAAATGTGAAGAAATGATTTGGTATTTATAGACGAGTTGATGTGAAACGTGTAAGGTGCAATTCTGCATGGATGGGGTTCAAATTTTGTGGACTGTTAGTGGAGTGGTCAAATTTCGAAGAGCTGAGAAAATTGAAGTAAACGGAAAGTTAGGTTGTTGGGGAAATATTGTGATCTAAATTAGGCAAAATTAGGAAAGAAACCCTGATATTTATATACACAAGTATGCAAATGTGGGCGCAGATACGACTCTCTTTCCTTTACTTACTGCTAACAAATACCAGGTCTTACACGTAGTTATGGCCGTCTATTTTCCTGTATGAATTCGTTGGTAACTGGATAACTTTCATAAATTCAAGAAAATAAATATAAATAAATAACCTTACTTTCATTGTCACATACCATTGTAAAGTTCAAGTCTAGTGGCCACCTGCCAATGTATTGATTGGACAATTATCATGGCCTAATCTTTAGTCAATAATATAAAAAATTAAGAGAAAATTCTAATCCTGTTAATTATCCAGTTCATGGCCTCCTTTCTTCTCTTTGAGCTACGGCCCTTCAACCCAAAAAGACAATCTCTCTTGATAAGCTCTAGTATGATGTTATTTTTGAATACTACATAATTTGAGATTTGCTATTCCTAATTTAATTATATTTTACATATTCTGAATGCTTCATTTGATCAAGAAAATCGAACAACGAGAAGACAGAAAAACAACAATTCTAGAGATAACATAAAACTAAGTGATAATATGAATTATTTTATTTATTACATATATAAAGATGATACCACGAATTATGAAATTCAATCAAACAATTGATAAAACTGGCAAAAACCCCAACTTTATATGGGTTGCCTTATTCGGTATAGCACATATGTAGTACTAATTTTCTACAAACTCCTTAATTTGTTCTACTTATCCTAGTTGCAGGCCATACAAATCACGCACTGTTGCTAAGTAACAGCTATAGTGCTAGAAAATTAATTATCAGCAATCTAAGCGTAGCTGCACAGTCCATAAACGCAGGAGCTTCCCTTCTGGCAGTTATTGTTGCATCGGCCACAATGTTTCTCGTTCACAGAAGGGTTCACACAATTGCCTTGGCAGCAAATTTCCGAGTATTTGCATTTACTGCCGCATTTTCCGCAGTTAAGTTTGTCAGTCGACAGATTAACACACTGTTTGCTGCAGCAATTAGGCCCGGAGCTTTCCTTGGCGCGACAGACTCCCGGGTACCTGTCACAAGTCATGACACTCCGAGGCTTATCTGCTAGTAATCGACCCAATCCTCGGAGATTAACGGATGGTTCCTCACTTTCGGGGAATTGTAATTCCTCGGAATGACTTTCTTCCTTTCCGGTTGCATGAAGTTGTGGCAGTGTAATGACGAAAAGTATTGTTGCCAAAAATGCAAATAGGATTTGTGACTTCATTGTTACTAGCTACGAGAGTAAATTGCTTGTTGCTGAATGATGAAGGATTAGGGTTATGTAAGGTATTTATTGAACTACATTGGGAAAGAATGAACCAGTTTTTCCACAGGGTATTTGTCAATGGCTAAGTAAATTGAGTAAGTTAGGCTCAAAATTGAAATAATTCAAATGCGCTATGGGAAATTGGGAAAAGTAGAAGTACCCAAATCTACATGATTTTGTATACCAAATTGGAGAAGGAGAATGCTCCCCCTATCATCATAGTAATTATGAAATTAATGATTGTAATTTACTCATAATCAAATTTTATTATCAATTTTTTTTAAAGAAATCTTAGGTAGTACAATTCAATTACATTAATATAACTAATTTAGTAGAATTAGTTAATTAATAAAATGACAATATAAAATTTATTAATATGATAAAAAAAATAAAAAATTTTATTGTTCAATTATTATAATAAAAAAAATTATTATGATAAAATTATTTCACTTTTTTTCTTTTTTTTTATTATATTTTTGACTTCCTTATTTTATTAATAAATAATATCAAAATGATCTTCAACTCCACATATTTCAACTACTTGCTTATATTATATACTACAATATATCGTCTCACAAAGTAGCTTAATTACTGCCATTAAACAAAGGTTTCCACTGATTAATATCACTAAATAACTCTTAATAAAAGTTATAAAGCACTAGAAAAAATTATTTAAAGCCAGGTCAAAGGCAAGTGAGGTGGCAAATGTGTTTCGTCATCAAGTTAAGAGGAAATCGCAGGCTTTATTTACGTGATCAACGCTAAGCCCACAGCCCCACGTAGGTAATATTTCCAAGCACACAACCACATTTTTTCTAAGATTTTGGTCTGAAAATCAGTTACATTAGCACTTATTGTTAATAGATAACAGCTTTTTCCTTCTTGCCCTTCACGTTCTGTTATTTTTTTGACTTTTCATTAAGGTTTGGCTATCCTGCAACTGTAACGCAGCCTTGACGAGACCTCAATAACCTTGGTCATAAGTTCAGGAAACAACCTGGCAGAATTAAGAAGACTTGCGTTTGAATTTACAAGGGGAAGTTCTTCCTGCATTAAGTGCTTAATTATCTGTACTTTTACAATATGAAGCAACTTCTATGTACCTTCCCCAAGCACATTTTCAGTTTGACCTAATATAGAGGCGGGAATATTTCATTAAAGATGGTTAATGCACTGAATCCTGTCTAATTCGCACATACATAAACATCATGTTTTCTTCTAATATGAACATATTTTGAAAGGAAATTCTTAATGCATGTAACCTAACTTAAACTTAGATTGATATAGCTGGGCAAGATTACATCATGTTCTCATGTTATACTGTGTAAAATTTCATTGAGGTAACACTTCATTGCGATCTTTTTGAAGCAAGAGTTCATGTGGCATGAATTCTGCGTCCGAAAAATAATTACAGTTTTTGCAAGTTTTATAGAGGGAATCTCAAATTCTCATGCATAATTTCACATCCCATACACGCAGAACTCTCCCTTTTTGCACTTCTTATCACACCCGCCACAGTGTCTCTTGTCAAACGAAGCATTTACACATTTTCCCTTGCAACAAATTTCGGTGTACTTGCATTTATACCCGCACATTCCGCAATTGAAACGATCTGTCTTCACGTTAAGACATTTTTTCTTGCAGCAATCTGGCCCCGGACTGCTCTTCAGACGACAAACGCGAGGAAATTTATCAAGTTATGTTGGCAATCAGGTTTTGCAGCACCAGGGAGCGGCTCACTCCTCTCAGAGATGTTGCATCTTGAAGGTCACTTTCTTCATTGTAGTAGTCTAGATCATTTACAGCTGCAATAGTGGAAAATGTTGCTGTGACTGCGAAGAAGAGTATTAGCAATTTCATGGCTATAAACAGAAGAAGATTGTGCTGGAAGAGCTGATTAAGTGTGAGAATATCTTGAAAGGACCTGTGTTTATATAGAAAAATTGGCGAGAGGGAGAGTTGACAATAAGAAAATGAATGTGCAAGTCATTCTTTTTTTGTGATCTTAATTCAATAGGCTGCTTACAAAATACTGAATCTCTCTTAAGAAGAATCATTTGATTGTATGTAAAGAAAAGTTGGCCTTGTATTCGTTCTGTATATTTGAATTCAGCTAATGAATCTCACCTTGTACCTTGGCACCAATCATCGCTTGCCATATCAACATTTCAGTGACGCGAAATTGAAGCTGGACGAGTGTATAACTTTAATACAGCGATGTATGATCTCACTTTCGTAGTTTATAAGGTGTGAATGTTTGCAGGAGACAATTTCTAACTCTTCACCATCTCAATTTCACAAGGAGGATGAATTCATCAACCCTTTACACGATTGTTTAATCTACTTCCATGAATAAAGAATTTCCGTGGAAAGCAGGAACAAGTTAAAGATCAGAATAAAATCTAACAGTTGTCTAATGGTGTTAAAGCAACACTGATTCTCTAGACCTATAAGAAAAGCACATATTCCCGAGAGCCGAACAGTGCTTAGAAAAAAAGTTTTGGAGGTGTGGCATACATCAATCTCGAATAGTTTAGGTTACATCATTAACTTTTGATGAAAAATTTTAAGATCAATTCCAATTTCTGGGATTGGAAAAGCAAAGCAGCAACCGTTTGATTTCTTTGTGGTCGTGATATTTGATGCTGTGGCATGTGGATTTGACTGGTTAGGAGCTATGAAAACAAGCATGAACATGACTTCATATTGCCTCATAATCCTCAGTTTGATCTGTCCTCTCGCTTGTAAGGGTGTTCAAGCATCAAATTCTAACGAGCACCTTTCTCTCGTTAAAATGGCAAACAAAAATAACGATGTGCAGCAACAAATACATGCTATTTCTCTTCTGCACACAGAGAACCGGGTGATAACAGATCACAGATCATGGAAAGGGCAAACCTTCTGGCATGGCCGGTATCACGTAAGAACTGTAAGCACATGTATTATCTATAGCTCTTTCTTACAACTAATATTCTTTCTCCTCTCCCTTTTGAATTTAACATCAAATTAGAGAAAACTTTAACAGGCCCATGGGATTCTGAACATCATAGGATGGGGGACGCTCTTGCCAATCGGAGTAATCATCGCGAGATACTTCAGAAACTTTCCGATGAAACATGATGAGTGGTACACACTTCACGTCCTTTGTCAAACTTCAGGATATCTTATTGGTACAATCGGATGGGGCGTTGGTTTATGGCTTGGAAATTCTTCCAAGCATTACACTCTTAAAACTCATCGCATTCTTGGCATCCTCGTCTTCACATTTGCAACCATACAAGTAAGTGACTTGCATAAAATAAAATTCTTAATCAAACTTAAGACTAATTAATCTCAATGATTATACCTAATTGTCTCATAACTTTGTTTAGATTTTATCTTCGTTAATTCTGCAACCAAGAAGAGGAAACGAATGCCGCAAGTGCTGGGAGATTGTTCATCAACTTATGGGATACACAGTGATTGCTCTGAGTGTAGCAAACATATTTCAAGGGATCATTCATCAAAGTCATGCCGAAAAATGGAAATGGGTTTATGTGGGAATACTTGCAGTTTTAGCTTTTGTTGCTGCGGCATTGGAGATGTTTAGATGGATCTTCAAGTCTAGAACTCAACAGCAAATGGCAACATTTGAACACAATTTCACTTGAGTTCTGGTTTTAATTTCAGAATCTCATTTGGGCAAGTTGAGGATCTCCTTTCAATAATTTGCATTAATTGTAAGAATGCATAGATAATAAAATTGATTAATTGATTGATTCTTTTAATGCACGTATATAAATTATAAATTATTTTTCAATAATTTTATCATAAAATTATTTAATATATATAAATTCGTAATATTATATTTAATTTTTAAATTTTATATTAAATATTTTAAATTTTTTATTCGTATTTTATATATTTTTTTTATAAATTATAAATTTTAATTTATTTTTATAAATTATTTTAAATTTTATATTATTCTTTTAAATATTAATATAATATTTAAAATAATAATATAAATAAAAAAATATTAATACCCAAATGAAAAATAAATTTATGGGCTTCATCTAAAATTAAATTTATTATAAAATATTGAAAAACAAAAAAGAATGAAAAGGCAGAAATCGAAAATCGAAAAACACATTGTCGTTTCGATTGATTTGATAGGTCAAACGACAGTGTGATTTTGGCTAATCACCGCGTCTGTAAACGCACCGTTTCAGCGCATTTTGTCAAATCAAAATGAGTGATGGTTAGGCGGCAACAACTCAAAACCGATGAATGGTCTGGAAGAAAGAAGAATTAAACTAGAAAGAGAAGAATTACATTGACGAAGAAGAACTAGAACAACAAGCATCAAACATGGCCGCGTCAGCTGCCGCCACAGATGGCGCTGCAGCGGCTGCGCTTCGGTCTGTGATCCAGCGAGTTGGCCAAGCCGCCGAGCGGTCTGGTCGCTCGCCGGATCGGATTAGAATCGTCGCCGTTAGCAAGACCAAACCGATCTCGTTGATACACCAGGTTTACGAGACCGGTCACCGATCTTTCAGTGAAAATTACGTTCAAGAAATAGTGGAAAAGGCTCCTCAGGTCCTATCTCTTTCAGAAGAAAAGTTCAAAATTATTATTTTTTTTTTTTGGATAAACCTAAACGGTTGTCTTTTTTTCTTTTGTTTTTAAATATTTAAGCTTAGGATGATGATATACAAATTGTATGTTCTGTTTCGTGTTTATCCGGAAGGAAAGTTTTTAACTTAGGTGGATTTGAATCTGCAGCTTCCAGATGATATGGAATGGCATTTCATCGGAAATTTGCAGAGCAATAAGGTGAAACCTTTACTGGGTAATGAGTTTGACTGTGTCTTTTACATTTAAATCTTTTTTTTTTTAATTATTAACTTTCAAATTATCCCGATTCCTGAGTTGGCGAAACGAAAATTTGAAACCAATTTTACCATTTTGGCATGAATATCTTAAAACAGGTGAGGTGAGAGCTGTAATTAGAACAGTAATTGAATTAGATTTTTGTTTAAGCAGTAGAACTGATGGTCTTGAAATGCATAGGCTAACGTTGAAAAATGAGAAGTCTTTTGATAATTTGCCATTGCTTAGATTGTCGACTGATTCAATTTTCTCTTTTTCTCTTTCTTCTTGATTTCCTTCTGTCTGTAAAAAATTTAAAAAAAAAAAGACTTCTGTTCTTGTTATAAGGTGATATTGCCAAACTCTTGCGGTTACTTTCTGTATTTGCATTTATGTCACATAACTTTTATCCCATGTACATGAGAAAATGAAATATTATGTCTTACACGTAACCCATCTACTACCTTGCAGCTGGTGTACCTAACCTTGCAATGGTGGAAAGTGTAGATGACAAGAAGGTAACGCTTTCTATAATTTTAGTTATTTTTCTTTCAAGATTTATGAACTTTGATGTAGAGAGAGCTCACATAAGCAAAGAAATTTACAGTCCTCTCTTTGGCACTTTCTTTTAACTTTTAGTGATTTGAGTATATAGTAAGCGGTACTGAAATTTGGTGCCACTCAACTGAGCAAGTTGGTAGTTCGTAGGTTGGCACTTCTCTTTTTGTTTCACTACACCCTGTTTTGTTGTGCAGATTGCAGATCGTCTTGATCGTATAGTTGCAACCATTGGAAGAAAGCCTTTAAAGGTCTTGGTCCAAGTGAATACCAGTGGAGAAGAGTGTAAGTATATTAGTTTATGCTACCTTTAAATTGCCACTAGTATTACAGCATTGCAGTCATTTGTTGGTTGAAACTCTAGCTCTTATGGAGAGCGCTGTACTAAATTCTGATAACTGTTTGTAAAAAATATAACCTATAGTTTAAAAACAATAGAGGTTATAGGTTTGTCCTGAAAACCTTTGCTCACTGTTGAAATAAATATCTTACACTCAAGGAATTTTCTCCAACTCTGGGTATCTACTACTTGTAATAGTTCTGAGCTATTGCTTGGTTTCTGCTATGTTGCAGCAAAATCTGGAGTTGAGCCGTCAGGGTGTGCGGAACTTGTCAAACACATTAGTCAACAGTGCCCAAATCTTGAGTTTTGTGGGCTAATGACAATAGGGATGCCAGATTATACATCAACCCCAGAGAATTTCAAGGTGATAGTATGATTTTAATCTTACTCTTTCCATCTTCTTTCCTTGTTGTCTTTTCTTCTATGTGCTTCGTGCTGCATAAGATGTCTGACAGAGAATTGTGTTTCGCAATCAGACATTAGCAAACTGCAGAAGTGAGGTTTGCAAGGCACTTGGAATTCTGGAAGAGCATTGTGAACTATCTATGGGGATGTCAGGCGACTTTGAGCTAGCAGTAAGGAATACCCTAACTCATGCTATTTACTCTATCTTCAGTTATCATGATGAAGTCAATTGTTGTAAATGAAATTATTCAACAGTCCCATAGTCCCATTACAGGAACGTCCTATGACACTCACAGGAATCAAGTGCTTGTGCTCACTAGGGGCAAAATAAAATAAATAAATAAAATTTTGCTGCACTGATTGTTGTACAGAATGCCATGCACCACCTGCTATTTTCAGTTCCGTTGAATTAGATATTATCAAAGAGCCAAGTTTATGTTGGTAGGGTAGAGTTTATTTTCTTTCTGATTTGGTGTGCTTAGTCCAGTTATGCAACTGTGGACAAACTTTCTGTTTTTGCAGATTGAAATGGGTAGTACCAATGTGAGAATTGGATCAACGATATTTGGTCCAAGGGAATATCCGAAGAAGAATTAATCCTGAACTTGTTTCCATCCAAGCTGAAAACATTATGGCCATTGTCATATATTTATCTTAACATAATTATGTATAGAGTATATTAATTATATTTTATGTACTTGATCTCTGGACATGATAGTTTTCCGTTGCTCGCTGGCTTGAAATAATGTTGGGTGTCATGCATACTGACCCCTTCAAAATGATGAAATACGTGTCTTAGCAAAATATATGTTGATGAATGCCATTGAAATTAGGTATATTGATTTCAGAGAGATCAAATCCTCCCGATACTTAACACCAATTTCGGTCACATTGAAATGGCACCTAATGTCAGAGAGACAAGGTTTGTTACTCGCTGCAGGGTGATGCAATACGTTGTTTTGTATGTTTGAACTGAGACCAAATGGGGTTGAGTGAAGGTTACATGTAGCTAAAATTAATGAAGAGTTGTTTTAAGGATGATGTTCTGATAGGATTTTGAAAGGAACTGATATTGAAAATAATGTTAGCATAGAATAGCGACATGAAAATAACGGTAGCATAGAATACTTGTGGCTATTTTATGGGACATTGGCTTCGAGGCTGGAAAGTGCAGCCAGATAGTCAGCCAGTACACAACTCTACAATTCAATACGTATCCAACGCTACTGAATTGTAATGGTATTGACGGGTAGAAAATTCTAAATTCATTGTCAGTGTAGTTGGTGGGACTTACTTTCACATGGTTTCAAATGCTCAAACCATGTGAAAGTAAGTCCCACCAACTACACTGACAATGAATTTAGGATTTTTTACCCGTCAATACCCATGTGAAAGTAAGTCCCACAGCTAGCTGGACTACGCGCTTCTAATGCTACTCATTAACAACACTCTACAATTCATTACTACATGTATCCCAATTCTGTGTGGGTTCTATCAATCAAAGAGAAAAGGTGGGCAGCGTCTTCCTGGTTTGTTTCACATTGAAGCTTGTCTGTGCTTGTAGTTTCTTCTTGCTGTAAGTTCTTCTGTGTGTGTGAATGCAAAGCACTTCCATGGAATAATTTAAGAAATTTTAGTAAGAAACTGATTCCTGAATTCTTAGACAGAAACATATAACAATCAGAAACAAGCAAGCAGCTGCTAGTGAAAAGGACAGGACTTCTGTGCTTACCTGGTAGGATCACGTGCATTTCGTGAAATGATGTCTATGCAATTATAGACTGAAAAATATGGGGACAAAAGACTCCTGCAAGCACATCAGTCCGGAAGAAAATTTTGACTTGTAGCTTAGCCTACATCTACATGATGTTGATGGATTGATGCATTATTAACCGTACAACTTTAGCATCTTGGCAGTTGGATTTGGCCCAATAGCAGTAATGATGTTGCCAGCCTTACTCAGTAGTTGTCACTTCTCAGTTGCCAAAGTCGTTGCCAAATTAAATATACCAAGTTCCATTTCCCATGCAGCCTATGCATGCAGATGCTATATATTCACATTGAAGTTCCTTCTCCGGCCGTCGTGTGCTTGTTTAAGTCGTGTCTGTGAGAGGACCATGGAAAGTTACTCTATATTGCTTCTTTTAGGAGCATTATTGGTGTGTGTTTCGGTTGGAGTTAGTGAAGCTCGTCTTGCTTATGATTATTATAAGTATTCCTGTCCAAACTTGGAAGCAACAGTGAAGACACAAGTTCTGAGCATTTTCCTGACAGATCCTACATCACTCGCCGCTTTTCTTAGGCTCATGTTTCATGACTGCCAAGTCCAGGTAATTTTTCATCCACAGTTGAACATTTCAACCAACCTGGTGAGAGATTTTTTGCCTTGATCAATACCCATCTACGTCAGTACAGATACAGGCACCACAGTCAAGAATCACTTGCAATCACTCGTACAACTATCTGCATTTTACTTCGAAAAGTCAAAGACTTACCGGCAAACAAACTTGCCTTGTAATTTATTTTAATTGCTTGCAGATGTTGCGCGTATGAGGGTGATTTAAAAAAACTTTGGATTTTGCAATGTTGCAGGGCTGTGATGCATCAATCCTGCTTGATTCTGATGGCTTGAAAACTGATTCCGAAATGGTTTCCTCAAAGAATTTTGGCATAAGAAATCGAGAAAAAATCCAACATATAAAAGATGCACTAGAAGCTGAGTGTTCAGGGCAGGTTTCTTGTGCAGATATCATTGCTTTAGCTGCCAAGGAATCAGTTGCACTTTCGGGAGGACCTGACATTCAAATTCCTCTTGGAAGAAAGGACTCCACACTTTGCAGTCACCAAAAATCTGACGTTCATCTTCCCTCTCCAGGAATAACAGTCGATGAATTACTTCATATCTTTACATCTCAAGGAATGAACCTGGAAGAATCAGTCGCCATATTGGGTAATAAACTCTGTAAAATTTGTTGAAGATATGGTAAATAAAGCCACGACGTCTGAATCTCTAACATTGCGAGTTTTCAATGCTTCAGGTGCACATACGCTGGGTGCTGGACATTGCATAAACATAGTGAGCAGATTATATGATCTCCATCCAAGAGACCAGATTAATCACAGCTTCCAGCTTCTACTGAAACTTCTCTGTCCAGCTGAAACTCCGATGACAAATCTCACGGCAGTACCCAACGATGCGACGCCCTTGATTTTTGATAACCAGTATTACAAGGACATTTTAATGGGGAAAGGTTTATTCACTGTTGATTCCGGGATTTCCAGAGATCCACGCACTGCACCCATTGTTAACCAGTTTGCTGCTAATCAGAACTACTTTTTCCAGGTTTTCTCATCCGCATTCGTTAAATTATCTCTGACGAATATTCTTACGGAATCAAAGGGTGAAGTCAGGAGAATATGCAACCAAGTAAACAACATATATGTATAAAATTGACTCCTTTCTAACCCTGAATTGAAGGTACAAAATAAAACATCTTCTACAAATTTTGTCCTTCGCAACCAATCCAAGACAAACAAATGGCTCTTGCATATCGGACATTATTGGGGTTATTTTGGGTAAACCCAACTTTACATCCAGCAAGGACATAATGAAAAGAATTTTCCCCCAACTACAAGACCAACGAAAGCACTAAGACCTTGTAGAAAATATGATGGCAGGCTCGTGATGATAACATTCGAATCACTGCTGCATTTTGCTGCTCTTCCAACGGATATTCTCCAAAAAATTAGTTGCTTGTCTCTGTTTTTGGTTGCCCTAGTATCAAAATTTGTTCTGCGTCTATGATTGTAAATGATTGTGTGAGTTTATCTAACTCAAACTTCAGTTGAGCTACTTGCTGGCTACAGCGAGTATATTCTGTCAAAAGAGTGTCAGGGATGACGACCAATCAGAGATCACTGGGATGTGTCTACTAATTCAGAGGCGTCAAGAGGGCCAACCACACCCTCACTCAAAAGGCGCATGGCAGCTCCCAGAGAAAACTTCCTCGCAAAGAGAAAGCAGGGAGCAGCAGAAGTGGAATACTTGCGACACCACTCTGTCCGGAAGTCTGCCTCATAGTATACATGGTTGATGCTCTGTTCAATTGTACCAAATAGAATGAAAACAGTAAGTCTTTTTTATTCCAACATAGAAAGTACTAAATTGAAAAAATACAACCTGCAAATGCAAGAACAGGAGAAAATGAGGTAAATTAATGACCTTTATTTCCTTGATTTTTTTAGGGGTCGCGTTTGCATAGCTGAATGTATGAGGATGCAAATTTTCATCATCTCCCGCGGACTGGTTCCACTGGCTATAGGTCAATGTTCTACGTTCAAGTTCACCTTCAAGTCCACTCATCTAACAATAGAACGAACAGAAAAAAAAATACCGAATCAGGTCAAGGATACCAATCATAAAAAGCCATTTACCCAAACCAGATGTCAGAACAATTACACAGGAACGGAGAAGTGAGATCACAAGAAAATAATGCCAGGAAGAACCACTGCAATAAACTGAAGACAACAAGAAAGATGGAAAGAAAAATGAAACATGAATGATCACTTACTGCAAGCAGTGTCGGCACGTAGTGCTCATCCGGAAAACAATAATTCCGTGTCTTAAGTTTCTGCATTTAGCATTTACCCCAAAAAAAAGCTTATCAGTCTCTTCAAAGGTACACAAACACTGATCATAATATTTGGAAAATTTTCCAAGTCCCCTCATATGGCAGACACCAAATTGAACACCTACAGGGTTGGAAATCTATTTACAAAATAACCCCATAGACCACATGTAAGTCTTTGCAAAGAACAACAATTATTAAGTTATTCTCTAATTAAGCATTGCCATAAGTATTAAGAACAAAAATCATTAAGTTATGCAACACAGATAAACATACAAAGCAACGAACTGCGTTGTATTAAGTTTATCAGGACACTCTTTGCAATATAAAGGTTAAGTATCACTTACAATATTCATCTTTCCCTTGCGAGCATCCACAGGGGGCCGTCGCTGCAAAGGAAAAGAAAAAAAGAGAGAATTAATCCTTGTATGATCCAGAAAAAGGTACAAGCTTTTTACTCTCTCCTCAACTCCACTGTTTGATGGAAATTTGTAGTTCAAAAATCACAATTACTTTGTGGTGACTTGTAAAGCCAAGTTCCATGACAGATCAGTCATACATACAAACATGCCATTCTATAAAAACCAGTCAACAGTGACAATAGTCGCTTGAATACTAGTAGTTAATTTTAATCCATCAAGATCAAGAATACCTTGCAAAATTCCTTGAAGACTGGAAAGATAATCTCATCATCTACAATGACTTCTGCATGCCTTCGTACTAAAGAGATCCACTGCAACAAAACAATTGAAGTTAGAGCATGAATTATGCCTCAGTAGTAATACAGATGTATATTCTATGCTAAAAAAAAAACTAACCATACAGATAGTAGTAATGATATTGTTAGCAACTTAAGCTTAGTCCTCTTAACATTTTGAACCAGTCAGGAAAGTTATCACATAAACAGCAATAAGTTAAATGGTAGATGCTTGGCTCAAAAGTAACAATTCGTAGAGAGCAGGGTTAATAACTAGGATGGGCCTAAAATTTTTGAAATCATAGCCTTTACAGCATGAAAGGTTGATGTGCATTACAAATATAATGTGGACAAGTTAAAGATCAAAGGAAATGAAATTTTCCTGTGTGATTATACTTTTATGTTGCATTGATGCAAGTGTCAAGCCATAAACAATGTAGAGCCAATAAATTAAGTGGTTGTAAAGTACCATTTTCTAGAATCTATGATACGTGTCATTGCAATTGCAGATAATAATCATTTTTCTTGATAGTAAAAGTACCACAATATATCTAAACAACCATTTTTTTAAAGATTATTTAACAAAAAAAACACTCAATTTGGTTATAGGCAGCAGACTTTGAAAAACTCTACCAACTACTCTTTCTTCCTAGAAACAGAATTATGTGAGCGCAAATGATGTAATGAAAAGATAACCTGAGATCCCTTTCTCCGTTTATCCTTTGGTATGATATGTGACATTTTTGGGTTGTAGCGGCCTTCCTTCCTATCGAAAAAGCTAAAAATACAAAGTGAAAGTACAAATTCACCTTAGTATTTCTTCAAATAATCCTACAACCAGTTTAAAAATGATGAAATTCTGATCCTGGTAGAAAATTTGCCATGATATTGAACCATTTGTAAGACCATAGGCTTGGAACCACAAGAATCAAAGCCCTCCATCTACCTGTCCACAAAACTTTTTGGTGAAGCCATTAGATAGTTGTATATATAGCTGAAATTGTACAGGGGTACACAACTGCAATACAAAAAAAGAAAGACTTGTTAATAAACCATTTTCAAACAACTGTTCTTCAACATGATTGACAACCACACGCCCAATCGATTTCAACACTATCAGTTGAAAAAACAAAAATGCTAATGCTTAATGAAGAACAACCTGTCAGATAGAAGGACAAATCTCTGATTTGCCGGATCTTCTAATGCCGCATCAAGTAACAACCTTTCTGCCGCAACTATACTGGATTCTCCCCATGTCACCTGTAACATCTCTTCCGCACGTCATTTCTTCGCTTACAAGAATTCACCAGCAACTCATTTCTTTATAAAGAAAAACCAAATTGCAGATTGAAACATTCATTACAAGTCTTTTTCATAGCTGAGAACGTACCTTTATCTATAAAAATAGATATTCAGAATTTTGTTCGCCAATTATTAATGGTTAATAACAAATAATTACACTAACAAAGTTCGTAAAGCATAAACATTATCAAATTCTCGCTATAAAAAACTAACCTTTAAAGAGGAAAAACAAATGAATTCTACGTTTTTCCCATCATTTTTATACCAGCAACCATATAAAGACACTAAGAAAGTAATAGGAAATTTGATATTTTCTTTTTGCTTGTTGCTGATCATCACCTGAATGCTATTCCTCAGCTGCCGATCGTAAAAGAACTCTGATCTCGTCGTTGACTCATCGAACACGAAGCCCGGCGCCGAATGTACATAAATCGAAAATTTTGCTGCGTCAGCATTCTGAAACAATCCAAACCATCTCATTTTCCTAGGAAACTGCGAGAATAATCCGAAAAACAGAAAAGATTTTTTTTTTTTCATTTTATTTAATTTTCACGGACCTCAAATAAGCTTCCCCAGAGAAAGTCAAGAGGAAGGTCTCGGCGAGCGAGGAAAAGAAATGCGATCTTGGGAGGACCGACGAAATGATCGTAACGAATCCCCGATCTCGAGCTAGAAATAGGAAATGACGAGATATCGTACTGAAAGTGTACCCGAAGAAGAGTGACGACAAAAAAAGACATACAGAAGAAGGTCACCAGCTTCCAGCTGAACCATAGCCCGTGGGGCGCCAGTATTGGTGCAGCTTTCTTCATGCTTCCTCCTTCAAATTACCCAAACGAATAAAAATAAAGAAAATGGAAAAAAAATTCACAGTTTATTATTATGTGTACGTAAAACGGAAGTAACTGAATCAAAAATTTATATGATTACATTGAACGGTTTGTTTGACGGGAGAGACGGAAGAGAGCATCTGCGCGTGTTATTTAATTAAAAGATTTAAAATCGTGGGAACTGGAACAGAGTTGTGTGCTGTTCTGTGCTGTGTGCGTTGAGGAAGACGAAGAAGAAGAAGAAGAAGAGGAAGGGTGGTGAGACGGTGGCGTTTCCATGATGGGTGGTGGGCCAGAGTTGATGGCCTGACAGATCCGCCTCTAATCGTGACGCGAGAGTGAGACGACAAATTGGCATTTTTTGGTCAAACTAGAGATTGACCAAGATTTGCCGGTTCACATTGCTTGAATTGCCGCCATGTTGATTGGATAATTATGTGTTTTAATAAATGTGTTCACATTTTTACATATAAGGACCTACTGTAGAAGTGTCGGATATTAATTAAGCGTTATTTAGGGACCTATTTGACACAAATGAAAAATAAAATGCTTTTCTTTGTATAAATATAGACACTGGGGACTTGCATGGTATTATCCCATTATTTACAGCTTTAAAGTACCGATGGCTTAACATGGTCTGAAAGACGTTCAACATTAATTGATTAACTCGTGCGTTACCAAATACTGCGACTACAGAAATCGTTGGGTATGCATCTAAATGAAGAAAATGTGGCAATTACCATGCACAATGAACATTACTGGCAGGGTTTGCATATTTTTTTGGAATGAAATGAAGTAAATTTGTGATGAACTGTGTTGGCAGCCTCGCAGGCGTGGAAGCAGATCCAGGGAACTACGTATCCTGCCACTGTTTTGATGGAGAATTGACCATTTTTCAAACAGGATAGAATATCCCATGTTTGCTTCTTACCCCTCTTTGGGGTTCTATTGGAGTTGTGGCACAGAGATGCTGGATTGACCTGAACAATGTAAGAACTTGGCTGTCATGACATTTAAGGTATTAGCGGACACCTGCCTTGGCATTTTGACGGTTCAAGATTACATTCAGGATCTTTCCAGGAACATAGAATCTTTTTTTTGGATTGATTTCGCTAAATTTTTGGTCCAGGGAAGCTAGTTTGAAAGCTTCCTCCTCGGAACATCCTTCTTCAATCTGAATGGTACCCCGGGTCATGCCATTGATCTGAATTGGTAGGAGGATGGTGGAGTCCTTCAGGTAAGCAGGATTTGCCTGGAAATTTTAGAGCATATGCAAGAAATGAGTGACGATCATCAAGAAGTCTGCCTTGCTCTTCATAGCTTTACAGACTTGTTCATGTTATGCACAGTTTCTTTCATGGTCAGGATAACCAGAAATAATACTAGGAGACAAACATATTACCTTAGGGAAGGATTCGTAGGCCAATGAATTTGAGTGTCCCAAGCGAAACCAAAGTTCTTCAGCCATGTGAAGTGCATATGGGGCGAGCAACAAAATGAATGGTTCAATGATTTTTCTCGAGTGTTTTTCCCACTGAAAAAATCAAAAAGCAAAATATTGAAACAAACTTGGAGAAATGAATGAGGAACATGAAATTTTATAATCACAGCGATTAAACCTTAAACACAGCATTAATGAACTCCATTACTGCAGAAATACCAGGGTTGAACCTTGTCCCTTCAATTTCTTCTGTTACCTGTAAAATATAATGCACTAAATCATAGGGTTTATATTGCGTGTGCCACTATGTTCCAAGTGAACTTTCTAAACAATTCACACTCAGGCGAAAAAAAAAAAATAGAGAGAGGATGCATTGCCAAAGATTGAGATACCTTTGCTATGCATTTATGCAGAGTACGCAGTTGTTCTACAGTGGGGTCATCATCTGTTACCACACTTCCTTCTTTGAAAGTTCCATTAGGTAAGGGTGAACCGACAATTAATTTCCAAGTTCTTCCCAAAAATCGGCGGGCACCTTCAATACCACTCGTATTCCATGTTTTGGAGTCTCTGGAAGCACAATGGAATACAAGAAAAAAATGTATCTTTGTTTAGTGCCTCCTCTATATGCACAACAATGAAAACCTAAGGGACATCAATAAATAATACCTAAATGGCCCCATAAACATTTCATATAATCGAAGAAAATCGGCACCGTATTCAGTGACAACATCATCAGGATTGACTACATTTCCCCTACTTTACTCATTTTGCGGGCACGAGCTATTAAACAAATGTTAGGATTGTCTTTCAGTACAAAGGAGTCCCCAGATTTCATGACCTGCATCAGGAAAACGTGATTTTTTAAAAACTATCAAGATTGAATGCAAAACTAGTACCCTTATATCCATCAATAGCATTATACATATGGATAGGAAAAGCAAAATTTATTGACATATCTAAAAGCACTTACTTTCTCCTCAGAAATGCTTTCCTGATGATATTTACCTATAGTATTAGTGGAGTCTGCAGATATATAGTTTCCATCCACGTCTTTGCAAACCATATATTGGACCTGCAAATCAAAACATCAGAAATTCAATGATGAAATATCGCCTACACAAGCACAAGCAGATATTCTTACTTCCCCAAGGATAATCCCCTGGTTTATGACACACTTGAGTGGCTCTTTGGTTGAAACCGCACCAATGTCATAGAGAACCTGAAATAAGATCAGAATGTATAAGAGTAATGCAGCAATATGAAAAATAAAAATGGACAACCTGTTTTTTGATTGTCAGCAGCTCACTATCAACTTCAAATATTTTAAATATATACATCCATGGGGTTTGGACTCCCCCACCTCATACGAGCAAAATCATAATGTGGTATCTCCTTCTAGAATGGAAGCGCAAAATTTCTCAGTGAAGACAAAGAGGAAAAATAGCAGCAATGAACACAACTGATGAGAGTATACACATGAAATGATGACCATTCAAACAACCAAATGGTAGAGTGAAAACTGAAACTTTTTTAGTCCTGCCCACTTACAAACCTTGTGCCAGAATCTGGCATAAAGTAAGTGAAGAACAGCATGCTCAGCACCACCAACATACACATCAACAGGTCCAGTACCTGCAGTCAAAATACTTTTTGAAAACCTAAGAAAGCAAATCGCACACAAAATTTTCTTTTGTAATTCACAAAGTACAGCAGATTGCTGTTAAATGACATTAATGGAGAACAAATTGAATTAGCAAAAGCTGCTCTTAGCTTTCTTTTGTCTTATCAACTAGTTCTGTGGAGTGTTTTGGGTCCAAAAATCTCAAATAGTACCTGAACATAGCGAAATTATAGAAACTCAAAATCTCAGCAATTATCAGTATTTGGAAAAACAAAAGTTCCATCATCCACTCATCAGAAAAATGTTTAAAATACAACAATGATATTTCCATTTAACCTAACTCCACAGTTACCTCAACAAGAGAAAATCATAGATTTAACTTCCAATGAGAAAAGAGATAACAATCAATGATGGTTATCACAAAGAGAATACACTGAATTACAACTAATTATTGGAATCATCATAGTACAATGTATTGCATCATCAGAAATCTAAGACACTTTTAGTTTCCAAATGTTCTCACACATAAATTTTTGTTTCATATACAAAGAGGAGAGGTTCGGAAAATTTTCCTACTGGATTAGATGTGAAACGTAAGGACATGCGCGTTCAAATTACCATAGGCTAAAACATATCAAATATAAATTGGAAATTTTTTTGGAGACAATAGAAACAATTGGTTTTAAACAAAAGGATAGATAATTGAAAAAACAACTCAACATTCCACTGAATAAGGAAGGTTATACAATAATCGGTTGAAAAATTAGAAATAAAATAGCTAATAGAGAGGTGAGGACTAATAAAATTTGGCTAATGAAGGTGATGACGGATACAATTACCAACAGGAACCAGCCCATTGTGTCATGGTGCTTGTTGCACGTGTAGCAGGTTTTCCAGATGAGGGATCTGTGGTTTTAACCTGAAAATAAACCACCAAATTATCGGGAAAATGTTAACCAACCTCAAGCATCCAATAGGAAACTTGTTCTGTTTTGATTTCAAGATTAAATTATTCTTAAGTTGATGATTCAGATTTTTTCTCTGCCAGTTACTTAAATTGTTACACATGTTGAACTATAACCATGGAAAAGTTCAGAAAATTGGGAAAAGAGGAGGAAGAAATACCCAAGACGCTGCTTTTGATAGTGGGGGTTCCCCTGTTCCCGTTGGAGTGAAATCGTCCAGCTAGGGTAGCGTAAGAGGCAATTCAGTTTCATGGAGTGGAATACTCTCACCAATGCCATCTAAGAACATGACAGGAATTGGTTCCCCCCAATAACGTTGCTGAGCAAAAAGCCAGTCCCTCTACTTGTAGTTTACCCGAAAAATGGTAAGCATGCAAATTAAATCAATATTATTGATGATGATAATAATTATTCTCCCCACCTTTCCTCCGAAAACAAGAAAAAGTGATGGAATCAAAAGGTTTTGATAAACTAAGAAAGGCACCCTTTTCTTTCCATTTCCAGTTTTCTTAGCCCACTCAATGACATTAGAAGCAGCTTCCTTACAAGGCAAGCCATTGATATCAAGCCCTGTGGTCAAATTGGTTGAATTCATAACAGTGCCGTCACCAGAATAAGCCTTACCAGATTCATAGCAACTGTCATCATCTGACATCACAACCCAATGAATTGGAATATTATACTTCATAGCAAACTCATGATCACGAGTGTCATGAGCAGGCACAGCCATAGTTGCTCCTGTTCCATAGCTGAACTAAACCCACATTAATGCACTTCACTCATAACTAAAGTCTACGAATATTTATATGTGATCAATAATAAAAGATTTCACAAAGATTTGAAATGTTTAGTAAATACATTTCATTTGTAAACAAGAAACATATGTGGATTTTAGAGTTCATGCACGCATGCCTAAGACAAACAGTACCAACGAACCTAAAAATTGAAAATTTAATCGAACACACCTCCCCAAGACATAATCTGCGACCCATATCGGGATTGCTTCTCCATATACTGGATTTCTTGCATAACAACCACTAAAGACCCCGATCTTTTCTTTCTGAAGCTCAGTCTTCTCAAGATCACTCTTTCTCGAGGCAACGTCTGTGTATTCCTCAACATGTCTCAGGAATTTTTGGTCTTTGAATCGCCCATGGTCAGAAAACCTATCAGAAAAAATTGAGCAAAGATACAAAGGAACATACACTTTTGTTTTGAGAGGCAGATACTAATGATGACGGCAAGGGATGCTCTGGTGCCATGACTAAATAACTGCATATTAACAACTGATGAGAGTAAGTCATAATCCAAGAACAAATACTATCAAGGAACAATACAGTTATGTATTTTGCAAGAAACTATTCAAATGCAGAAAATAAGAACACAGTGCCAGATGCTCACGTTGCTCCAAAGATTGTATCTGGCCTGGTGGTATAAACAGTGATTTTTATGTCTCTTTCTTGGCCATCACCGTCAAGAATATAAAATTCCATCTCCGCCCCTTCTGACCTCCCTATCCAGTTCCTTTGCCTATTCTTTACACTTTCTGGCCATTCAAGGTCATTGAAATCTTCTAGAAGACAATCAGCATATTCAGTAATCTTCAGCATCCATTGCCACATTGGCTGCTTGGTAATGAATAATTACACTGTAAAATTGTGAGACCATTCAAACAATAGAAGTAAGAGAAGAATTAACATAACATGGATGGATAAATTAGCAACATACAAAATCACCTAACAAACATACCACGCTCACTCACACCATCCACCACCTCCTCATTTGCTAAGACAGTTCCAAGAGCAGGACACCAAATGACTGGCACTTCAGCCTTAATTGAAATTAAGTGGACCACCATGTCAGGTTTCTCGTCAAGAATGATGGATTAATTTATAAACTACAAATGATTACAGACCTGATACACCAATCCTCTCTTTAGTAGATGAAGAAAGATCCACTGAGTCCATTTATAATAATCTGGTTCTATTGTGGAGATCTCAGAGTCCCAATCATATGAGAAGCCCAATGATTTGAGCTACAGTCAGCGTTTCACCACATAATGGCCTCGGCTATGTGCTACTTCACTGATTAGAGATAAAGAAGAAGGAAATTAAATTACCTGGGTGCGGAAACAATTAATGTTTCTCAATGCCGTAATTTTTGTGCTCCTGTCTGCGATAATGCAACCAACTAAAACTTAGAGTAACTATCCTGATTATACACAGATAGTTAAAAAACACATAGTCTAAAATAATTACAAAGCAGACCTCAATTGCATACTGCTCAGCGGGCAAGCCAAATGCATCTCATCCCATTGGATGCAAAACATTGTATCCTTGCATACGTTTTAACCATGCAAGAATGTCTGTTGCAGTATATCCCAGTGGATGGCCTACATGTAACCCAGCTCCGCTGCAAAAACCCAACAAATCCACACTCCAAACTAAGGAAAAGAAAATCAGACTACAGAAAATTCGAAAGCAAAAAAATTCCAGTAGCTAAAACTTACCAACATTTACCAATAAATTGCCACAAAATCCAGACAATATAAAATTAAAAAGCAAAAGCATCCTAGTAGCTAAATCTTATCATCATTTATCAATACATTGCCACAACTCAACCAACAAAAACCACAACAATGCCTACAAACTGCACTTAGCCTCACACAAAATCAACTTCACCAATATTCAAACAAGCTGAATTCAGTGGTAGGATCAAAGTTGCTGAATTCAGCTTACTAAGGACATTGCATTTACAATCTCATCAATAATTTCATAATACAAACTAAACATAAAAAGGTATCCCAACGCCCTCACGCACACAAATGAAGAGAGAGAGAGAGGAACCTGGGATAAGGAAACGCGTCAAGAACATAGAATTTAGATGTAGAGGTGTCAATTTCATCTGCGGTTCTAAAGGTTCGATTATTCTACCAATAACTCTGCCATGTTGGTTCAATTTCATGAAATGGGTATGCCCTTTTCACCGCTTGCTGCTGCTGCTGCTTTTGCTTCCGCTCTTCAACTTCTCTGGCAGAGCTCTTAACGACAATCCTTCTAAAACCTTTCCCTCCATAACTGTCCCAAGTGGGTTTCTTTACAGTAAAAGATGCAAACTTCTTATGGTGAAATTTTGGCGGGCATAAGAAAAAGGAATGATTTTGAAAAGGACAAGATTGAGGAGGAAGAGTCTGAGTGTGAATACATTGTGCATTTATATTTTTGGTGGCATGAACATAAGCTGGAAGATTGGAGGAAGCTGAGGGCGGAAAGTGTTGTGTTAACGGATTGAACCAGAGACAATGTAGTTATATGATACTGTGATGCACTCATGTTGGCCGTTAAAAGGATCAGTTTTCTAATAAAAGATAATTCTGTTTACTACCTCCATGAAAAGAGGATATTTTCAGTAGATATGCTTATTTTTGCGCCTCTAACTGATTGGCCCTTGGACTTTGGTGCTGGGTTGGCACTTGTGATAATTTGTTAGATTGGGCTTGATAATCCAGCATTTATATTTTATGGCATGTTAAGTCTTGCTCAATTTATACTGAAGTAATTACCTGTGTGTCCTATAATAAAACAGGGAGTGGAGTTTCAACTTTCAACAAATATTATTTCATACACAGAAGAAGAAGAAGAAGACTAACGCGCAAAACTGCCAATGGCCGAATTTTATTGTTACTGAGGGTGATGCATTGTTATTTGTTAGGAATCATATGTAATCGGGGCCTAATAAGAAAACTACAGATTTGGTCAGTGTCCTAAGGCTGGTTCCACAACTGTTGAATCGCAGAATAGCTTCGACAAGTTCAATTCGAAGCAGGTATTGAGTTCTTTGCATCTTTGACTGCTTGCTCAACTGCATAGAGTATCATTTTCTTGATCTGCTCCAGACACAAAACGAAAGAAATAAGGAGGATTAGGAGGAGAAATACAAATGAAGAAGATGAATGAAATACATAAGAAATGATAGAAAAAGGGTATTACTTCGAGTTTGTCTTCTGAGGCTCTATGGTTCTTAGGAAGAAGTCTGAATTCCTTGGTTAAACGAAGGCATTCCTGCACGTTTTCTGGAGAGACAAAGTCCACGGCTACTTTTGTACATGACTGGATGAAAAATCAAATGAATATGATAAGCAAAACCAACTAGTTTATGATTGAAGAAAGGAAAGATAGAAAAATTATGAAGAATTTCTAACCTTGAGATTTCTAACTTGATGCGGGCATCCAGCTGGAATAAATACAGCCTCTCCAAGTTTTTGTTCAAATGTCCAAGGCTCAATTCCTACAAAATGTATAGTAAACTATGTGAGAAGTTGAGTTATTTAGGTACTAGTTGAGGAAAACTAGTTGAGTCACTGTATTGTTGTGTACTTACCATATTCTTCTCTCAACTTCCTTTTGTGCTCTGAATTTAAATAAAAACATTGATCATGAATTGGATGGATGACCTGTTCTACTGGTGAACAATACGTGTGCCTGAATTCTTTTAAGTGCTTTCGTAGATATTCTTCCAACTTGGGCACATCCTCTCTCCTGAAAATGTCCCACAGAGCACCGCCTGATTCCTCCTTTATCCTTTCTGGAGGGATACGAGGAATTGTAATTCCTTCTGTCTCATCTCTGGAAATCCCAAAGCCTTCTTTGATTTCTGACTCTTCTTTATTGTTACTACTACTGCCTGCACCAATTTCCTGTGCTAGACGTTCTTTTAGATCCTGTGCTCTGTGTTCCTTCTTCAATATTTTGACTGCAGATTGCTGCTCTTCAGTTAATACAACTTCTGCTGTATGCATCAAAATGTTCACCTATACCAGTCAACATTTTCAGAAAATGTAATTAGAAGAAATGTTGAAAGAGAGTGTTAATACTCAATCCCAGTATCATGAGGCATAAACCAGATTCACACCACACTGAAGGAGTAAAAAATGATTTTGAAGACATACCGCATCTGACATATCACAATGAAGCTTTGTTACAGAGTCCCCTCTTCCAAGCTCTTCAGCAACCCCGTAAGCAATATATGTTTTAGGACCCAAGTCTGGTTTCAAGACACCAGATGGAATCTTAACAGCAAGGTTGAGGAAACCAGCCCTAGGATCACTGTATTCTTGAAATGGCAATGCCCTTATAAACTCATCACAGTGGCGAGGCAGAAGATCTTCAAACTTGTCAGATGGGGGCCAGTCCTTTAGTTTGAGCATCTCGGGCCAGAAGTTATCATATCTTCTACCTTCCAAATAACCTTGAAAAAACTGTCGAGTACTAATCTCCACCTGTTTACATGACAAACATAACATTGAAAATAAATATTCAAGAAAGGAAAAGGAAAACTGTTTGATGACCAAAATTCTAGATATATTTGGAGTAAGCAATCATAAGAAAAAGGATGATGCAAGAAGAATAAAACTGTGATTTCTGCACATGACAATCAAATTGAGAATCATACAGATATTATGTGACAAAAATAGTCTTTCAACATGCAGCTGAGATGTTACACAAACATTGTTTGAGACATGAAAAAAGAGTATGACTTGGAAAAAGTTTTTTCTGGAGATAAATATTGCAGATAAGATTCTTTTGCTCATCATGTCATACAAATTCTTTAGACCAAAATTTCAAAGCTGAAAAAATTTTAGAAGTATGGAGAGGAATAAATGAACCAAACCTCACAAGCAGCCAAGCAATCAATAGCCTTCACTTCTGACATCTTAGAACTAATTGCAGAATCTACATTTTCACATAATGCACGCAACATCACCATTGGCTCCCAGCTCAAACCAGGCACCTTTTCAAGAACATTACGAACTATAACCGGTTCCCCTTTAACCCAGTGCTTTTGAAAGTGCAAAAGCTGCTCTTTCTCCTGAATGTTTCTGGAATCAGGACAATACAAGAAATTGTCATCAGATCTTTCTCTAGAGGCTGCTTTACATAACATTTTTGTGTCTGTTTCAGAGTTATTATGCTTCAAATTCGTTAATTTACTGTTCAAATTCTGCACTAAATTTCTAGCATCCATTTCCAAGTTTGAAATCCATCCATGTGGAAGAATACGCTTAAGCTCCAACATGCAATCACCACAACCACCCATTCCAATAGGAGGACATGAAATACTTCCATCATCATTAGCATTCCACCAAACAGATGGCTTAACATGCTCATTGAGAGTTCGAGGAAGGCTAGATCCCGGTAGAGGATCCCCACCATGCATGTAACTGTAGCCTCTGTTGATGTACTGAAACTTCATTTCAGCACGTCCTGAAAGCTTTCCTTCACGAATTTCTTGACAACAAGTGAGACAGAGTTCATAAGAACAGTTCGGGCAGCTTCGATGAAGATCAATAATTGAAGTTGCACAGTGGTTGCTGCTTAAAGATCAAAAATTAACCAGTAAGATCTTGGAGAATAATACAACCAAGTGATATGTTTATAATCTCTGGTAGAGAGATGCTCACCAATACACACGCTCATCATTGTCACAAAGGGACTCTGATATGTCAACCTCTGAAGAATGCACCCCTACACATCAGGAAAAGCTTTTTCAGCATTGCAATAACTTTCAACAAAAATGCTCATATTTAACATTGAAAATTACTTACCTTGAACAATAGCCTCAATCTCTGTTTCCTGAGTTTGTTCCTTGGATATTTGACTTAAAAAAGGAAGCAGTGACTTGATCAAGTAGTGCAGATGCTCAACCTTTTCACAATCAGTCATATTTTTCTTTGATGTCTGAAAGTAGAAATTATCATTCTTATTGGTCAAAAGATAAAACTTTAATGCATTGTCTTTGTAAATAAAAAAGTATAGTTCACAAACAACCATCAGAAGTATCTAATGTTATCTCTGATCAGTTAACATTAATAAACAAATCCTCAAGTTCACAGTAAGAAACATCAAGTTCGATGAATTAACTGGAAACAGAGCATAAATGCAGCTGACAGAAAAGCCTTTCTGTGTCTATCTGTTGTATGGAGAACAACTACCTACACAGAGCTACTTATGATTTTATAAACAAACTAAACAAACATTTGTCTGGAATAATAAACACGATGCTACAAGACACAAAAATTAAGTAAAAAATTTCAAAGTGGTCAGGAAACATGAAAAATGAAAATTGCAACGAAGCATGGCGAAGAGAATATTGAAACAAACCTTAATCAACCCACTTGTGTGTAAGCATATGCTACAGTTGCAATTTCTACGGCAGAATGGGCATAACTCCGCTACATCTGCTTCTGACATCCTAGGATACCTATTGGAAACAAACAAAAGGAAACAATTCATTACATTATTGAAATAGAAGAAGAGACAAGATGAATCTTATTAGCTACAAATTTACCATTGCTTGATGCACTGGATACAGTACACTTTGGACCTACATTTGATGCAAGCAACACCAAATTTTCGTTCATTTTTCATACACTGATGACATTTCACTCTCTCTGATTCTTTCACCTGCTTCAAGCAAAAATTCAATTACCCTTGAGTCAGTAAAACAATAAAGAAAAAAATTCTCTTCTAGAAATCATCAAACCTACACTACACGATTGTAGGAGTAAAAGGCATAAAAGAAATATTACCTTCACATTTCTTGTAGTGCATCTGCCATTGCTATTACCATCACTCTTCATACCTGAATTTGATGAGGTGGATGAGCCAGAAGATGTCAATGATGGCGAAGAACAAGTATAATTATTCACAGAAGAAATTTTCCCCCTTTCCTTCTTCGGACTTTGTTCGATCAGTCCACCATCTGACCTTCTAGATCTTCCACGTTCTCTGATTCTAATTAAAACCATTTCTTCAGCATCATAATCTAGTTCATCTGCAAAATCTTCATCATCAAAACTTCTTTTCTTGTTTGAAGCAGCACGAGGCTTCTTCGGAATCCTCTTACTCACGGACAATCCACATTCTTGATTTACCTTGTGTTTCTTCGACAAGAGATTATCTTTTTCTTTCTCTTCAACTATTCGCTTCGTATTTTCATGGTGGGACACTTCAGAAACCCTTCTCTTCATCGCAAGCCATGAAACATCTGAATTTCCTACGATTCTCTGCATTTTATCATCAGAGCAACAGTCTAGCCCTTCTCGCTTTGCAATAGCAGCCATCCTCACTGCAGATAAAATACAAACACCACTTGCTTATCACAATCAGGCTAACATTTTGAATTTTTTTGAAAAAAAAAAGAGAGAAAAAGAAAAAGAATAATAAAAGAACTCTCCAATTCCGCTGCAAAATTTACACCCGAAAAAAATGCAGTCTAAGATTATTATTCAAACTCCGTATCACATTATACTGATAGAATCAAGTTTCGCACCCAAGAAACAATTTTTTCTTGCCCCGGAAATATTTTTCCGGGGAAACAAATTGACCCTTTAAGAAACCAAACAGAAATACGTACAAATTCACATAAAAAAACAGATGATATTAAAAGAAAACACACACAGAGCGTAAACAAGCAGAATACATCGTCACTGCATTAATCAAACACCAAACGGATTAAACCAAACACCCGGCTTGGCCCAAGTCAATGCAGCTATAACACACACAGATACAGAATACACAACATCATGTCCAAAATTCAAAACCCAAAATCCAGAGAAAAAAACAAAGAAATAAACGGGTAATTCGGTTAAGAACTAAAACAGACTGAACCTTTCTCGTGTCCAGCAATCGGGACAAGTAAACCTTCGTCAAACATCAAACTACTCTTTAACAATTCGAGGGCTCAAATTAAAATTGCTACCGAACATTCGAATTATGAAAACAAATAAAGAAGAAGAAGTCTCACGCTTAGTTGTTTAGATTCGCAAATACGGATGACTCTGACATCGTTCATATTTATAATACTGTGCGACGAAGACACAGTAGCGGTAGGGATGAAACAACCACGCGGGCAATGGGCACGTGCGCTGCAATCGATACTCCAATTCCTTGCGGAGAGCTGAATTCCGTGTATCTGAGAGGATTGTATTTATGGTATGCTACCTTATTTCGGAAACTGGCATCCTGCTTTTAAGAAGCAACACTTTACAAGATCTCGTGGGACCCGCTTATGCCATTCCTGCTGGCAAACATCCTCCCGTTAAGTTACGGAGTAGTCTTGAGGGGTAACACGAATATATTAAAACGCTGCGTTTTGGTTTTCGTAGAAAGCAAAAACTCCGTCCAATAAATCTTCCCATTTTTTTTTTTTTCCAGTTTTAAAAGATTCTTTTAAATATTTAGAGTCTAAAGATTCATCGGGCGTCCGCCCATGGTTTTTGTATACAGTCAACGAGACACACCTGTGCATTTTAGCTGAACGCATGCTGTTTTATTGCCCACAGATAAGGACAATGGGAGATTTAGAATGATCAGAATGTCAATATCAATGGAAATTTAGACGAGGTCATTCACTTGTATGGTTTACTGGTTCAGCAGTTGCATAATTTACAAAGCCTGTCACTGCAATGCCGCCATGCAGGTATATGAAATGGAAAATTAATCCAGAATCTTTTGTTGGATTGCAGTGTCAAGTATGCCTCAATTTCTCTCGTTATACAAACAAATTTGAAAAGAATTTACACGACCCATCAGTCACACAATTTAATTCTGTATTCCTCTTCATCGGACTGTCACAAAATCCATAGCTTGCTTCTTGCCGGAGTTCTGATACTTGAGTTCAACCAACTTCTCGTCTCTCTCGCTCACTCTCTGTGCTTTGAAGTGTGTTTGTTCTTCTTGCTTGGTCAATTTATTTACAATCTCACTCCCACTTCAATGAAATGATATTCCGAGACTCAAGGCTCTGCATTTTCCTGAACGGCCTCGGGCAAAGATGGTGAGGATCCGCCGCTAATTTTGCTGGGGACTGGTGTGTTTATCCGGGATTGGCGTTTCGTTGGGACTAATACATTTTCATTTTCATCGTTTTCGTAAACCAAGTCGGTGTCATCCTCATCATTTTTGAAGACTGGATGAACATATGCATTTTGAAGGTAACTTCTCAAGTTAAGGTTTGGTTCCCTTGCGCGTTCTAGAGTATCTTTCATCATTGCTTCCTGAAACCCAGAACACAGAAAGAAAAATAAGCTAAGTGATCCCAAGGTTTTTATTTTCAATATGCCGGAAAATCTATAGAGTGAAATTTTCAGGATGGAAAGCACCAACAAACCTCTAGCGGATATTTAACAAATGCAGATTCAAAACGACCATTGCTGAAACTATAGAACCATATCGTGAGCACAGGAAGAGCAATGAGAAAGGGTGTTGACCGAGCAGCCTCCTTTGTACCCAACAATCCCAGGAGAAGCAACTGTGATATAACCAGTGCAGCTATAACACGTCCATGGACGTCAGGCCAAAATGCTGCTGCACTCTCGTACTCTTGGTTGTAAACATTTATGATCTAAATTTTGAAAACCAACAAATAAATAAACCACCAAATATCACGAAGAAAAGCATGTAGTTGATGACGGAAACTACCTGATGACGGAAAACAACATAGGCCAGCGCAAAGAAAACTATTATGAAAGGAAGCAAAAGAGGTGTCACTGTAGCATACACGAGGCCTAGCAGAAAATAAAACTGTATACGAGGTTCTCCAGTGTTAAAACCAATACTTCCTGGATCCATTGCCTCCTCCCTATCCTTTTCAGTCTTCACCAAGAAGAAATTCTTCAAGTGGAAGATTATCAGTGGTTTCAACATCAAAATCTCTGCAGCAATACCAGCCCATCCATCGACCATTATATAAGTTATAAAGAAAGTTGCCTTGTTTGGTATAGCTATACCAATTGTCTTGGGAATTCTGCCAAAAAAGAAAGAAAGCTTCATGTCACAAAACTAAAATATAACAAAATTGGACGAGGAATACGCAACCTAGAAGATACAGCTGAATTAAACTTGCAATCACGTGTCACCACAAAGAGTAAAGCCACTCTCACCATACAAAAGGGATATAACATGATTTCATGGCAAAACTACAAAAAGGAAAATGTATAGTTGCATTACAAAAAGGTGAGAGGAGATGCCAAAAAGAGAAGATAGTAATTAGTGAGTGATAACGTACTCATTTGCTGACTGATGAATAAAGGTATCCAGCTGTTCAAATGCACTTCCAGCGATTATGCTGCCAAGGAAGACATTCACGAAGTTGAAAAAGTAATATCTAGAAGCAGCTCTTCTTTCCAGCGACGATAGAGATATAAAGCCTTCAAATTTAGACATGATCATCAATATTGTTGGAAGAAAGATGAGAAAAAGCTTCAACGCAATGCCAGGCAGAAAACCTTGGATGACCGACTTAATAAATTTGCTGCATTATAAGATAAGATAAAATCAGGAAACTACAGTAATGTAAGTTGGGTACTAACTCAAGGGGGTTTGAAGATGACAGGAAATTACATTTCAACTATGGATTTCAGAAATGGCGCTGCTTTCTCAATTCCTTCAATGCTTGCAAGAGATTGTACAAATGCAATGGGGATCATGAAAAAGAAGGTCAGAAAAAAGAATGCAACGCCCATGATCAGCTTCCTAACTGCAAGTGAAACATACGGAATTGCCAGGTTTTGCCAATATACATCACGTGGCTCAGGTGCCCACTGGGTCAACCATAAAGTAGGATTTCTTGATTGTTGAGTTTGTGCACAAACAGCAGCACCCCACCTAGATTTAAAGGAAACAAATGCTGCCGGCATGACTGCCTTAGGATCCTTAACAACAGTTGCTCTCTCTGCAGCTATCTGAACAACATCAAATGATGCATTTAACTCAAATCAGGCCTTAAAGTAAAGCGAAACATGAATATGAAACTTGTAATTAATGAACAAACAGAACTCAGACATCCATCACTAATCATACTATGGGTAAAACCATTTTCCACGGTTCAAAAACTTTGAGACAGGCTGGAGTTTTACCCAAAACATTCCCCGATCTACGCAACGCAACAAAAAGAAAAAGCAGTCAAATGTTTATCGGCGCACAGTTACATATATGATGGAGAGTCAACAAGTGAGACAAACACAGTCTCAGATAGCTCATCTAGGCTTCATGTGATATAAATATGTTGTTCATGAGTTTAATCAAATTTCATCCAGAGTCAGGCATTCTTCTAATTACTTGTGTAATGGTTATTTAAAGACAAATCATATACTGAAACAGCTACCAAGGATACACAAGTAGTGACAAATGCTAAACTAAGCAAACTCAATTTCAATGTTCAAAACAAGCTATCATGATTAGGCTTAGCATAGTGCCACTAGGTCTATCATAAGATAACTATTTACCAATTATGAACTGTCACAGATGAAAGTAGTATAGAAGACATTGCAAGAAGGATACTCACTTCTTTTGACAATTTTTCTATTTCAGATATGTAATAATCAATTGCATCCACTTTTTTTCCCCAGAGTCCAAGAAAACCAGTCTGGTAGAGAGAAAAAACGCACAGAGAGTTATGTCAAATACAAAATTAAAAGATAACAAATAAATAACCAACTTAAAATGTTGCAGGGTGACATATCAGATTGAATATAAGTACCTTCTTGATGGGCCTCTTTGAATTATTTCTAGAATTTTTAAGTTGGTAGTAGTCAAGCCAATTCTGCACACTTTTCTTCTTCTGGACCAATTTGGCCAGTTTGTTTGCGTTGACTACAACCTGCATAAGATTTTCCAACAAGACCAATATGTATGATTCCCTAAACTATATCTTACTTGCAAAAAAAATGTTTTATACATGTATAAATCAGTGAAAATGAAAAACATTTTAGAATTTGTGAGTGCTAGGTAGCTGAGATTGAAAATTTTCTAGTCATTTCACAACAAGACTTGAACCAAATCCCCATGTAGCAATAAGTTCAATGAACCTATAACGGGAAACAGAATAGTCCTCATTTTTAACAAATTCCTTGAAATAATCACATTCCATGACATTACAAACCAATGCATCCCTACCAAAGATTATTAATATAACATTTAGATTCAACAGAAAGGGACCTGATGTGTTAAGTAGTGATCTCGGTGATTCACCAAAAAGAAATGCTCCACAAGCTCACTAACAGATTCATCCGGATCTGGAGGAACATTCCTAACAAGGACCTGCAGGATAATAAGACGCCATCATATAACTTTGCTATATAGGCATTTTAAAAAAAAAGAGAGAGAGAAAAGAAAATGCAAATAAAATGGACTCTTTTACCATGTAAAATATTGATGGATAAAAATTATTAACTTATGGTATGCCACAAGACTTTCAGTTTTGATTACAAAGTCCAAGAACCATACTTCCTGTTGCAGAGGGTATACTCATTGACAGATTCTTTCAAGCACAATTAAGAACAATAGTAGAATAGAAATAAACCAACTGGATAGTGATAAGTATAATAACCAAATAAAAACATTTGCACTGTAGTAACAGGCTACGCATTTTGAACAATAATTTAACCAGTTCTCTTAACTATAAAAAATACATTACAACAATACCATTACAACAATACCAAAGTGATTTGGAAACAGAATTACTAATTCAAAATAATTATATGAAGAAAAGAAAAGATCTTACTGTAAATTGATCTGGACGACGTTTTTCTGATAAAAGAAATTGCAACCGCATATTAGCAACTGTCTCATACTCCTTTAGTAACACATAGCATGTCCAAAAGGTAAAGGCGTAAGCCATCACAACATGAGTCCAAAACCTGCAACCCAGGAACAAGTACAATTGCCGTTATGAAGAATTGAATAAAAAATTATTACATTTTTGGTCATTTAACAAGACCATGTGTTGCATCGACTCTACAAGCTTTGAGATCAAGGTACCCCAAATATGCCTACAGTTCATTGACATACACAGACAATAAGTTAAAGAGGAAAAAACAATTATTACAAAGTTCTCATACCTGTCAGATTTAAGTGGGACATTTGAAATCGAGAGCTTATCAATGTCGCTTGCAGTTACATTTGATAACTTCTCCAGTGTGCTATTGGTAAAATTAACCGGTACCAAAACAGACCATGCAATGAATGCTATAGGAACAAAAATCTTAAGTCCTATCAAGTAAATCCGCAAGTAGACAGCAGAATCTAATCCAGCATGCTCAATAAGCTCAGGTTCCGGCATTTTCAATGCCTCAGGCATCCAATTCAAGAACCTTATATATGTTCTAAAGTCCAAATTCACAAACTTCCGCACCAAAGTTCCCGAGTGAGATGGACTATCTCTTAAACCCTTAAGGTACCATTTTGGAAAGTATACCCTATCATTGAATGGTTGAAGTCTTAATATAGCAAATGCTATAAGGAAAATAAAGGCACTAAGAATATTAATAGCTGCTGAAACCCCTATATCTCCAATCGTTGCCATTTATATCTTCGAACAAAAATCAGTTTCCCCCTACAAAAGTGAGCACAAGGAACAATATACATTTAAAAAATGTGAAATCATTACAACAAAACAAGAAGTAAATCTCAACCAAACATAAATAAATTATAAAACCATCCTACTGCTATACACAAATCAGGACTGAAACAAAAATCAAACAACCACCTAAGAAAATAGCCAAAACTAGAAAGTTTGACCAGAACCATACAATTTTAAGCAAACTAACTACAATATAGTGCTAGTGACATTTCCAAATTATAACATTTAATTTTCTGGCGCTAAAACTAAACTTTTAATCAAAAGTACAGCCCAAAAATTGCTAAAAGTATAAACCTTTTGACAACAAACAGTATAAATTCTCCACCTAAGACTAGCACCGCGTTAAAAGTGAAGCAGCTTCCAAAAATTTACCAATATACCACTTAGTCTTCCATAACTAATCTTTCGATCGCTAAGCTTCAATTGTACAGTTCAAATTTTTCAAAAACAAAAAGAGAAAGAAAAAAAATGGAACGCAGCTCAATCAGATTAACATAAACTAAATTCAACCAAAAAAGAAGGAAAAAAAAACTGTTAAAGAGAAGTTCATACTTTTCGCTTGATATCTCCCAGTGAATCACCAACTTATAACCAGCTCACAAAAAA
Organism: Khaya senegalensis; assembly: GCA_032402905.1. Taxonomy (NCBI): domain Eukaryota; kingdom Viridiplantae; phylum Streptophyta; class Magnoliopsida; order Sapindales; family Meliaceae; genus Khaya; species Khaya senegalensis. The sequence continues at coordinate 334,758 of CP135547.1, read as the reverse complement.
CAGAAACGAGTAAAAATAGCCCGATAGAGGAAGAAAACCTCAGAGTTCGACGGATCCGTGGATGAATTATGGAGTGTTCGGATTACTTGCAAATTCAATCGAAGCTAAGAACATTCCTGAACCTGTCTTCCAGGGTAAGTAAAAAACAAGCTTTCACAAATCTGATAAGAGAAGAAACACAGATGACTGAACAATCAATCAAACAGAACTCTCCACAAACAAGAATCGCTATCCGGATGACGTGAAGGAGAAGGCCAGTGTTGTGTAGTGAGTGTGTGGGTCGTTCGGGTCTTTTCAGCCATGATGTATACGTTTTATTCATTACTCAGTGTCGTTTTTGCCTATTAACATTAAAAAAATAAAATAAGCGACCAGTCGGTTGATAACCCTTGAATGTCGGCAAGCTTCCACGTGGGATTTCAGACTTCCAACGGCTAGTTCTCGGGAACCTGCCATTCCTGGTTTGGAAATAACGACAATTTTTATCCTACTCAAAGTCAGAGAGCGTGGTTCACACAGCAGATTTGATTGGATGAGATGTTGACGTTAAAGATCGTCATTCTCAGAGAAAGTGATATTATTTGGCGTGCCGCGTGGATATAGCATCAACAACGTGGTTCAAAGACAGCGCGGACCCAGTTGGATTGGACCGGCCGCAACTTTATTGTTAGAAGACGGACACTTGATTCGGCCGATGCCATCCCGGTTTGACAAATGGGCCGTTTTTCAAATAAAATAAGATATTATATTCGGATACGGTTAAAGTGTACTTGGTTTGACAAATGGACCGTTTTAGAAATAAAGTGAGATATTATATTCGGATATGGTTACAATGTACTTCAATCCTTATACATTTTAAAATTTTTATTATTATTAAATTAAAATATTTTTATAAAAATTTAAAATACTAAATATTTATTTTTTATTTTTTATTTTAAATTCATATAAACGATATTTTAAATTAACAGTAATAAAAATTTTAAGATACACTAATATCACATATTAAAACTAATATTTTTTGTTATTAAGAATGGTTAAAATCATTTGAGTCAAAAAAAATTTTGTATGAAAATATATTTAAATAATTATAATGTTGAAAATAAATTTATAATTAATTTTTGTTTTTAATTATTCAACCAATTCGTATACTATTGATTACCATATACCAGAAAAAATAAAGTGATTTAATGAAAATAAATATATAAAAATAATTTTATACTTACAAGGAGTGAAGCAATTTGATAAAAATAAATTAGTGATCGAAATTTTTGTTCTGAAAAAAATAAATGATAAATTTTTATTTTTAAGATGAATTTGAATATTTGTTATTTATATACAATTTTTATGATATGATAAACCAAATCCAAATTGTTTTAAGGTATTTGGGTCATATAACAAAATGCATGTGGTTGGCAAGTGGGTGGATGATGTGCAACATGATCACATCAAGAGGACGTGTTTGCCATTTAAATCTCTTGCTTTGACATTCAATTAAAGACATGGGCATGGATATTCCAAGTTTCAATTTCTAAGTTGAAAACATTGACTTGAGAGCTGCCAAAAAATACTTTAAATTTTACAATGACATTTTGGACCATTTCCATGGTTGGTTTAAGTCAATGAGAACAGGCTAAATTATTGAATATAATATCTGTCTCTGTCTATGATGGGATCCATGGGTAACTCCATTGAGAAGATGAAATCCAACTGTCCTATTGGAACTTAGGCTTGAAGTTCAATTCTTTGGCACAATCTTCTCTCAGTGTGTAATTGGACCATACATTTGATATGTAGCATAAGATTTCATTCACATTCAGAACAATAAAATGTTGCAAAAACAACCCATCTAAAAGCTGATTTTTTATTTTTATTATTATTATTTTCTTTTGTGGCAAAAGCACTTTAGGAAAAAGTGCTTTCTTTATTCAGTGACTGGCTGGCCAGCTTAATATTTTATAGGGTCTCTAGCTTTTCGAGATGTGACACGAAAATGTTTAGGTGGGCTACCTTTCTGGTTTCTTCTACTAAAGGAAATGAAATCCACTAATTTGGAAGTGTTTTTTTCCGAGGCAAGCCCTCGCTTGCTTTTTGATCTCTTTATCTTATTCCATACAAAGAAATATTTAAGAATTAAGGAGAGCAAATGGGTTTTGTTTCTTATTTTGTTTTGTAATTCAATATTGAATTGAACTTACAGAGAAGAATTATCATGTTACATAAAAATTCAAGTATCTGATCACTTTCAATCTTATCGAAGCAATCTTGAAGGAATCACTTGCAGGCATAGCAGCTTAAAGTGCTACCTCCCTGACATTAGATTGACTAGAGTTTGATTTTCATACAATGCGCGGACATCCCAATCCTCGGTTGTGGATGAAAGTGTTGTAAGAGCAACCACAATTGTCCTCATGTTTGGCCTTAATTGAGGCTGATCTGTTGTACAAGCTCTAGCAAGCTGAGCCATCTGTAAACCAAACAGTAAATCCAGCTTGTTAGTGTTGAGAGTGTTGATCAATCAGTTGTTCATAGTTAATTTCATCCTTATGAAATTTTACCTTAATGACTGAGTCGAGGGGGTAATTATTGCCAAGCCTAGGATCAACAAGTTTCTGAAGATCTTCCCTTGGATCTGGCTGACTCAGAGCATCTTCAAACTGCAACAAGAACAAGATATGCAACTTAGCTCTAGACAAAATAGTTGTGGAAGTTTGTATCTTAGCGAGTAGTAGTGAAGGGCAAGAATATCAACCAAGGCAACAAGTCCTTTAGATTGTGTGATAGTATCATTTGTTGTGACAACAGCTTCTTTGGCAGATATAAGTTCGTAGAGGACAACTCCAAAAGCATATACGTCTGTCTTGGGGGAAACATTACCAAAAACAGCCCTGCATCACAACTTCAGCATTCATTCAAACTATTTCTACTGATAAAAATTTTTTGTGGGAAGCTTTCAGCATGGTTCTTACTCTGGAGGCATGTATCCGAATGTGCCTAGAAGACCAGTGTATAACGAAGCATCTCCAAATTCAGTCAGTTTAGCTAACCCGAAATCTGCAACCTGTAAATAAAAGTAGTTAATAATACAAATGAACTTTAGAGATTAGTATTTCATTAGTATGGATGTATTTTCAACCTTTGCGCGGAAGTTTTTGTCTATTAAAATGTTTGCTGATTTAATATCGCGATGGATATACACAGGAACAGTATGTTCATGGATATATTCAAGTCCTCTGGCTGAATCTAAGGCAATTTGCATCCGAGTTAACCATGGTAATGGATCCCTTCCTGAAAACAGATACAAAATAGACAAAGATAAGGATTTAATTGATAGCAAGATATACTGTGTCTACTCTGTCATTGAATCAAGTTTCTCACCCGATCCACGCAAATGTTGACTTAGATTGCCGTTCTCAATGAACTCATACACTAAGAACAAGGAACCTTCAACACAATATCCTATTAAGCGCACCTGCATGATTTAGATTGCATAAAAAGATATATAAAAAACTTTAAAAAAAATTTTAATCAGCGTAGCTCATGAAACAGAGAACAACCGAGTTTTAAGCATTGTTCTCCTAAGAAGAATTCATCCCGATAAGCATCAGGCAAAGAAGTTAAGAAAGAAATTTGCAAGCCTCTTGACAACCAAAAATGTCACAGTGACTGAAGCATCCAGATTTCAGTTAACAAGTTTCTAGTAATCTCTCAACTGATTGGGTTTTTTTTTTTTTTTTTCCATGAAACAGCCATATATTGATATACTTCCACAACCAGTGAGTTCATGAGTATAAAATTAACGACATTTTACTTTGCCCAACAACTTCCCCAAAATTTCATCTTTCCAAAGTTTTGTCATATCATGCAAGCAGAAGCTTTTGAGTACAATGAAGTCTAAAGTAGGGAAAGCAGGATACCAGGTTCAAGTGATGAACATGCGTTAAAACTTTCAGTTCAGCAAGAAATTCTTTTGAAGCTTGCATATCCATCTTCTTGATTGCAGCTTTCTGAACGTTAATAGAAGTCAAGAGCCAGTCAGTTTACCGGGATTCAGTTTGGTGGCAAAAATATCAAAACTCAGACAACTGCTATTTTACAATAATCCTTGTATGTGAAGAATTAAGCCCAATACTGTATGTATCAAACATAAAGTAAATTCAATATTCACTAGTGAAATATAAACACTTGAACTCCAAACCTCGCCTCTTAGTTCTGCATAGTAAACAGCTCCAAAGCCGCCTTGCCCAATCTTATTAGCCATGTTGAAGTCACCAGTAGCCTTAGCAAGTTCCTCATACAAGAATTCCACAGATCTATCCACAGTAATACTTGTGAGCCGAGATGAAGAAACAAGAGCAACTGATTCCGAAGTTTTTTCCAAAGTATTGGCTGAACCTAATGCACAAGATAAACAAGAATATATCAAGTTTGCAATTCAGTTGTCAACAAATCTTCATCTTCACATGAAACACATTAATTTGCAACTAAGACAACATAAACCTTAGCATTCAGTTTCTCCAATTACTGAAAACCTACAATATCTCACCCCGATCTTTTCTTTTTGCCAGGAAAAAAGAATATTCTTCAAGGCTTTTGGAGGAAGTCTTAATACCTTTACTTCTTAATGATGGATTATCAAAGTTACTAGAAATTTAGATATATTACAGGCACAGACTCTACAAGGGAGATAAGAATTTGAAACAGATCAATTTCACCAATAGTTCTGATGATTTTATCAAACCTGAAGAAGTACCATGTTGAATATATTGCTCTTCTTTTGCTTCTGGGAGAAATGATGTCTCCTCTATGTTTTTTATTCTACAAAACATCTTATATAGACAAAATGCCAGAAATAGAGCGCCAGCAACTCCTCCTACGGATATGCCAGCAATAGCTCTTCTAGGAATTCCTGCTTATATTGCAACAATAATATAAGCTAATGTCATCTGGTCATTTTGAGTTTTACCTTGTACACAGAAAAATTCAGACAAGTAGCAGAGAAACATACGCAAAAGGGTCCATACCATCACTGCTGATAAAAAAAAAAAAGTAAAGATATAGGTTATCTTAAGTCAAGCATTTTAACATGGTTTGGGAGCACATTAAGCTGAAAGATCTTACCTTATGTTTAAGGGAGGATAGTTTCCACTTTGATCTGCAAATCGAAAGTAAAAATATAAGTGAGAATGATCAATTAGCAATCATTGTTAAGGGGTCTAAATTCAAGAATCATCTGGAAATGCATAAACCCATCAAAGAATGCAAAAGGAATGTCATCAAACAGAAAGAAAGCAAGAAAACTAAGAGCAATCAGGGACAAATGGGTGGCCCAAACTCAGCATTTCTTTTCCCTATAAATTCCTGGAGTTCAAACAAAACCTCTAATTTGAATGAATAAAATCTACCTTTCCAAGGAATAAAAACCAAGCCACTGCTGAAATTCGAATCCCTGTTGTAACTTTGCAACGTCTCTGGAGGAAGTCCGGACATGTTAGCAATGGAACTCAAATTCTCACCAGGCGCAATTGGGTACGTCAAAAACAATCCATAAGCCCTCGAAACTTTCTTATTTCCACAAGAACAATTCACAATAACATTTAAACTCGTATCAACATCTGGTATATCAAAATCCTCATAGTTATTATTATTCCTCAGCCAGTCAACGGTGGTAAGATTTGCATAGTATTCAGCAACCTTAATGTATGTATCACCAGATCTTATCTTGTACGAGAAATTGTGACCCATAAACTGATCATGAATGCAATTGCATTGGTACGGAACATTAATTCTTAAACCAATTGCAATTCTATCTTTGTCAACTCCAGGATTGAAGCTCAGAATGTTTTCAATGGTAGCACCAAATTGTTCTGATATGAATGTCATATTCGTTCCATTCCATGCGCGATATGAAGCAAAAGCATCACAACGATCGCTACACTTGGACTCCACACTACCTGCACAAAAGAAAAGCAGCAACAGAACCGATAATTTTAGCTCAAAATCTCTCATCTTTGGACGTTGCAGACTCTGATGTAGCAAGTAATTCAAGAACGTTTAGGTATTAGCAAAAAGAAACACGCAAATAGAAGAGAATCTGAATGGCGTGTTTATGTGGTTAAGTCAGTTGACCGTCAAAGTCTTCCTGAGATGACGCAGGACTGCCGAATTGTAAGAATATTCAACGAATTTGTAACGGTCTTAAGCACTTGTCGAGTAATAATTTTCCTTGCATATGAAAAACTGAAAATCAAGAATGAAAAACTGTAACAAAAGGATTGAGAAGATGTACGGTGCGCTGCAGTGCAAGGATGCAGAGTACCTTGCAGAGTTTTGTTAGAATTGTATTGCACTGAGGTCCAATTTTCATTTGTTAATTTTCTTTTTCCTTCTTGTCTTTTTTCTTGAAGATGGGTAAGACAATCATACAGTCAAGGCAAGGTCTGGTTTTCTCGAGCAAAAGAAATTGCGGGGAAACACCACATGGAAAAGTCACACTCACGAGCAAAAAGTTTGTCTAAATTTCTGTGGAAGAAAAGTTTGTGACGAAAAGTGCACTGCACGATCGTCAAATGATGTGCCAAATTGGTTTGAAACTTTGAACAACATATAAGAACGATTGTAAAAGTACTTAATTACGGGTATTTACAATTGAGAGTCAAATCTGGGCCAAGTTGCTTGGGATTTCGTCTTCATGGGAGCAGAAATTTTCTACCTCCTTGACATTAGATTGACTAGAGCTTGGTTTTCATAGAATGAGCCGACGTCCCAATCCTCAGTTGAAGATGAAAGTGTCATTAGTGCAACCACAATTGCCCTCATGCTCGGCCTTAGTTGAGGATTTTCTTGTGTACAAGCCCTGGCAAGCTGACACATCTGCCAAGAAAAAAAATTACAGCTTATTGGAGTTGTGAGTATTAGTCCATAGTACATAGTCCATACTTGCATCCTGTGATCAGATATTACCTTACGAACCGAGTCGAGAGGGTAATTATCACTGAGCTGTGGATCAACAAGTTTTCGAAGATTGTCTTTTAGATCAGACTGGCAGAGAACATCTTCGAACTGCAAGAAACCAATTCGCACAACTGAGTTTCAGAGTTAATAATTTGACAGATGCATATATTGGTGAGTTGTGAAGGGCGAGAATAACCACCAAGGCGACAAGTCCAGTACATTCAGAAACAGTTTCATTTGTCCTCACAACAGCTTCCTTTGCAGATATAAGTTCATAGAGGACAACACCAAAAGCATACACATCTATCTTGGGGGAAACTTCACCATATTTTGCATACCTGCATGATGAATGTGGAATTCAGTCTAACCATTTTTGTTGAATCAAAATAGCAGAAGAAAGAAAGGGCATGTATAACAATCAAACGCTAGCTCAGTTCAGAACAAAGGTCTTTGTTGAAAATAGATCTTACTCTGGAGGCATGTATCCAAATGTACCGACAAGACGTGTGTGCACTGAAGCACTTCCGAACTCAGTAAGTTTAGTTAACCCAAAATCAGCAACCTGTAAACAGAATAGAGAAATTAAAGTAACACAAATAAAATTGAGAGATCACCATGAGATTAGTATGTTTAACCTTAGCCCGGAAATTCTTGTCTATTAAGATGTTCGCTGATTTAATATCACGATGAATGTAAACAGGAACAGTATGTTCATGGATATATTCAAGTCCTCTAGCTGAATCTAAAGCTATTTGCATCCTAGCTGACCATGTTAGAGGGTCCCTTCCTGAAAGCAGAAATGCAATATACGACCATAAGATATAACTTGTACCAAAATGTATAGAGCATGTTTCCTGTGTATATGAATTGTCTTTCTCACCGCGCAAATGTTGATTTAGATTGCCATTCTCAATATACTCGTAGACCAAAAACAACGAACCCTCGACACAATACCCTATCAAGCGCACCTGCGTAATATATTTTGCATAGGAGCTTGTATAAATTAATATGGTTAGACTGAAGATATACACTCAAAGGATTGTCTTAGCAAATTAACAATAGAAGTTATTTATGTAACCAGAGAATACCAAATTTTATCATAATATGCATGTAGATGTGGTCAAGTACAACGGTATCTGCAATAGAGAAAGCACCATACCAGGTTCAAGTGATGAACATGCGTTAGAACCTTCAGTTCGGCAAGAAATTCCTTTGATGCTTGCATATCCATCTTCTTTATTGCAGCTTTCTGAATGAAATTAGGATCAAGAAGTCAACCAATTTCAAACATCAGAGTTGATTTTGGTGGAGAACACTACAATAGTTGGATAACTTCCACTACATGTACAAATAAATATCCTATATAGTGACCTCAAGTGTCATGCTAATTTAAAATAAAGATAAAAAGTAGGACTACAAACCTCGCCTCTTAGTTCTGCATAGAAAACAGTTGCAAAGCCTCCTTGCCCTATCTTTTTAGCCATGCTAAAGTTGTCGGTAGCCTTGGCGAGCTCTTCATATGAGAATTCCACTGATTTGTTCACAGTAATTTCTGTGAACCCAGTCGAAGCAACAAGAGCAGCTGATTCTGTAGTTTTCTCCAAGTTACTTCCAGAACCTAAATCCACAAGATGGACAACAATTAAATAGACTACGGAATTACATATTTATTTGTCACTAAATCTTCCTCATTGCATAAGATCAGCATTAGCACTAAAAGGGAAGAAAATCTCACCACAACCTCATCTTTTTCTCAGAACAAAAGAATCTTCTCCAAGTTTTTTTATGTTTAGTCTTTATACCTTTATTTCTTTCTGAGTAGATTTTGCAAACAAGTTGTTGGACAGTGAGAAAGGATAGAGAACCATCAACAACTAAGCATATCATAGATTACCTTTCCTCCTCAACTAATTAGCAATGACTCTGTCCTAGATAGATAAGCAAGACAATTCATCAGTCCTAAAAAATTACCATGTTGAGATGCTCCTGGGAGAAATGATGCCTCCCCCACTTTTTTCCTTCTATAAAGCCCAATGTATAGACAAAATAATAGAAATAGAGTGCCGAATAGTCCTCCTACAGATATGCCTGCAATAACTCTGATTGATATCCCTGCTGAAGATGCCATAGTAAAATAAGCTCACCACAGCACTGATGCTGTAGAAATTTTATGTTTGACCTCAGACAAAACTTAAGATAAGAAGCAAAGAAGCAATACTCAAAAATCCCACCTGAGCTGCAAAAAAGAAATGATATAAAGTTGCATATGACCATTAGACATCTTGAAACAAGTATTTCAATAATAAAGAAGGAAAATCTACCAATCGACATAGTTTTAGAGCATATCAAGGTAGCATGTCTTACCCTATCTTTAATGGCGGATACTTTCCATTTTGATCTGCAAATTAAAAAGTAAAAAAGTCGTGAGAAACTGGCACAAGTGAACAAGCAATCGGCTCTAAATTGCAACTCAAGATTCATATATTATTGCTTCGTCGGTAGATACTAATATAATAAACAAACTCAACCATGAATGTCAAAGATCGTCAAGTAAATTGCACTAAACCCATAATTATAAAGGGAAACCTGTAAAGAATGTGGCAAATACGGATAAATTGGTAGCTAAAATTAAAAAATGCACAAAAAAGTTACCTCTTCCTGGAAAAAAAATCAAACCACTTCCACTGCTAAAATCTGAAGTGGGATTGTAATTCTGCAACAAATCTGAAGGAATTTCAGATTCATCAACAACACTACTCAAATTCTCACCTGGCCTAAGTGGGTATGTCACAAACAACCCATAATCTTTTGAAACACTCTTTCTTCCACAAGAACAATTCACAATAACATTGATCCTTATACCAACATCCGGTATATGATTCTCATCATAAACATTAGAATTCTTCAGCCAATCAACGGTAGTAAGATTGGCATAGTATAACCCAGCAATCTTTTGGTACGTGTTACCGGATTTCACAAGGTAAGAAAAGTTATGACCAAGAAATTGCTTCTGAATGCAGTCGCAACTGAAGGGAACATTGATTCTTGTTCCAGCCAGGATTTTGTCTTTGTCTGTTATTTGAGGGTTGAAACTTCGAATGCTTTCAACAGAAGAATCAAACATTTTCGAAATGAATGTCAAATTCACTCCTCTCCATAAATAGTAAGAAGCTAAAGCAAGATCACAACCTTTGCTACACGTTGCTTCAACTCCACTACCACTTGCACACAAGAAAGTAAGCAACAAAACTGCTAATTTCAGTTCAAAATTTCTCATTTTTTGAACGCGGAAAACATCAATGGAGCAAGTAAACCCAACAATGTTTAGAAGTAAAAATGGAGAAGAATAGTGAGTGAGAGACGTGCTTGTGAAGTTAACTGAGTTGACAACTGACTTGCCTGTTGTCTCCCATTATCAATTACTGAAATTAGTGGAGGACCCTTAAAAGTCAAACGTCCATTCTTTTGGAAACTTCGTCGAGTTTGCACGGACATTCAGTATATTTCAGCGGTGAAAGAGAATGTTCGTATTGTACAGCGTAATCCAGTGACATAATACAGTGTCAGAATATACGTCACACTGCAGTGAAGCGTTAAGTTACAGTGCACCGAAGTACAACAATTACTATACATTCAGTTATATCTTACAATCACATGACAGTAGTTTTCAAGGCAATTTCTGAGTATACCTCGCAATACGAGGAAGACAACGCTGGGTAAACTATGAGTCAACTCTTTCATTATGGGCCAAGGAGTAGGGCCCATAATTCAATCCACAAAGGCCCATTTTATTAATGAAATGCTAATTTCATACCAGAGTAATACTAAATGCACCTCTCCGATGTTTTAGTTACAAGGAGGATTCCTTTGGGTCTGATTTATTTTTATTTTTTAATTAAATTTTAATACATACTAAAACAATAAATTATTATAAAATTAATTTAATAAATAATAATAATAAATAAAAATTAAATACAATATTAACTTACAATTTTAACTATTAATTATATCGTTTTTTTTTAAATTTGATTAAAAAATAAGAATAAATTAGATTAAGAGAAATAATTTAATATTTTTAATTATTATAATAATTAATATATTTATGTGGAACCCAGGTATGACATACATAAAGCAATGGTATTGAAGTAAACGACATTGTCGTTTTGTGTAAGTAGATAAAAATTTCACAATTCTTTTTAAAAAATAATAATAAAAATGGGCCACCTTTTTGATAGAGATCAATTGCATACAAACAAAGGAGGGTGTGTCATGAAATATGATTGAGTAGGGAATTATTCTTATTCTCTTCTCCATTGATATATAATTTATTTATGGACATGAACAACTAACAAATAGTTCAAAGCAACCAAAGGAAAACCCTAATTATTAAATTAAATTGATTAAATCCCTATGTGGTAATGCTTACTTAAAATAAAGGTTAAATATAAATATATATCTACTCATTTATTCTATTATATTTATAAAAATAATAATAATTTTTTATGTAAACGATATTTAAACTCTAAGTTTTTTTATATTATATGAAAGATGCCGCTAATTAAATTACTTACAAAAACTTTTCCGGGTCTACCAAGAATGAAACACAAACAATATATTTATAAGTACATTTTAATCTTCTCTATTAATAGCTATAAAGTTTTTTAAGTAAATATTTCAATTTTTTTCTGTCAAATACTAGATTTAGGAAACGAACTATAATATATGTAAGTATCTTTAATTTTTTTTTAATTTTATAATTTATAATTATCTTTATAAAATTTATAACAAAAAATTTTAAAATATATAAAATAAATAATAAATAATATTTAAAATATAAATAAAAATTTTAAAATATGTAAAAAAATTAAAGTATATAATAAATGATATTTAAAATATATAATGAATAATAATTAAAATATAAATAAAAAATTTTAAATATTAACACAAAAATTGATCAAAAGGAATGTAAGGATGCAATTTCTTAGATATATAGACCAAAAACCAGCAAATTGCTGCCTTGATGATGTGATCGTGATCGTCCAATTGAAGATTTCTAATCATTCATAATCATATTCTATGGTCAAAATTCTATATGGGTCCACTCGTTGCATCATCTTTAATCTAATTGGTGATCGAATAATTAAGCTGAAATTCGGTTTAAGTCTTTAAAAATGTCAAAACTTTGCATGATTTTTCACAACTGAAAAGGGGAAGAAAGTAATAATTGCCTAACCTTTGGCCGGCACGAAGGCTAGTCCAGTCCCGGCACTGAAATTGATTCCCGGGTTGTATCTCTGTATCAAATCAGCTGCAACGCCGGACTCCGCGGCAATGAACGACAGATTCTCACTTGGCCGAAGAGGGTACGTCGTGAACAGTCCATAATCTCTCGACGTGCGTTTATCGCCGCAGGAGCAATTCACTGTTACATTGATTAAAACATTGTCGGGAATTCTCGTCGGTTCATATCTGTTGACTCGACGCACCCAGTCCTCAGTGGTAAGATTAGCAAAGGCAAAGCTAGCAACTTTTTCATAGGTATCGCCAAACAGAATTTTGTAAGTGAAAGTGTGGCCTAAGAAATCACCGTTCAAGCAATCGCATGAAAACGGCACGTTGATTCTTGAATCGATACCAATAAAGTCTTTGTTTGTAACTTCAGGATTGTAAAGAAGAATTTCAGAGATTTGCAGGCCAAATACGGAGCTGACATACGAAAGATTTGAAACTTCCCATACGTAGTACGAAGCTAAGGCAAGCTGACAGCCAGTTTTACACTTGGCTTGGACTTGAAGATGAAGAAGATGAAAGGCAAAAGAAACAATAAGGATCTGTGTTTTCTTTAGGAGCATGATCATTTTGAGAAATTGGAAAAGGGAAATTAACCTTACAGGAATCATTTGAGAGGATTTGATGGTGTTTGGTATTCAGGGTGGTTGTTATTTGATGGGTTGTTTTGTTCTTTTGTGCATTTCAGGGAGACATCTACGGCTTGCCTTTGTCGTCATGCCATGTCTTTTGTTCGCTGAATGTTGAAACCATTTTCATATTAAGCTTGACCAACTAGAACTCAATTAACCAAAGCCTTTTGTGTACGAGAACAAGTCTTCAGTGTCAAACCTAGCCCATGGATCGGGGCAGCGGTGCCAGCGCATGCCGGGCCGCTAAGTACCATTTTCAGTTATTCTACATTTGATTGAAGAATACGGCAGGTTCTACGTAGACCGTGTAACTGCTGACATTGCTAGATTTGTGCCTTCTCCATCTTGAATTTATAAAGTCATATAAATAATGCTATTTAATAAATTAATATTTTAAATTAATAATGCTATTTAAAGTCATGTTCTATATTAAATAGAATAAAAATTAATTTTAAATTTATAAAAAAAAAACGTAACACTATTTTTTTTTTTTTTTAAATTGACAACGAGAGTACAGTAACATTTGACATATAAAAATAAAGAGATATTTTGTGTGCCAAAGTGGACGTGGAGATAATTTTGTCCCAAAAATTTATGGGGCATTTTAAGTTGGCATCATCTCAGCTTCATCCGTTTCCCAATTTCAGATACTCAGTAGTTTGTGTTCTAATCTTAATGTTCACATTCTTTATCAATGGAAATCTCCGCTGTTTTCCGACTTCCTCAGCTCTCTTTTTTCCCTCAAAACTCAACACAAAGAGAGCTTTCCTTTCTCGGACTATGCAAGCAAAGTAGCTCTCAATCCACCGTTAACGTTGCCAAAAAATTGCATGCCCCTGGTGGGCAATCCGAATTCTCATCTCTCTCAGTGTCTAAGTGTGCATGTCAGTTAGATTTTTTTTTTTTTAAATGTTTTTCTAGTTCTTCTGAGCCGATGACTTGCCCTTTTTGGTAGATGGTAGATGAGTCTGACACGAGACTCATGAGAGATAATGTCTTAGAAACAAACCATGTCGAAAGCGAGAAATGATTGGATCGGTCTCTGCTCCAGCATTGATGCCTGTGATTGTGTTATAATGTGCTGTTCTCCAACATATGATTGCATACAGCCAATTAGCACAAAAAAGAACATGATGCATTATTATTATACACGTTTCTTTCTTCAATTTGTTGAGACGAAGAAAGAGTCAATACTGATGAGGTAAAGATGTTCAAAATGAAAGCATCATCACAAATGTCTTCCATCCAATCTTAGACCCAAGTAAGTTATATCCCCGAGCCAAATGACATTATGTACTATCCAGCCACGGGAATTGGTTCGCTCATCCGTAGCCCTCCGTCATATCCATACATTCGTAATCTATAAATTTAGACAAAATTTCTAACTGTCAGGTTATCCTCTTCGATCTGTTGTCACTTCATGTTCCTTCAATGGCTGCAAACAAAAGCAAAATCAGGGATAAGAAAATGGAAATGTTCATTCCCAGAGAGGGACTCAGGTTTCTTTCATTTACAACAAAGAACCTCAATGTAGCGACGGATGTCATTTGATGCATGGATCTGCCCCCTGCTGAAATATGATTGAGCGTATTCTTCAATGTTATCCAGCCTGCAATTCATAGTTCGATAGAATTAATGTTTTAGGTTGGCAATAACTAGCGAAACTTAGATTCAGTACTCCATGCACTAAAACTTATATAATGATTTATCTGCCTTCAATATGAACAGATGTCAACTACCATCATCTGTTCCTTCTTCTTCTTCTTTTAAAGGTTTAGAAGGATGAAAAGTATTTCGGAAGAAAATTCTTAGTGATCATTTAAACTAGGTCTTCTATGAAGAAGCATTGGTAGATCTAATTCAATTCTAGAGCATTACGTGTGGTGATTTAGATTTCCTGATCATTGAACAGTTGTCATACAATCAAAAAAATAGAAGTTGGATTTAAGATGAAAATTACCTGTAAACATAGTTTACCATGATACCTGCACTTTGATGAAGGCCTTTTTCTGATCGATCCGCCATCCAATTTATTCTTTCAATCATCTATTGTAAATAAGGTGGAGAAAAGGAAAAGGTTCAAAATTATCATAATGGAAAGTTTACAATTTCAATAACTTGCTATCTCCTGGTGCCCATCTATTTGACGTATAAACTACAGCCAACTTCTCATGGCAAGAAACTATCTTCATTTTACTAAGAAAAGGAAATAACATACCACTATTGATTACTAGAAATTATCAGGTGGAGACATCCACACTTTATAAAATGTGGAGACTTGATGCAAATCGGTGCTGTTTAGAGCTATACAGAGTTGTTTTGCACCAAATTGGTGTTGTTTTGGTGCAAAACAGTGCTGATTGGCACCAAATCTGCGTTTTAAAAATGCAGGTGTCTGCAGGAGAGATTAACTTATTGACTAGGAATATATGTTTAACACCTATAACATGCAACCCATGTAAAGTGCACCCTGAAACATTATTGTCACAAATGAGGTACTAAAGATCTCTATAAATGAAGTTTGCATGACATACTGCTCCATTCTGCAAGTGAAAGTTGGCAACAGAATCTAGAGCCTTTCCTTTCTTTTTCTCTTTTAGAAGGTACCTAAATCCAAAGAACAAACGTCTGTGAATTTTACCTTCACTCAAATGCATAAATGTTTAAGCTTTTATAAAACACACATAATCGATTTAAATGAGGTTATCTTTAAATCACTCAGTTTCTACACTGCATTTCTTATTAGACAGGACCAAATATCCACAGATAACTAATTGTGAATAGCTGATACTCAAAAATATAAAAACTATGCAGTCATATCTCCCACCTAAGCACCATCTCATGTTTAATTGCAATTTCTTGTGAAATTGTCTGTATTTATAATTAATTTATCAATTTCAACAAAGCATTGCAGCAATTATGATTGATTCGTGAATTTTGTCAGCAAACTAACATTATCAAAGAATAATGTACCTGGCACATAACCGCAATAGAGGGGGTTTTAAAACTGAAAACAATTTAGTTGAATCAATCCACTCCTTGTTTCTTGATGTCAATAAGTTCAACATTACTTCCATGCCATTTTTTCCAGCACCAAACTCCCTGCAAGCGAAAATGTTATCATGGATGCCAGAGCAACATAATCTTGCTACACAATTTAATTACATCTCAAGAGTCCGAGGCAGAGAAACAGGCAACCAAACTTGTGCTAGCTTAATGTGCCAAAAATAAACAAAGGTTCAAAATAAAGACAAAAAATGAACCCCGTGAAGCTTGTTAGAAAAGCCACAGCTCTATGTGCACCATTAATTCAAAACCACGATGAAGTATAACTGCATATGGCCTACTTAGATAAATCCATTAGTGCTTTTTCTTCTTCTGGTTCAAGTAAGTTCTCCCAAAAAGTAGAACCAGATCTATCTGCTGATGGTTGCAAGCTGTCCTCTGCTTCAGCAAGCTTAGATTGAGATGCCAACTTTGATAGAAGCCACTGGATGTACCCTGGTATTGGGCTTAGTGTTCCAAATGTCTTTGGCAGAAAAAATAGGAAACAAAATGTCAGCAAGTACCACAAGAAATAGGACTTAAACAGATGTATGATTGATCATATGCAATAGAGCAGTAAAACATAAAACTATCAGGTGCCTGTAATTTCTCTCAATTGAATGTGCCATGCAGTCTACTTATGTCTACATAAAGCTAAAGAAACCTAATAACTTCAACAAAGCAATACAGATTAATGTCAAAAAATTGAGACTGAAATATGTAGGCCAAGTAATGCACTGTATTATATATACAAGCAAAATTTCAGAGCTCCAACTCTGGAAGCATTCTTGAATACTAGGGAAATTTTGTTAGAAGGAGATGCAGTCTCTTTAAGAACTTAAAGAACAACTTACAGAAATATGCGGCATATCTCTTTTCACCAAGGTAATCACACGTTTAATTAGAAACTTCCCCAGATTTATCCCTGCCAAACCAGGCTTCAAAAGTGCAAAAGTATGCAGACTGTCAGCTAAAGGTACAATTTATTTGACAAGTGATTGCGTTCAACTTGTATAATGGTAGACATGTCTAATTTCACCTGAGTTGAAGAAATAGAATAAAATAATGCACAAGTTGCCTCACATTCAATTATGGGAGGGTCTTCCCATAAAAGTTCCTGCCATTGATAAGAAAATTGATCAGCAATATCCTATTAGAAAAAAGGACAATTGTAGGATGGAGGGAACACTTTACCTGTATTGTCTGAGCCACATTCTTCAACAATGCAACTTCAATAAAAATAAGGGGTTCCCCTGGAATAATTCAGACCACAAATAATCAAATCAGACCATAGAGAGAATTAAAAGTTTTTGGTATTTATGAACTGCTGTAGTAGCATGATCAACAACCTTTTGATTTCCAATTATGTTGGGAACTTAGGTACAAAAATCCCCAAGTCATATAGATGAATGTAAGTCCACATTACAAACATTGTACAGAAGCAAAAACTTCATCAATGGAATACCATTGCTCACAGAATTCATGAGCAATTAGATAGTTACTGATTTTTGCCAAACAGTTTAGTGTCTGTGATATAGATTAAATGATGGTGAAATAAGTTTGTCAGCTAATATCTATCTCCGATTTTATATGAATAAATATTAACTGAATCACTCCAAAGCTTGTTAGCATAGTTAAATATATCCACACAAACAGTGTGAAGAATAGCTAACCAGGTATTGCTGGATGTAAATACCCAAAACAACAACGACCAACTCGCAGCCTTCTCTTAAGATCTAAAAGGTTGCTGATTGGATGGACAGCCTGCACAAAAGGATTATTTTTACAAAATACAAAAACAATTATATGCATATTTAAAATCTATGAATAGGGCAACTGAGAAAGAGAGGGTAGAGGAACATACTTCATAAGCCACAATTTTCTCCAGCAAAGAAGCAGGATCATTCCATGTTATCTGATGAAGTTCTAGAGTGGCAGGACTCAGCCAAGTACAAAGTTTCTCCTTTAGATAGGAATCCAGAGCTCGCAAAGATGCAATATTTTCCTCTCTGTATTGTTACAAAGAGTACCCATCATGAAATTTTTAGTTCCTTTTGAAAGATGTTTCAGTAGTTGAAATATGGCATCTAATGAATTAAATCTGCAAATAGTTGAACATGGGAAATTCTTCAAAACAAGGAAAAAAAAAATCTTTGAACTAGTTTACAAGTAATTTCCTTAGATGCAGGATAAATAGGCAAATATTTTGAAATCCACGATTGCAGCTACCACACTTCAGCCAAAGTCACAACCCATCAAAATCAGAGAAACAAACTACATCAAGAACACACGAAAATGAATCATGTAATCAAGACCATAACCTTACGCAAGAATGGATAGAATATCAGCTCGAAGACTGGATAAAAGCTTCAACCCTCCAGGATGCATGTTGAGCCGCTCAAAAAGAGCTTCATACATTGGCTTAAGTGCATGTCTCAAGTTTTTCTCAATAGGATAAAAAGTACCTAGCACACCTTCCTCTTCAGGGCCAGCCGACTGAGCTTCCTCGCCTGACACTGGAAACTTCTAATACCCTCAATCCATTTCACAAAAAAGTTCAAAACATTAAAAATATACTATAAAAAGCCAAAAAAACACCCAAAACTCACCTCCAAGATATTGCTTGATCAATTCACGAATGTGTGCTCGATTAAGATCATACTCTTTGGCCAGTACAAGTAATAATCTCCGGCGATTTTCATAAGAAAGGCTATAATAACCCTACGTCACAGATTCCTCATAAAATTTTAACAATATAAATACTCATTACCTCAAAAAGAAAAAAAAAAAAAAAAACAATTGTTAACTACAACTCTAATTTCACCTCAGAAAAATCTTGAAGCACAGAATCTATGACTTCTGTTTTCTTCATTGATATTGCCAAGTGCATTGATTCTCGCACATGCTCGAATTCCCTATAAACATAGATAATAATTCACATAATAATAAAATAGATGATCAAATCATGAAAATATAAAATAATTAGCATACCTCTGTGGTTTGTTTCCTTTCTCCGAAGCAGGTAGCTGAGGATTCGATTGCATTTGATTAAACAACCGATAATAATTCACAAAATTAACTTTATTCAATTCAGAAACAAAGAAGAAGAAGAAGAAGAAGAAAATGGTGAAATTGGAAATTGAAGTACTTACAGGAAGAGGAGAAAGAGCGAATTTGCTTGAATTGTTAGGCATCATTCTGGCTCACAACGGAACGGCCAAGCTTTTCTTGTCCATATTTATACACACGGCGATTAATTATACTGTAAAAATGAAGTTTAGAAAGATCGGGAGTTGACCTCTCAAATTGTCTGCTGGCCGCGTCGTCTTCGACTAGCCATACGCATGTAGTAACCGGAGGCGATGACTTTGATCCTCGATCCTGTGACTATGACTGTGACAGTATGACGCACCGTTTTGTTGGGTTGGAAATTCGGCTGAAATTTTCTGGCAACTTCATTACGGTAAATCTAAATAAACCCCTAATATTTCTAAATACACCACCTTTAGGCCACGCAAATGCTAGTTCCTTCTATGAAATGGGTGTTGATAGAAAATTAGATGGATACTTGACCGACACAAACGTGGGACCAACTGTTTGTTATCGATGATTGACGGTTCTGATCAAATGATAGGAGATGAGAGCTGAAACTACTTTTATTGGGTTCCATCTTTGCTAATTTCTTGATACTGTGATTTGATCTTTCCCCACCGTCCATTCTTCGCCAATCTGATGCTTCCTGTTCCCGCACAACGAAATTCTGTCTGCTGTTCGCGAATGGCTACAATTTGCCCGTTCTTTTTACGAGTACTGGTACCAGAAGCAATAATTTAGTCGACGACGTCGTTTGAGGGATAATATCAAGTTCATTGTCCTGGTAATATAAAATTCGTAATGGAACCGACAACCGACATCGAAATGGCGGCCATACACATTGCTAGCATACAAAAGTTTGTGGTCAGCTTTTGAGCATAAAGCTATAATCATAAAGTAAATGAGATAATTATACATGGGTCTTCAACTTTGTATATTTCCTCAAAAATAACATAATATTTTTATTTCTATCAGATAGGTCCTTTACCCTTGTTAAAACAACCAAAACATGACTGTAGCTTTGAATTTTGAATAACAAATTGTGTTTCGCTCATTTTAACAAGATCAAGGACCTATTTAACATGAATAAAAACATGATGTTAAATAACATAAAACTTTAGGGATTTGAATGTTATTAGACCCAAATCAAATCACAGCACTAAAGCATTTGGTTTTTTTCCCAAGTCAAAAAAAGTTGTAAGAGTCACCACGCTTCCATCTCCATGAGTTGACAAGTGGACATTTCAGTCATTTTCACAAATTCCCTAATTGCAAGACCCAATCTGTCTGCCAGCTTTAGTTTTCAGGCCTGATATAGTTCCCCCTTTTTAGTTGTCCTCAAGCCAGCACAAAAAGTGGAAGATCAAAGATATCACCGCATTGATACCCCACTTTCAGGAGTACCCATGCCTTTTAAATAATGAACAATAACATCCCCATCCCTGATTTTCATAATTCCTCTGTTCGATCCACAATTCTTTTAAAAATCTATTGAATCGATATTGGTTTGATAAAAAAAATCAAATCAAAAAATGATAAATATCGATTTAGATTGAATCAAAATATTATTTAATTTAAATCAAATCAATAATTTTAAATCAATTGGAATTTTCAATCAAATTGCATCTTATATTTTTGCAATATCTTTTAGTTTTTAATTATATATTTTTATAATATTGAATTAAAGATTAAATTACAAATTTATTTTATATAAGTAAAAAAATAATACATTATATGTAATAATTATACATCTATTTGTAAATGACAATTTATTATAAGCAAAATTTGAAATCTAAAAAAATGATTTATCAAATGATTTGGTTAAAAAGAGAGCAGATAATGTTATCTTAATATACATAGAATCTAAAATAGATTTAAATAATTTATTAAATAATTATATCCACCTAATTATCTCAGTATTAAATAAATAATTCAATTTTTAATCATAAAAATACTATAATAACATTTAAATCTCTAAATTCTTATATGTTTACAAATTTTGCCCATAACAAAGTATATAATATAACTTCATACTAGAAAGTATTTAATTATCTTAATAGAAGTCAGGGACTTATCTGATATAAAATTAAACATTTGGGATCCTCATGTTAGTATCCCAATTTCATATTTTCGGTTGACGTGGCAAATGCTTGAACAAAGTGTAGAAAACCAAAATGAGAACGGACGTAGAAGATTCACAAAAGAGAAAAAGAGAGAGAAAGAAGCCGACCTGGAAAAAAGAGTCAAATTCATACGTTGCTCGCCTGCTTTCCCTTCAACTGCTCACATTTTTATTTTCCGTCAATTTTATTTTTTTTTTAAAAAATTCATTTTTCCTTTTTGGCCGACACTGAGCATACACTCTCTTTATTACTCTCAAGCTTCGAATCCATCTTCTTCTTCTTCTTCAACTTCTTCTCTTTCTCTTCATGTCTTTTTCTTTAATGGCGCTGTCTCTAACAACTTCTCCTTACTTCAGCTTTTCATTCTCTTCTTCCTCATTTGAAGTTTTGCGTAACTCAGCCATGCACTCCACCGCACCTGAACCTCATCTTTGAACTCTTCAACCGAGAACGGGATACTAGAATCACAATGGCTGTCAGAGAGGCGTCTGTTTTTTCTGTTTCTTTTGTTGAGTTAGTGTTGCTCGTGTGGATTCTTTTAGCTTCATCTCTTGTTCAATGCACTACTGATTCTTCTGATGGTATTTTTTTTTTTCTCTTTTTTAATTATCTGCTTAGTTTTTATATTTTCAGTGTTTGATTGATCGGGTTGGTTGTGATTGGCGATCGGTGTTTTCTTCACTGTGAGCTCAAGTCAGTAAATGAGCTGTGATTTTGGTGAACCTTCATTTTTTCGGTTTATAGTTTAATCCTTTATATCTGTTTGTTTCCCAGGAAAATATAGGCAACTTAGATGTAATAAAGGTAGAAACTTTTTTTTTTTCGTATATAATGTTGTTTTGGTGAATAAAATTAAAAAAAAAAAAACTGATTTTTCTTTTTCATTTTGCAAGCCTATGGTTGGATTACGATAAGTTAAGCTGGGGTCTTGACTGATGAAAACGGATTAAGTATGATCTTTTTATTAGAAAATAAATGGCCGGTCTAATTGGGTTTTTGTTGCAGTTCAAGCTCTTCAAGTCGTGTACACTTCACTGAACAATCCTTCACAGCTAACTAATTGGAAAAGCAACGGAGGTGATCCGTGTGGAGAGTCATGGAAAGGGGTAACTTGTGACGGATCAGCTGTCGTTTCCATGTATGATTGAATACCATCAATGCGGCTTGTTGTTTTTAATATTTTTATTGTGATTTGATGAGCTGTCAATTTTAGTGATGATTGTTATTTGTTATTTTTGTAACAGTGATATTTCTGGATTAGGACTCAGTGGGACAATGGGATACTTGCTTTCAGACCTTATGTCATTGAGAAAATTGTGAGAATTTTTTTTTTTTTTTGTCTGTTACTGGTTTTATTCATATTGTTTTACTACTAAGTTGCTTATTTGATTGGGTTATTCATTTTTCGCTAGTGATTTAAGTGGCAACAACATTCACGATACAATACCATATCAGTTACCGCCAAATCTTACCAGCATGTAATGTTTCTAACTTTTACCATTTGGTTCTATTATTTTGAACTTGTTATTGACCTGCTTAATGCACTGATTGTTCATTATTATACAGAAATCTTGCAAGCAACAACTTGAGTGGGAATCTTCCTTATTCCGTTTCTACTATGGTCTCACTTTCTTATTTGTAAGTGGTTGTTTTGAATGGCATGAAATTTGATTTGGAATTCAGTTTTAGTTTACAATATTTCACGCTGTCTAATTAAACAATCCATGTTTCAGGAATGTCAGCCGTAATTCACTCTCGCTGTCAATTGGAGACATTTTTGGTAATCTTACTGGCCTTGCAACCTTGTAAGGCATCTAACTTATGAATTTGTAATTATTTTTTCTGTTGGCTTTGATTTCCATAGCATATTAGCAATCAGAATGATTGTGAGAGAGTTTATTTGTTATGATTTGTCATTATTAGCAGTTGAAGTATGGTGTTTGTGCATGAAAATTTCACGTTTAAAAATGTACTCTTTGGCTTGTTTCACTTGTGACGTTGCTTGATGATCCAGGGATCTCTCTTTCAACAACTTTTCTGGAGATCTTCCTACTTCATTTAGTTCATTGTCCAATATATCTTCAATGTGAGTAAAGTGCTGCATCCTTTCAAGGGCAAAATACAGTTGCAATAATTGTGAGTTCTACAAGGGCGCTTATGATATCTGAACTTATGGCAGCTATATGCAGAACAATCAATTGACTGGTTCTCTTAATGTCCTTTCGGCTTTGCCCTTGACTACTCTGTAAGTTGTTATTTTTTGATTGAAGTAGGTATTATACAATCTTTCTGTGTTTTCTTATCTCAACCTATCAAACAGAAATGTGTCAAACAATCATTTCAGTGGTTGGATACCTCGAGAGCTCAGTAAAATCCAAAATTTTATGTAAGCTTTTGCTCGTTGTGTTGATTATTTCCTCTCTCCCTCTCTTTATCTCTCTACTTTTGGTAATTTTTATATTTTCACAATAATCAGCTTAACTTATTTATTGAAATAAAATTAGATATGATGGAAATTCCTTCAACAATAGTCCTGCTCCGCAGCCACCTCCATTTACCCCACCTCCTCCTGGTAGAACTCATCGGCCAGCCTCACATTCCCCTTCAGACAGCCAATCATCAGATTCAGACAAGGATTCAGTTGGATCTATTTTGGGCATAGTTCTGGGTGCTGTGTTTCTGATTGCCCTTCTGCTACTTGCTCTTTCTTATTGCATTCGAAAGAAAAGAAGAAAGGTAACTGGTTCTGCAGGAAGTCTCCCTGTCAGCACAAATAATGGTAGGTTTTCTTTTCCCCTTTTTGCTCCTGAAATATTGCCTTCCTTTTTCTTATTTGGTTCTTTGGTTACATATGTGCTTATTTGCAATATCTGTTTATATAGGACTAGAATATCTATGAAAATAGATTTCATTATGGAGCAATATACAACAATATTTAGTTTCTAAGCATGACAATCTTTTTCTTTTATGATCTAAATCATTGATGTAACTACCATGTAAACTGGATGTTTTCTGCTTTATGTTGGTTTGCTTTGAGCTGTAGTCGTTAACAATTTGGAGTGTGAAGCTCTAATGCCACTATCTGACCACTTGGGTGTCACCATCCACTTTCTTTTTGCAGCAAGTACTGAGATGCATGAGCAGCGGGTGAAAAGTGTCACTGCTGTTACTGATCTGACACCCCCACCTGCAGAAAAGTTGGTGGTTGAGAGGGTGGCAAAAAATGGATCCATAAAGAAAATAAAGTCACCTATCACTGCTACTTCATATACTGTTGCTTCTCTTCAAACAGCCACAAATAGTTTTAGTCAAGAATTCCTTATCGGTGAAGGTTCCCTTGGTCGTGTCTACAAAGCAGAGTTTTCCAATGGGAAGGTAACATAATCACGCTGTAATCTTGTGTAAAAATTAATTGCTTTCCCATGGTCCATAATGATTAGATGCAGTGCCAAAATTTTGATTAGTAGATGCTATATGCATTCAGGAGGAGTTGCCAGTGCTGCAATTCTGCAGTGAGAATCAGCTAGTGTCCTTCAACGTACTTCTTTCTCTTCGTTTTTTTTTTCCCAGTGATATTTGATTGGATTATTAATATCTCTATTATCCTGTTTGCACCCAACGACCCTCAAATTGCTGTCCTACATTGTAATTTGGATATGTATTGGGTCTCACACTTTGCCTGCAGCCTAGTTGATAGGTGGAACCTGGGTAAGAAATTGTTGTGTAAACTATTTTGGGGTTTATTGTCTTGGATATTTTGGGAAATACCATGTTAGACAGCTTTTATCCATGTCAAATTTCAATGCCTCTGCCTTACCTCAAAATGATGGTTTTTGCTAATTTTCTTTCTGACTTGTCGTTCTACTAAAGGGTGTACTTACAACCTATAATTCTGAATCAACAACTAGAACTAATGTAATCTGATGTTAATAAATATGGTTCTGCTTTTTAATGTCATATTTTGTATTTTGATATCACCAGCTTAACTGTTAAATTTAGTATCTGGCAATACTTATCCCATCATGACTCTTAGATAATTTGTTTTTGGTCGTGTAATGATTTAATCTTTTTGTGTTTGGTGTGAACTAGATAATGGCAATTAAGAAGATCGACAATGCGGCACTGTCATTACAGGAAGAAGATAATTTTCTGGAAGCTGTTTCCAATATGTCACGCTTGAGGCACCCAAACATTGTTACACTGGCTGGATATTGTGCAGAGCATGGCCAGCATCTTCTGGTTTATGAATATGTAGCAAATGGTAATCTCCATGACATGCTGCACTTTGCGGATGATAGCAGCAAGAACCTGACTTGGAATGCACGTGTTAGGGTAGCACTTGGCACTGCCCGAGCTTTAGAGTATGTTACATGTGTATGACATTTAAAGTCTCAAATCCCTCTTTCTCATATTATGCTCCAAATTGAGGATCTGTCAGTGGTTGAGGTGCATTTAGTTCTAAACTATAGCTATGTCTATCAGGTACCTGCATGAAGTGTGCTTGCCTTCCGTTGTACATAGAAATTTCAAGTCGGCAAACATTTTACTTGATGAAGAGCTCAATCCCCACTTGTCAGATTGCGGTTTAGCTGCTCTTACACCAAACACAGAGAGAAAGGTGATTACCTGGAATAAGATAACAATTTCTTATTTCATGGGACCTGCTTTTCTTGATCTTCTTTGGCAGCTTGATGAGTGTCATTCCCTTCCAATTTGACAGGTTTCAACACAGATGGTTGGTGCATTTGGTTATAGTGCTCCTGAATTTGCCTTGTCAGGTATATACACTGTAAAAAGTGATGTGTACAGTTTTGGAGTGGTGATGTTAGAGCTATTGACTGGTCGGAAGCCGCTGGACAGGTAAACATTGTACTAGACTACTGATTCGTTGTATTTTTGCTCTTTGAATTGTTATAATGCTGTGTGCACTTTCTGGAAGTTGGTTTACATGTGTGGCGCTGTTGTTCTTGTATTCCTGATTGTAGTTCAAGGCCGAGATCAGAGCAATCTCTTGTGAGATGGGCGACTCCCCAGCTACATGATATAGATGCATTGGCAAAAATGGTTGATCCTGCCTTGAATGGCATGTATCCTGCAAAGTCTCTGTCATGTTTTGCCGATGTTATTGCTCTATGTGTTCAGGTAAATCGTTTTACTGATGCTAAGATGGAAAATATATCAAAGCTTCTGAAATAGAATAAAATGCCCTTGTGGACAACAGTTATCATAGTCCTTCTCATGGTTGTAACGAACATCTAGAACTAAAATAGAAGAACCTTTTCTGCCGACAAGAATTGTTCATTATGTATTTTATTTCTTTGTGTGTAGCCGGAACCTGAGTTCAGGCCTCCCATGTCTGAAGTTGTGCAAGCATTGGTGCGGTTAGTACAGAGGGCAAGCATCGTCAAAAGGCTTTCCAGTGATGAATCAGGATTTGCCTATAAGACCCCAGAACACGAGGCTATGGACATGTCATTTTGAATGTACCAGTTTACCTGAAAATGAAAGTGAATCTCGCAAATATTGAATACACCATGCTGAGTTCCGAAGAAGACTCGGAAGAACACACACAGTTGAAAAGAAGAGGAAGGATTTGAAACGCTTGTAGTAATTATGTTCGGCAAATTCATATGCCATTTTCAATTTATAATGCGAATCAAGGTATATATGTTCAGCTAGAATCGCTCCAATACCGTAATCTACAATTTTCTTCAGATATCTTGATGAACGTACAACATGTTTTGCTGCATAATAAATAAAATTTTTCCATTCGATGACTTTCCTGTGTAGACTACAGTAGCTAAACTCTGTGCGTTCTAAATCTGCATTTCTACCAGACATTTCCAGCCAGTTTCAACTGACTAGATTCTGTTAGGAAATTTAGACACAATCCCATCAAGACAAACTGCCCACGTGAGAATCAAAACAGGTTGTTCCATGTGCGTCCTCTAATTTTCTGTAATAATTCTAAATTAAGAAATTGTAAAGTAGAAATTAACTGAAAATATTATTTTATTACATTAATATAATTAAAATTAATTTATTAAAGTTATAAAAAAATTTATTCATTAATTAGCAGATCAAAAATAGCCAATAAATCATTTAATTACCACTTAATAAAGAAAGTTAGGTTTAATTTAATTTAATTGTGTAGTTAAGAGACATATGTGGTGAGATATTTGTGAGGACTTTGTTAATTACCTTTAATTATATTTTTTTAAAAATTAAATAATAAGTAAATAATATTTAATTATTTTTAAGAAATTTTATTTTTTGAATCGCTAAGCAAAGGTAGCTTCTTTTACGGTTATGCTTTGGTCAAGTCGCACTCAACTCAGCAGCTTCCTTGTTCGGTAACCATAAACCGCCAGAATTTTCTCCAAAATTTTGCTCGAACGACGCCGTTCAAACGCCGGAGATCGTGGCCGGAATTTGCAGAAAAGTGCAAACGGAACTTAACTCAGCTCAAGCAGACGCCGCCCTTTTTCTCGCTTTCTTGTCCTTAGACGAACATCCTCGTAAAAAAAAAAAAAAACTCATCTTTGACCCCGATTGCATCTCGAGGCACTCAACAATGTCTTCAAATCATCTTCTTGTCGAATCCGACAAAGAATTTGACGCGTCGGATCGGTCTAGTGCCGGAAAGTTTCTTTCTGCTTCTCTTGCTACGCCGAGCAGCCGCCAGAGCTTGCCGCGGTTGGAGCCGAGCCGGTTTTTGCATAATAATGATAATATTTTTGAGAAAGAGAAATATTCCATGTTAAGGAATGCAAAGAGAAAAGGAGGGAAGATTTGGTATCAAAGAAAGAGAGTGAAGAGTTTGGTAGCTGTGATTTGTTTGATTTGTTTGTTTTTCTTTGTTAATTGGTTTATGCTTTCAAGTTTACAAGATCATGGTAAAAAAAGCGAGTCTTTTTTGAATTCTTCTTCATTTTCAGCTTCAGTTTTTGTTAAGGTATGCCCCTTATGTTATGTTAAATATATTGCATTAAAGTTAATTTACTTGGATTTTGGAATTTGTTAACTCAATTTGTAACCTTTAGCTCACTTACATGACTTGCATATTGCAATAAGAATAAGGATTGGGGAAAGTGAAGTGTTATTGGGTTATTCGGTGCTGTTTTCTTTCAAAGGTCTATGAATTTATTTTGTCAATTAACATTTTGTTTTGATTTTAATGGTTATGGTGTTTGCAGAAAGAATTGAAAAAGTTTGGTAAAGGGAAGAGACCGCAGTATGGTGTTTATGGAAGGATGTTGGCTCTGGCTGCACATGCCTTGGCAGAGGTAATTGAATATCTAATTTTATCTTGTGTTGTCCGAACATTCTCACTGGAGTGCTTAGCTTGCATCATGTGGTGATGGGTATGCTGGATGGCATGCAGGGGCAGAATAAACGTGCACCAAAAGATTTGTGGCAGGAGCCAGTGGTTCCCGCCTCTGCTTGGAAACCTTGCGCCGATCAACGTAACTGGGAACCTAGTGGTGAGAATATGTGTTGTGTGTATGTGCTAAGACAGATGTAGTTATGTGAAGACATAATCTATGTATCTAGGAAGACAAGTAAGAACATGGATTTTGTAGGTGACATCAATCACTGGTGCTGATTTCCAATCATAATTTCTGTAATTAATAGGGGGAAATAATGGATACATTTTGGTCACAGCAAACGGTGGAATGAACCAGCAGCGAGTAGCTGTAAGTGTTGCATGTGATGCAATTTCATCTCTCTCTATAATGCGTCCTTAAATCATGGTATTTTGTTAATTTTGTACACAAGCTTTACTTTGGAACTGTTCATACCATTTTCTATTGCCTAAACCCATGTTCTGACTGTAAACAGATTTGCAATGCTGTTGTCCTAGCAAGATTACTTAATGCAACTCTTGTTGTTCCCAAGTTTATGTACAGTAGTGTATGGAGAGATGTGAGGTAACATATTTGTTTCTTTCTTGTTCATTATTACAATTGTACCTTTGCTTCCATCTGTCTGGTTAATGTTTTATTCAATTTGTAAAAGCTGCTTCTAATTGTTGATTCAAAAATATAAGTAGGTTTCTTGCAGTAATTGTTCAGCTTCATAGTTTGCTCCATTCATCCAACTTTAAGCTTCCCTCCCTTCCAATGGTTTAAATTTTCTGAGACTTGTTTGGTGGTATTTTGCACAAAATAAAGCATTGTATACATGTGTCTATATATTAAACCACTTTTATCAACTTTGAGTGTCAATTTTGAATGATTTGCTGATTTCAAATTATAAAGCATTTGATCTAGATGGTAATAATATTAAATTTTCTTATTTCATAGTCAATTCAGCGATATCTATCGGGAGGAACATTTTATTGACTACTTGACTCCTGATATTCGGATAGTGAAGGAACTCCCAAATGAGCTACAGTCATTAGATCTGGAAGCAATTGGTAGTCTTGTGAGTTCCTTGCTCACACTTGAACACTTCTTAATTGATGTAACAGTAGCATAAGTGATGCATTTATTTATAATGTTGTTCAAATTCTGTTTCAGGTGACAGATGTAGACATCCCAAAAGAGTCCAAACCAAGGTTTTATTTGAAAAACATTCTACCTATTTTACTTCGAAATAGAGTTGTCCATCTTCTTGGATTTGGGAATCGTCTGGCCTTTGACCCAATACCTTTTCAGTTGCAGGTGAATTTGTAGCCTTTGTTACTCTAGTCAAATGCAAGTTCTATACATTGTTAGCATTATTTGCTGGTTTGTCATAGTAACTTGGTCTTTTGCAGTTTTATGCCCTTCCTTTTTCTTACTTTGGTCTTCCTGATTGGATACTTCATCTAGAGACTTCGATGTAGATGTAACTTTCACGCACTACAATTTGCTCCTAAAATACAAGAAACCGGTGCTTTGCTTCTTCGGAGGTTGCGTAAGCATGAAGGTCATCCTGGGCCATTGGATCATTTTCTTGTTGGTCCATATGCTGAATCAATCACGAAGGAAAAAAGGGTTCAGTCTGCAAAAGCTTCTAGATATTTAGCTCTACATCTGAGATTTGAAATTGACATGGTAGCTCACTCTCTGTGCGAATTTGGTGGAGGAGAAGAAGAAAGACGAGAATTGGAAGCATATCGTGAAATTCATTTCCCTGCTCTGACACTTCTCAAGAAGACAACAAAGTATGCACTTCTCACTTTTACTGTTTTACATTTTTGGATATATTCTTAGGAATGAATGAGGACATATTGTTTTGTTCCTCTTGTTTATCCAAAGTTATAAATTGTTATTTTGCAACTGCTGTGATCTGTTACGCAAGGAAATTATTTTTTAACTTGTTGCAGGCCACCTTCCCCTGCAGAGCTCAGATCTGAGGGCCTCTGTCCATTGATGCCTGAAGAAGCAGTACTTATGCTTGCTGCTCTTGGTTTTAACCGTAAGACACATATATTTGTGGCCGGGGCACAGATATATGGAGGGAGACAAAGATTGGCTGCTTTGAACAGCTTATATCCTTATTTAGTTACTAAAGAGAACTTGCTTTCAGCTACTGAACTTGAACCATTCAAGAACTTTTCATCTCAGGTAAAAATTTCAGGAACTAATAAACTTTATCATTTCAGATTTCTAACCGTTATCTGAATAATTTGTCTCGGTGCACCAAGTCACACCAGCTTCTATGCAGTAATGACTTATTTCATGAATCTTGATTTCTTGTTAACTATAGTAAGCTTTATGTCTTATACAGCTAGCAGCGCTGGATTATATTGGCTGCACTGCAGCTGATGCATTTGCCATGACAGACTCGGGGAGTCAGCTCTCGTCATTGGTATCTGGTTATCGAATATACTATGGAGGTGGGAAGATGCCAACAATACGGCCAAACAAGCGCAGACTTGCAGCAATCTTCATGAAGAATTCTACTATAGAATGGAAAGTCTTTGAACAGAGAGTTAGGAAGGCAGTTAGACAAACTAAACACATTCAATCCAGGCCAAAGGCAAGAAGTGTATATCGATATCCAAGGTGTAAAGAGTGCATGTGCACTACTGATTAATCTGCTTGTCTTATTGAACATGTATTATTTTTCATTCATTGGTTTATCTTCTGGTTAGTTGTCATTTGAGCTCTGCGCCAATGAGTCCTGTCCTGCGGATGTTGAAACTTGAGAATTCTTACTGGCCGTATGGCCCATGCCCATATCTTTATACAGAGTATACAAAAGATGCAAAGCTTATTGGTGTTTGAAGATTTCTTTTCATTTTGTTCATCTCTAGGCACTGCATAGGCCGAAATTGCTAGCAATTCCACAACAAACCAAAGTAAAGTTGAGTAAAACATGGTGCTATATTGAATCTCAATTTGTTCCACTTCTAGTGGTATTAACTCTTGATTAGAATATTGAAACTGGTTTAACTGATAATGGTATTTTTACAATGTGCTTCAAACTTCCTATTAAAACAATCTCACCAAAGCTGAAATCATCCAATGCTTGGGTCAAGTTGAATTCCTGTGGAGCTACAATAAACCAAGGTGATGCAAGCTGCAGTTGTCCTAATTGAGCTTAAGTGTGTCTCTGATTTGTTTGCAGCATTCTTGAAACTCGTCGCAACTGCAAGAATCTTGTTGCTACTGAGATTGTCACCGACGGAAGTTCAGGTTTGCTGGGCGGCTAAGCGACTGACGGCACCATACTCCAGTACCTGCCGATCAACGTTGGGCAAAGAGCACAAGAAACTGTTGTAGTCTTGAAATCCTACTTCAGGATCATGCATTGCATATATGAGGTTCCGGACGATAAAACAAGTCCTGGATCAATAGCACGAGTTGCACTCACAAGGCCGGCGCCAAGATCGAAACGAGTGGAAGTATGCGTACAGCCAATGTCTAATCCTTCGGCCATTATGAGTTCTCCAAAATTATCGTACTTGGTGGCAATGGTGAAGATGGCGGACTCAATCATTGCCGGCGTCCACAACGGGTTGTATTGCTTTATGGGAGCTGCTATTCCCGCAATATGTGGCGTTGCCATGCTTGTACCAGACAATAGTGCAAAATTGTATCCTTACACAAGCAGTCATGTTTAATACGGTCAATTTCTAAGAACATGCATTAAAAGGCAAAATTAACTCTGTTAGTACTAAATTGCTGTATGCTTCCCTTTAAGTGTAGGATCCAAGGCGCTGACAGGACTCCTGGCGGCCCAAATATGGTGTCCTGGTGCAATTACACCAGGCTTTAACGCAACAGTAGGATTTCTGTTCATTTCAAAAAAAATCCGGCCTCCTCGAAGAAAATCTGCTCTGTGAGAGCTCGACCTTCAAATGAAGCAACCCTGCCTTCTCCTATGCCAGCTTGTGCGTTGAATTGGGTAGCAAATCCTCTGCCGTCCCTGTCTGTTAGTTGCTCATTGTACTGCAAAGTGATCTACAAAACATAGCACCAATGTTATCTTTTATTCTTTTTTTTCGACTGAAAAAAATAATAATTTTTATTATGAATATAATTCTAATCATTAAATAAAATTTAATTAATTTTGATGTTAAAAATTAATTAAATTAAATTAAATTAATTAAAATTAAAAAAAATAAATCAATTGAGTAAAAGATTCAATTAATTGAATAATTTATTTTTTTATTAAAATTATTAATAATAATTAGTTAATATGATATTTTAAATATACATTATCTTATGTCAAAAATGACTCTCAAATTTAAAGAATTAATATAATAAAAAAATTTAATTTATTTTTTAAAATTTTATATTTTCAAGTTATTTTTGATAAATTTATTCAAATTTTCTAGGTGGTTAGATCATTTTTTCTACACTTTGGTTAATTTTCGGTGTATATACTTGCTAGCTATTACCAGTGAACTTGAGACCGTTGGGACCAGAATGCCAGAAACAGAAAAGGGAATGGGTTCAGCTATAAGATGTCCAAAATTTGGGCTTGCAATCAGAAGAAAACCCACGAATCCTAGAGTTCTTGCTGTTTTGATTATGGCAGTGACTGTTGAAGTTTGGTTATAGAACCCATCCGAGAAAGTGCAAATCACTACACTACCTTGCACAAGACTTGGCTCAAATGCTTTCGGAAATTGACACTCTTTCAATGTATTGCTGAGTCCTGGGAAATGCCCCGTTTATCTGGAGCACGTCCTTGGCCAACACTAGCCTAGAAAGAAATAACCCCTTTCCCCAAGTTGGCCCTAAGCAAGAAAATCCAACATGTTAAGAGATTTTATTGATTGTAATCATTTTCAATTATCGATAAACTCCGATATATATACCTGATGATCCTTCACCTTCAACTTCTTGGCCATTTCCGAGAAGGAGAGAAACGGAATAACTTCTGTCTGTGTTGTAAGATGTGGGAGAATTTCTAAAATAATGCATGCGTGCGTGCATGCGTGTGTGTGTGTGTGTGTGTGTGTGTGTGTGTGTGTGATGGTGGAAAACAGAAGTAGTTTAGGTGCGGCGACTCTAGGCTACATGTGACAAAATTTCACGTTCAATAAAAATAAAAACTATTAACATTTATAAGATTGAGTTCTGCATATTTTAATGAGTATGTCTTTTAAAAAGAGACAATGACGCAGTTCGTAATATGTAGTGTTAGAACTAAATTTATTTTAACTCTAATATTCCAGTCAAGTGCTCACATATAATGAATACATCTATAAAGAATTCATAAGTCTTAAAATAGAGTAGGATGAACATACAGTTCACTGTGACAAAAGCATCACAGAATTGATATATAATAATTTGTAGAATATAATAAAAAAGCATAAAAATTTCTTTTACATTTTTCACTTATTTTTCACTATTTTTTAAAAAAATTTTACATTAAATTTTATATTTTTTCATCAAAAATCAAAATTCTAATATTTTGTTGATACGTAAAAATAAAATATTAATTTTTGACATATTTACAACAATAAAAAATATTTAAATTTATATTCGACAATACACAATACATGAAAATAATCAAAGATTTTATTGTGTTTTGAAATCATATTTATTTAATTTATATGAATCACTTTATTGTGTTTAGAAATCGTATTTATTTAATTTATATGGATAACTTGTTTGACGGGAATAAATAAAATTAAAAAAAAAAAAGACTAATATATCTGATTTGAAGTACACATGTTATATTTTGTTATTACTTATTTATTTTGTCTACCTAAAGTTTGTTTGTTCCTCTTCACCAACTTCACCTTGTGATTGACCTTGCGAGTTTTCACACTTCCCACCAACACAAGAAGCGATACCTACAACCCAAGGGCTGTAAGACACTACAGTTGACGAAGCTGGCCCCAGATTCCCGACAGCTTGCACAGCGAAAACTCCTGCTCTTCTTGCAAACAACATGAAAACATCGGAAATACCAAAGAAAGTCATCGTATCTCTCGGTGGTTCCTCTGATCCAATGGAGAGTGTTAAGATATCTACCCCACCTTGGGTTGCCTGCAAGAACAAATAAAATATCCATATATATACACACGCACTCACACACTTGAATTTTCTGAAGTGAGATCGATTTAAGAGTATTAATTCTAGATTTGGGATTGTAAATTTTACTTGATCAAGCGCGGAAATGACATCTGCAAGAGTTACCATCGTTGGATACACAGCTTTATGAACAGCATTCCTGAAAAAGTTAAAATAATTATGTACAAGTCACTGCTTACTACAGGTGCAATGCTACAGAAACGAAATGATGAATAGCCATGCAGCAGAAAATATCAATAACTTACCGGGCACACGGTGCCATCCCACTGGCTTGTCCATTAAAGAAGCCATTGCCGACCACCGGAACACCAGCATTTCCGGCAGCAGTTGATGCTGCATGACAGAAAACAACCCATATTCCTGCTCAAGTGTAAAGTTAAAAACTAATTATGAAACTCAAATATGAAACAACACATGACAACTACATATACCTGCCATGCCCAGCAGTGCTCAAATGGTGAAAGGAAATCTACGCAAGTGTCAAGCGTAGCAAGAGCTTGAGCTCCAGCTGAGATAAACCTAGCTGAAACTATTTTTCCATTGCAAGACGTTGCCGAAAAACGAGGACCTGGCTGACAGGCACGGGTAAAACGAGAAATATTTGACTTGAACAGATTCAAGGGATCGTAATCAAAGCTTGGAAGTGAAGAGTTTATTCCTTTGTCAACAAAACCGATCACGATTCTTTCACCTGCAATTTTATCTCCTCCTCCTGGTGTCCAAACTCCTGTAGGAACCCTAGAAATTGAGTGAGTGTAAGTTGTCATTAATTTGGCTCTTCTATCTCCTTCTACCAGCTTTATTTGTAAACATTTTCGAGTTTCTTTGCCGAAATTTTCATAATTTGATCAGAAACTGAGATTTTCTAAACATGTTGCTAATATTTGTGATAGATAATTAAGTTTATGTGGACCTGGGAAGGGGTGGTGTGTACTGCAAAGCCATTAACATTGTGTTTAAAGCTGTACAGTTTGTTGTAGCTCCCTTTTTATAAAGTGCTTTCCGGAATTTGCTCCTGAAAATCCACCAACTTCTTTGCAATATGAGCTTTGGAAACATCACTAGGCATTCACATGGAAATTAAACCGTTAACTTCGTTTACTAATGAGCCGATATAGCTATCGAAATTAATCGTTAGTGGTGACCACAATAATTTTCGATTAAAATTATATGAAATAAGTTGCAGAATCATACGTATGAATTCTACCTGTTGAGATTGTGTCTTCTCCTATCATTGCTTCTAGGGGTGCAGCAATGAAATGCAACTGGATC
The DNA here is from genome assembly GCA_032402905.1 of Khaya senegalensis. Lineage (NCBI taxonomy): Eukaryota > Viridiplantae > Streptophyta > Magnoliopsida > Sapindales > Meliaceae > Khaya > Khaya senegalensis. The sequence continues at coordinate 298,869 of CP135547.1, read as the reverse complement.
TCCTTCCAACTAAAACCAAATGTATGCGTCGTTCTTCCGCACAACAAGTGATAAAACTGGTGCCAAAGGCATGAAGAGCTGCGTAGCGTGATGAGATTGCTGCATCACCCTAACTGCCATGTCTACGGGGAGGGAAATTGAAGTTTGAGAGGTCAATTCGATTACAAATATCGAAGGAAATTAAAGGTTCGTTTGTGCATCATTAAAAAAGCATGTGCTTAACCTCATCCAAAATCCGTCAGTTTTTCCCACTTTCGTTGGCCGACCATATGGATATCGGATTTCTAAAGCAAGTTCTTGCCAACAGAGGTATAAAAATTTGGCCATCTCTATGACCGATGCTGGACGGCAGGCCAATGTTTCCCCAGAGAAGTTGATAGAGTAAAATTCCGAAACCTTGACAATTTTTGGCGGGAACTGCTTTAAGTATGTAACGAGAAGAACTGCCATTCAGCTCCTGTAAAACCTTCTGGGAAATGGTTTTTAAATACTATTATTTCGTATCCACATGCTTAGTCCAATGTGAGCATGCATGCGTGAAATTGGATCACTTGGAAAACGCAATTCACAGAAACACTGAAGCTCAAATTTATGGGGTTTAAGTGTTTAGCATCTGAGAACTACATCTGAATTCTTCCAGTTCAGGCTCAAAAAAGAACGAAATTCCTAAACCTAGAATAGATACATATTGTCCCAAAATAAACCAAATACTAACAGACCCCCAGACTGTCAGGAGCACGACAAAGCATTCCGCACTATACAACTTACACAACAGCTTTCTACAAGCTAAAACCGGAAGATGACCCACCACCCTCATGCATCGCATGCAAGGCCCCCAAAATGTACTCATCTCTTCCGCCGCTTGGGCTCCACCTGGTAACAAAGATCATAGGTTTCACTGACCAATAATGTAAGTACGTAAGACAAGTTGGGAGAGATTAGAAAGCTTGAATAAAAGAAAGACCGAACATTTATTAAAGCAGGCTCTCTGTGGCACCGACATTATAACAAATGAATATAATAACAAAGCTTAATGATGTAATCAAATGAAAACTGAACTACTTATGTAGACATCACAGGACCTTGTTATCACAAAAATGCATAAGCCAAAAGCACTTTTTATGGAGTGAACATGTGCAAATATTATGATACAACTAATGGTCCTCATTGCCGCCAACTGTTAACACAAGTCAGGCATGTACAAACTATCACATTTTCCAATGCAAATGTTGATATCCAAATTGATTGAAAATGTTTGAACATCAGAAACAGGATATCGCCAGACATCAGAACATCATGGATACATCACCAATTTGTGTACATAATATTCAATGTAAATGATTAAAGGTCAAACTAACAATTGGATATCTATACTATTGCAGTCCTTGAAAGATCAGTGCTAAAAATGAGAAAAGGGAGAAATATAACAATGCACATAATGCTTACACATCTGTCCATCAAAACTAGAAGTTGAATGCAATTAATAAGCATGTATAAGAAACTACAAGCATGGCATTTAAACAAGCAAACGTAACTCATCAAATGTTAAATTCTAAATTCATGGAAGCAGTGAGATGCAATGAGAGAAGATTCCTTAATTAAGAATCCAAATGCCAATATACAACCAGCACCTCATAAGAACTTGCATATAGATTCCAGCATTGTCTACAAGAAGAAATCAATCAAAGACCAAGGAATCTGCAATATTTAATTTTCTCAGGATTGTGACTGATAGGGCTAAAAGATTACACATCACCACTCAAAGATTGTGACCTTTAGTTTCAATGTTAAGAAACACAATCAAGAGTTTAGTTTTGATAGCTATTGTTAGTTCGCTTCAAGAAGTTGTAAACATAGTATAAGCTTGTCTTAGAAATCTGTACAGACATATTTAACAAAAAGGTCTAGCTTTCTGAATTAGTGCACCAGTTATTAATCAATCATCAGCAGCTGATATCCATACATTAGGTAAAAATTGATTATTTTCATTCATGTATCAATCACTACTTCCAATTCATTGGTAGATAGGAAAAGAACTTATTCCCATATCTGAAAGCCTCAATGTAATAACCACATTTTGGTAACATGTCCAATGAACTACATAAGCAGCAGCCAGTTACATTGTCAACAAATGCTATATGTCACTTAGTTATCTGAGATTATATCATGAAAAATTTCAACTTCAGATATAATGGGAAAATTTTAAATGAGAACCATATTTATCATGAAAGAGAAGCAGTGTCTAAAATGTGTGTTTCTTTTTCCTTCTAACATTTTCTGCTTCATGGAAAGCCGCTGGTGCCCATGGACTACATAATTGATTTGATCCCGGATCCTCAAATATTTTGCTTATAGAGTGCAGAGACAAATTTGCAAGGTCTTTCATCTTAAAACACATCATCAACCAGCAAATGGCCAATGCATACAGTGAAGAATTTAATAAGCATGGTAAAGAATACCTTAGAGTGGCATCAATAATTGACACTAAAGAAGAATAAACTGTTAAAACTGTCATCTGCTGGAATTGCATTTCTGAAGACCTTTTCCTTGGTTTCAAATATCTTTTACCATCAAGTGAGCACTTGCATTATAAGATAGACCAGAATTCTATAATTTACCTTTGGCAAAACAATGATAATAATAATTATAATAGTAGTAATAATAATAATAAACTCTACATCTGAAGAACCAGCCACAGAAAATCTTGATTTCTGAACATTTCCAGATCAATGTCCCAAATTAATTTTCTCAACTACCAACATGAAACCCAAATACCAGCCCAGACAACATACTTTGCAAAAGCAGGAATAACTACCCAACTGCAAAAAACAAAGAAATGTGGCAGCAATTAGTCTCACCTTGCCATCAGCTGCTAGCGATGAAGAAAATCCATTCTGGGTTCTTTTGATGTCATCATCAGATGAACATTCCGAACAAACAAAATGGTCAAGCTTTTTTGCTTCTTCAATAGTCATGCCCACACAAGCAGGATGATACCTATAATCAGAATGGGATACAAACAGTATGACACAAGTAGATTAGCAGACATAGACCAAGTATATGTGTAATTTAATGCATTTTTGCAAGGATCTAGTCATCCAGCAAAAAGTTCCACGGTATATTGCAGCACCACACCTACCCATCCCCACCCCCAAAGAAAAGTGAAAAATGGATTTTACCACTCATATCCAAATGACTGACATAGAGGACTGGATTTGTATAATCTAACTTTACCACAAGCTGAATTAACTAAAATCAAAATCATGACAAAGAAACACAGGTCCATTCAGCAATATTTTAAATAGAACATACTCTAATATTTCTTACTGATGATCTTTGCAACCCGCCGTCATCAACTATTTTAAATTCTAATTTTGTTTATGAATCATACTGGAAACTGAAACACTAACTATTACCAAAGTAAATTCGCACAAAAAAGAAGCAGCAGACAAGAACATTACCAGTCCTTGCACCCCTCACATTGTACCATGAGATCATCCGGGTTATAAGGCATCTCACATTTGCAATACCTTCAAGACAAAATAACAAAACAGAAAAATAAACAAATAAAAAACAAAAAACACCCCTCAACGGTTGCAACCAAAAACACATCCCACCAAAAGACAATAATAAAGCAACAAAACTCACACAGCAACTCGGTCTGGTGTAAACCCCCCTGTAGCAGCCTTATACTCAAATCTACAATAGTAATCTTCAGCACCGACATTCTCCAGCTTAGTGTAGTTCTTGAAAGAGTGAACAATGCACTTTCCCTCAATTGTGTGAGCACTCTGCACGTCATAGTGGTCTGATAAAAAGAGCTCTTTTGCTCCATGGAACTGTCTCCTTCCTCCAAGTGATTCCTCCGGGCGGTAGTACCACCGGACACGGACCTTAACGTTGCTTCGAGCATCAGATTCAATCTTCTCGATTCGAGCTACATATGGGGGCTTACCGGTGTCAGATGGTCGCATCAGCACGCAATCCCCAACTGCAAAACCGACCAAAAATTCACTCGTTAACCATCTTAACCACATTTCTCAACATATGCATATCTGAGAATGATAAGGACCCAACAGCAAAATTAACACAAATTAACTCTGTAGCCATATAAAAGGAAGCATTTTTTTAATTTAAGCACGGACATGCAAACAGATAAAAGAACACAATCCCCGACCGGAAAAGCATCAAAACAACATTTCTGTAGAAATAGATATTAAGAGATACGTACGAATTAAAAAAGAAAAACCCAGATGCAAAACCACCTCAAAATCACATATTCACCATCAAAAACCTTTTTCAACACCATATAGATACAAATAGCAAGACAAAATTATAAACGTCAGAGACAGCTTAAAGACTACGTACCTCTAACAACCTTGCTGGTGCCTCTGATGATATAAGATTCAAGGTCTCTTTTGCCAGTTTTGGTCTTGGTTGCGATTCCCGGTCTAGTTTTGGCCATCAATCTAGGTTTTTTTTTTTTATTGCGAAATTCAAAAAACAAATTTTTTGGAGGGGAGACTTTTCAAGACGAGAAATTTTTTATTTTAGCGGTGGAAATGCAGGGTGTTAATGGTTTAAACCGTAGAATTGAGGAAGAACAGAAACCCTAGAATCTCCTCATGGAGAAAGAGGGAGAGAGAGAAGAAGAGAAGAGAGTGTCACTATGGAGCAGAATTACAGTGTGTTTGTTTTATATTCGAGGTTAATTAAATATTTAATTTAGCAAATAATTTTAATGAACTCAAACCCATCTGTTTTATAAAAACAAAAACAAAAACAAAAACAAATCCATCTGTTTTATACCCTTTAACAGTGATTTTGTGTTTAATTTAAGGATGCTGGTTATGGCTTGGATTTTCTACTCATAGTTGTCATTTCCTTCATTCAATCATATAGTGACACCTGTAACTTTTACTTCAGCTCCACATTTTCCCCTTCATCCCTATCCTTTGCCCTTGGATTCTACTCTCCACTTTCCATCGAAACAAACACCCATTGAGGGTGAATTTAGCATGGAATGTAGATTGCACAGGCGATCTGATTGCCATTATTCGTGTGTAGAATTATTGCAATAAAGAATTCGAAGGAAATGTTCTGTCCACAATTTTGAGTTGGCAAAGCAGCAAAGCATTTGAAGAAACATTCTCAAGGCCACAAAACCTTTACACTGCAGAGGCAAAAGTTTATGAATTTTCCGAACTTGCCAAGCAAAGGCCTACGGCGTGCATGGGTTTCTCCAGAGACTTAGCTACAAAATCCCTAGCTGAAAGACGCAAAACTGAGTACAAGGAGTGGGGAATCGCGCCGTGCATTTGCATATTTTTAACAGAAATGATTACAAATTATTTTGGTTCTTTTCGCCTTTGAAGATAATTGAAGATTTCTGTTCGTATCCAAGGCTGAAGGAGTCCAGCGGTAAGGTTGATGATGCTTCAACGGTTAATTGGAGTGTGCATCCGCTCAACAATCTTGTTCACGGCATCACGGGACATCACCAGTGTGTCATGCAGCAGGATGCTGTAGACATTTAAACCCTGCAAATGCATGATATGTAAACGGTTTAAGTTATCGGAAGGAAGCCGAATGCCATAATAACTAATCCGATCATCCACGGAAACTTGCATTGAAGAGCAAGGATCCAATTAAGGCTATTTTCAGATTTCTTACAGAAACTTCAAATGCCAATGCTTGACCATTTTTTTATCATTCAAACACTGTTTGCAGTCAAAATCTCGCATGTATTAAAATAAATGACAAAGACTTGAGTTCTGGATCTTACAATTGAGGGTAACACGTTGGCATAATGAAGATTTTGTGTCGCCAGCTTCAGCTTTTCATTTATGGGACCACCGTCCACAAGCAAAACTTTCTTTGTATTCTCCATTTGATTGTAATAGTTGACAATGCACTTGGTTTTATGAGTGGGGACCTCCAAATTGTCAAAAATCAGGAGCTGTTCATTTATCCAATTTTCCTAGGTTAGATTCAGAAATCATGTAAAACTGAAAGCGGGTATGTAAAGAATATCAATAGCTGCGGCCAAGATATAAGGGACAACAGAACACCTAAAAGCACAACAGATAGAATATAATAGTGATTGAAGAATGCTATATTGAATATACCAAAGGATATATTGAAATCCACCACATTCTACATTAAAAAAAAAAAAAAACCCACAACAATGATGATGGATGGTGATTAGAATAGCCTCAAAATAATATCCCATATTAACAACAGAACATAAAACATGTGTGACGCAGGTATACAAGATGAGAACATAACAAGTGCCACTAGGGTAACACTTTAACAATGTAAAACGCACAACAGAGATGGTGATCATACATTCACTACAAGCAACCTGGTTGTAGTGACTTATGAGAGCACAGTATTAAAGTAAAGAAGGAATAAGCAACTTTCCATGGACTTTGCTAATTTAACCAATGGACTTTTAACAGACAGCTAGACTGGTAAGATTGAGAAAATCAATCTCCTGACAGTATGAAAACGTAGTGCAGAGAGAAAAATTAGCTGCTGTAGTGTAGATAAACAAAAGCCAACTTTGCAGAAGCCCAGACTTCTCGCTGAACAAATGAAACAATAGAGTGCAAATTACATGGGAAGAGAAATATGCGGGCCACAATATGGAGTGTAACTGCTTTGGGTATCTGGGTTACGACAAAAAGTAGTGCCTTACCAAGGAATGATAACACATTGAATTTTGAGCGTGAACTACTAAAATGGCATCTATTTTCACTTTTCTTTTTCTGTCTGAAATTGACTTCAGTATATAATAGAATGCACACACTGTAACTGCTAAAATGGGTTTAAAAGTTGCCTTATAAAATCTCAGAACCACCAAGTTCAGACCTGTTATGAGAACTTCAAGCTACCACAATAACTCTCAAGGACAACAAAATTTCCTAATAACTAGTACTAAAATTTTACCATCGGAATCTGATCTCTGTCACTGCAGGACAGCAAAGCATAGTAGCTTAAAGAGAACCATTTAAATCAAATCAATGCTGAAAATATTACATCCCTTTGGATTCCCAATATACCCAATCTTGATTATACTGAACTCAAAATGTCCACTTGTTACCATCAGAAAGTGTCTGCACAATGTGCCTGTGAGTGTTACGTAGACAGAGAGAGACACAGTTACCTTCCCTTCTGCTGCTCGAGCAGATAGAGCAATCTTCAGACCTAGACGCCTCACCTTCTTATTCATCTTTATAGCATGACTTCGAGGCTTTGGACCATGCATAGTAGCACCACCCCTGAACTGAATACCAGAAACGAATGTCATCAATGGCCACAGGTAAAAATTCCCAAAGACATGTCAGCCATGAAATTACATAAAATTAACTAAGCTGATAAAGCAGGGATTCCAATGCATTACCTGGGGACCACGCAATGTCCCATGTCTAGCTCGGCCAGTACCCTTTTGTCGCCATGGCTTTTTCCCAGTTCCACTAACCTCGCTAATAGTTTTTGTTGAATGCGTTCCCTGTTGACCATCCATTCAGGAAATAATGATATCTATTTCTTCTACATGAAATCCCTCTAATTTACATCTGCATACAACTACATAACACATAAAAGCTCTGATTTTACGGGCACAGAACTTCTTAAACACAATCGAAATAATGGGAGAAAATAAAACTAACCACTGTCTGATCAGTTTGTATTATTAGAAGATTATATATTTGTTCCTGATGCATACATTTTCTTTTAAGCTTTCCCACTCAACAATTAAATGCTTCAGGCATCTCAACATAATGACAAAGCATTACCTGTTGTCGTTTTGCAAGCTGCCATCTTACAACACGATGGATAATGTCCTTCCTAATAGGTACGTCAAAAACATCACCAGCCAAGACCATGAAGCCCTTGTCTTCATTAAGGAAATTGGTCACTGGAATTACCAGGTCCTGATGAAGTCCTACATCATGATACACTCATGAATTAAGACACACTGAAGCACACTGAAGCATCATTTAATTTACTCACATTCAAAGTTTATTGCACTGTTAACAATAAGACATGAGATGAAAAATGCAAGTAATAACTATAACTCAAACAAAGACATTTCAACTCTTCTCCATACCTACAGTATGTTCCGGAGTTAGCAGAGTCTTCTTCGACAATAATTCAGAAGGAAAACCACCTTCACTTGAGTCAGGAGTTAGAATAGCAGTTGAAAGCTTTCGACAAGCAAGGGAAGACAACCCGCCCTACATCAAATAACATCAAAAATGGGTTTACAACAGAATAACTGTCAGAAAACTTGGAAACAAAGAAAACTAGAGACAGTCATGTACCAAGTATACAAACATGATGCATAAAACAATAAAACAATCGCATGGAGACTCAATAAACAAGCATTAGATGAAAAAAAAAATTATTCTCCAAATCTTTTAAAAAAAAAGTCCTTGAGAGATGAATTAAAAGTTCATCATCATAAATACCCTCTACAAACATTCATAACTAATACACGTTAAAGAAAATACATACGCACACACAAAAAATTCGAAATTTACTCAATGAAAGAAAATAATAAGAGCAATAGTAACTTACCTTTATAGGACATGAGTTATCCCCAGAAACAGCGCCGTAGAAATCTGTTAAAAGTGTCCGAAATAGTTTTAGAAATTCTATGAATGAAACAATTCCATTCTCCAGAAAAACAAAAGTTGAGATACAATTTACAATTTATTTACCACGAGAAGTTCGAATCAATGGATTTGTAAATCTTGGATTCTCGCAACGACCAAAAGCAGAAAAGGAGCCAAAACGACGCAAAAGCCTTCTAGAGACTGACAGCGCCATATACACTTGAATGTCAGCAACTAATAATAAAAGGATGAAAAAGAGGAGGTAGCTGATGCCACACTTGAAAACTGGCCGTCGGATGAGTACCGAGAACTGTGGCCGTCGATCTTCCCGCCGGAAAATTGGTTCGGAGAAGGCGGCAATGTGAAAGAGGGCGACAGAATGAACAAATGAAAAACCCCGGAAGCTTTCTTTCTGTTTCGGGCTTTTCGGGGTTTGAGGGATGCAGAAGAATAGTTTAATGGATTGGGCTCAATGGACCTGACTCTACGATGAAAACCCAAAAAGTAATTCACGTATGCTACACGACACGTCGTCCAGATATATACGATATGTCGTCTTTGTACTGATTGAAAACATGCCGTTGCAGTCTTCTTCTTTTTCTCGTTTGCAGGAAGCGAGCCAGTTACTACGTTTTGTTTGTTCGTACTGTTCTTGCTCTCTGTTTCGATGAATGCACGACGCCATGAGTTAACTTCATGCACGGAGGAAGATGATCCAAAACTGGAAAGAATGTATAATCTAGTTATGCTATTCTCTAGGAAAATCAATTTGAAGTTGCTTCAATTATATATATCAATTTATCCGTCGTTACTTCCACAGTTTCGAAGACTTTGTTCGTCCTGTTGAAGGGTTATCTTTATTAACAGAATGATCTCAATAAAACTATCCAAAGAAATTACAAAATTTTAATGGGTGAGTACACCAATGGCAAAGCTCAAAAACTATGGACATAAATGATCAACGATGGTATTAGGCTCTTTCTTTTCCCGTGGCAATTAACTCTCGGAGAGATTTTCTTAAGAGTTGACAGCAACATTGTCTCATCCATGGAAACTGATAACAACCCATAAGTATTTCACGTATCAAAGGTTATTAACTGTGTGAAGCCAATAAACCAATGTTTCATATAGGAATTTCTATTTTTTTCTCATTTTATTAGTCGGTCCTACACATTTTCGTCTAAGACTCTTTTTGATTCTGTGTTTAGGTCAATGAAGCTGGGATTTTTTGAAAATTCTATAAACTGGTCTAGGCAACAGGATCAATGTATAGGCATTCCAACAAGCAGCTCATCAAGACTAGCTAATATTCTAGCAAGAAAGTCAGGGTACAAGCGTATGAACTAATTTAGCTTGCAGTTTGAATTTATTTAAACGGCCTCCAAATCCATGCGAGCACGCCATGCATATTATATATGATATAGGAGAACATATTGGCTTTGTATACATAAATAATACACAACTATAAATCAGCATCATATCAGCTAATTGTACTCAGAGCAGTGGCGTGGAAGAGAGATCCATTGGAAAGGGATTACCCAAAACATTGTCCATGTAATAGTGAGGTGGTTGGCTTGAACCCATCACCATGAACTGCATATCCTCAGACGGCTTCCAGTGCCGTTTCCTTTGGTTAATAAACCAGTTGTTTATTTGCTTTGAATCCAGACCAGTTGATTCTGCAAGGGCCAGCTTCTGGGATTCCTGCTGACAAGTTTCAATCTCATATTAAAAAGATTAGCAGCATTGATATCTATAAGATACTTAAAAAAGCAAACAAATCATATATGATGTACAAGCACAAGTCAATGAATGGCTGCTGTGCCACACAAGAAACGCAAATGAAATTGTTGATTAGAGAACTAGCTAGCATTTGCATCCTACAGTCATGGAATGTCTAAAGAATGAAAGTGTCATTTCTATGGAAATGAAATTTGGCATATGTACATAATCGACTATAGTTAAGGTCATCAATTATTAGTGTATAAATACCGAGGGGTAGGGCCATTTGTAATGTTTGCTCCACCAATCCAATAACTGTAGCCTGGCTTCTTTTGGCAGCTTTCCTTTCTTTCTCTTTTTCAGGAATTCCTGCTTGAGACTGCTTAAACATCCACTGTACCTGCGTAGAAGCTGACCTTTCAGTTCCTGGTCTTCTGCTTGGGGATCTATGAAGTCAATATTCACATCAAAATCTTCTTCGGATGAACCGCTCCTATACATAGCTTCACCAGGAGCTGATGGCAGCATGAACTAGTTAGCATCTCACATGAAACAAGATTATAACGTATTACTGAAACAACGTTGTCTGACATGCTGGTAGAGTACAGTATTTTACAAGATCCAACTACAAAAATATAAACTCACTTAATGTGTAAATCAAATCTTTAGGCAAATTGTTAAATCAACAATTCTGAAAAGGAGATAATCAATTTCACAGACTGGCTTTTGCAGTTGTTCTATTTCTTATTCGCTTTCATTTAGCTTTATTGTTCCTTGGCAACATACTACTACATGATAAATACGCTAATTTGAAGATCACGGTTTCATCATGCTATTAACAACATTCTATAACACTTAAGAAAAACATTATTACCGGACATTCTTTTAATATCTACCAAGCAAACAACTGATAACCATTACCAAACTTGATATATTAATTAGAGTGTGATATTGATGCAAATGGTTTCGAGCAACAGTACCTTTTAAGATGAGAACATCATGTATGTATGATGTATGGCATGAGATTCATGACACAACATTGCAAATTAAGCCTAGACACATAAATTGAACAACACAAGGAAATTCTTTAATATTCTCAGAGTTTTTAAAAGGTGAAATATCAGTTAACCATTCATACAAAAGTTCAAAATCACATGTAATTTGTACTTAAAACTCTGTTACTGTTTTTGCAATTCCTTTTTGAACACTACTGCTCAATTTGTTTGAACAAAATGATGGCCTCGTCCCATGAAATCTCTATGAATGTCATCAGCATTGCTATAAACTGTGACTGGCTCAAGATAGGATTATAGGGTTTCTTGCCCCATAACAATCAACTAAGAGAGAGAAAGAGAGAGATTTTCTTTACATATACCAGGCATTGGGTAATGGCATTAATTTTTCCAAGTTCTTTCTTGTGTCCTCATACTCAGGCTATACTGAACTAAAACAGATTGTGAGAGAATGCATTAGATGTAATGATGAAAATCTACTGCGCCATGAAAATAATTAACTTATCTATAAACTTGCATTATTATAAAATTGTTAAAAGGACTCTAAATGTCGACATTAACTGATAAGGGTCTGATCTATATGAAGCGTATTTTTGATGGAATAGCCATTTCCTCCAAGATCAATAATTAGGGTAAACATACCACCTTAATCCTGGTCGGTTTACTTTTGCATCATTTTACCACTCAAAAACTTTCTCAGCTTTAATATAAGTTCTACATACATAGTCTGAATTTTAGCTTATATCAGTTCTCTTATAACTTTCTAGTCCCATGCGTGAATTCAACCAGCAAAAGAATTATAAGACAAGACTCCAACATAAGATTAGCGGCAGTAGAAATTGGATAACATTAATTATTCAAACGTTGAAGTAAACCACATCTACAAACATGTCACTTTGAACACATATATCAAAACCATCAGTCAAATAAAGATAGAAAGAGACAGTCTTCCTCGTAATAAAGAAAAGGCTGTCTGCAGTTGAGATCTGATTTTTTTTTTTTTAAAAGCATCTAAACAATCTGACCTATTCCAGCTGCTTTGAAATTCTTAAGACAACTTAAATTTGGAGGTACCTGGGAAGAACAAGCTCCCCAGAGAACTAAATTGTTAGATCAGTACAGTACCGCAGGCAGTAATATAAACTCATCAAATACCAATAAATAGGTATCCAGTTTAAAATAATAAATGTTAGCTAAAGCTTACAGGTAGCAGCATCGAATACAATTGCAGAAAACATCTGTGCTACTAATAATACAGAAGAAAAAATACCAGTATTAGGAAAAAGAAACCATGCCTCATAAAATAACTAGGAGGATTTATATATATTTTCTTCGGTGCTTGTTCTATGTCTATGTCATCCTGAAATTCGAGTGATATGCATAATATTTATTGTATATCTGAGAATAAAAACTAACATATGGGCAAAATCTTACCACTCTTACATACGTTAATCGAATTGTTCTAACACCTTGAAAAATGTTTTACTTCTAAAACTTCACTATCTTCGAGAGTATAAAATGAATGAACTATGAAAGCCATCTCAAATCGCAGAATATTTTATAAGGATAATAATGACCAACCATTTTCTTCAACGCCCGAAAACAAGAAGAGAATATTTGTCAATATCTACCAATATAGAAAGAAAAAATCACATGAACCAATGAGGCTTAGCCCGCGGAACACACAAACGTCAAGAAGAGAATCAAATCTCCATCTCTGAAAGAATACCCTAGTTTCTAAAACAGTTTAATAACTATGTATATATAAGAATAAATAGCGAAAAAAAATGAAAATGACAAAAGAAGGAAATCCAATCGAAGAAGAGAACCTTTGGGAGAAAAACATTTAGATTCCATTAGTTAATCAGCCAACGCATGTTAAACTGTAATTCAAAGAACTAAGGGTGGGAGTGTGCAGAAATAGATGTTATCACCAGAATTTGGGGAGGAAACTGTGAAGGATTTGAATTGAGACTCGATTTTTTGCAGGAAAAGCATGGCTTCCTTGAAAGGTCTAGAGAGTTCTTGTTCATATTTGGTCAGCATCTCACAGTAAGCTTCCATGAACTGATCAAGGGCTGGATCTTCGCCGATACAACTAGAGCCGACGGGGCCCATCGTTGCAGCGGAGGTGCAAACTTCTTCCAGTTTTGCCACCACTTCTGGCGGTGCTCCGACCTGTTGGTTTTGTGTACTCTCATCAGAACAATTATAATCTTTGCTATGAAGAAAAGGGAAAAGAAACAAGACTATGACTCGTGTCTCCATCAAAGAATCAAAAGGGTTTTGTGTTTTGACCTCTCTTTGTCTATGAAGACTCTTTGTCTATGAACAGAAATATTCATACACAAAATTGAAAAAACAAATGAAAGCAGAAAACAAGGTTTTACTCTAGTTTCAAAATTTGAGAAAGAAAATAAAGCAAAGATGAAATATATGTTATGTTGCGGGGAACTGAGTGTTGGGATAAAATTTTCTTCTTGCACCTTCTGACAGTTGACATAAGCAGCCAAGAGACGTTGGTAGTGAGGATGAGCCATTATTTTAGCTTTGACAGAAGAAGAAGTGCTGCCATCGTTGCTCTCCATGAAATAACACCCAGAGTTGTTATTATTGTTGTTGTTATCGTTAAGAATCAGAGAAGAATTACCACTGCTGCTATTGCGGTTTTGGTTTTGATGGCAGTTTGCAGCTAGGGGAAGATATAGGGCATTTGCGTCTGCACAAGGATGATGATCATCATCATGTTGATGTTGTTGATGATGTGATGACATTAGAGGCATCATCGTCATCATAGAACATAGTCCATTACTGTTGTCTCCAATAGGCATCAAACAAGAAGTGCTGTTAGAACCACCTTCCATTTCTCTCACTATCTTATCTTTTTTAAGTTTGTCACTTGGGTTTTGCTTTACTTCCTATGTAGCAATAACATGAACCATATTTGTCTCTCTTTCTCTATCATACGCAACCTTTTAAAGTTGTTGTATGTTTCTCCGGTGCTCTCCCGAGATTTATGCTACAACAATCAGCCTTTTCACAGAAATCCTAAACAGTGATAGTAGAAGGAGCCAGTTTATGTTATCCAAGCGCGTTTTAGTTTTTACTCTCTCCTGCGCTTTTTTTGTCCCTCTGGCAAAGCCTGCTCAGGTTACCTTTGGAAAATGGAGGTTAAACTTTCTGTGTGATTAACAACATTAACTCTCACTTCTCTCTCTCTCTAGGGTTTCTCCTTCGTTAGTGAGTGAGAGAGATTTTTCAGAGTAATAACAGAGCGCACGAGGGGTACACAGGAAAAATACAGAAAAGAAGAAAGAGATCAGAAGGAGAGAGCGTTTGATTGGTGTCGTGAATGTTATCTGCGAGCCAAAGCTTTCCCTTCCCGATGAAAACTCTCAACCTCTTTTCTTGCACTGCTACTGATGCACTGCCATTACTGGCAAAAGATTGAATAAAACTCAGATCAAGCTCTAGCTAGGAATGATCAAATCGAGGAAAAGCCAACAGGTTTTGATGAAGGGAGAAGGAAAGATTTTTTGAGCACGGAATCACTCTATACTCTCTTTCTAACTGTATAAAATCACTGTTTTACTTTTACTGAAGGGATCTCGATATCAATCTGACCACTCATTTAATATTCGCCCTTATTTTGTCCTCTTTTTATAGATTTTCTCTTCTTTTTTTTTTGAAAAAAATTACATAAAATATACGGGCAAATATTAAACCATGTAGTCAGTGAAAAGAAATAACAAAGTGGGTATGGTTGCTTCGCCTTCAATCTCTCCTAAAGTATATAAAATAATACAAGATATCAGTCCCGTTTAAGAGTTTATATAAAATAATACAAGATGTCAGTCTCGTTTAAGAGTTCTCTAGCTTCTCCGTATGATCTGCATCTACCATCTTCTCACTACCCTTCTTCTTCTTCTCCTTCGTTAATTATTAGTCTGAGACAAGCATCTAATCCGTAATTATTAATCAAAGTAGTTGTGGGGTTTTGAGCCAAAAATTAATTATTAATGAAAAGCTGTAAAACAAAGTGGGGACAGTTGGAATGCCCCTTGAATTTCACTCTCTCTCTCTCTCTCTCTCTCTCTCTCTCTCCTCGTGTGTAGGGTTTTTTCTTCAGCTTTCATCCAACTGTGAAGAACCGTGGAAAACAGCTCCAATTCAGTTGATCTTTTTTCCTGTGTCCCCCGACCTCAGCTACACTCTATCTACCTGATTCTCTAACGACAGTTTATGTTACATTTAGCATTCTTTCAATGTTACACATCGATTTCTTCGGTTTTATGTATTGAGATCGATGAATTTGCCATCTACTAGCTCTTTCTTACAAGACACAGTAAATGTTGGGTCTCTGCAGCTTATTCCTCTTTTATTTTTCTTTTGAGTTTCTGCCAAATTTGATTTCAAAGAATCCAAATTTCATAGAAAATCTCAAGTTTTCTAATTCATGTACATGCATTCATATCCTTGATCTCAAAAGAAAATATTGAATGAATATTATGCTCTCAAAAAATAAATCACAAATTACAATACTCTCAAATGGATCAAATAAGTGGCAAATAATTCATTATAAGAAATTTACTCTACAAATTATTGTCAATTTACTTAATAAATTATAAATCTTACAAAAAATGTGATAATTTCCTTAACAAATTATAAATTTTACTAAAAATATGATAATTTACTTAAAAAAAATTAAATTGCTAAAAGAAAATTATTCCATAAATTGTGATTTTATTCAACAAATTATTATTTTTAGTTGAAAAAAATAAGAATTTACTTTAGTATACTAATTTTGCTCGAGTGTGATTATTCAAGGGCATTAATTTCTGTCTTAATATGGTCACACTAGGTACTATTTTTACCTTAGTGTAGCTACACTAGGGTACAAATATATTTTTTAAATTATTTTAAATACAATTTTTATGAATTTATTTTATATTAACTTTGAATATTTTAACTTACAAATTTATTTAAATTAATTTAAGAATTTATTATTTTTATGAATTTATTTAATTTATTTTTAATTTAATTTTTATTTAAATATTCATAATGTTTAAATATTTAAATTTATATATTTTTAATATATTTCAAATATAAAGTTGAAAGAGTAGTAGTTAATATTCGTTATGAAATTTTTGCTTGTAAAATTATATAAACAAGTAATTATTACTAAATATAGTATAAAAAATATAAATCAATTAAATAAATTTTATAATTAAAAAATATAAATTTTTATGTATTTTAAGAAATTTATAATTAAAGTTTGTGTATTTATTTTTACAAATAAAAATTAATTTTTATTGTAATTTTTAATATTTTTAATTTTCTAATTCAATTATGTACTCAAATTAAAAATAAAAGAAATCATAATTAAGTAATTTTTTATTTTTTAATTAATTTTAAATAAATAAAAATTTGCTTACACATGATAAGAGAAGGAACGTGAGAAGGTATTTTTTTATTGTTATAAAAGTTATTTATAAAAATAATTATGAAAATAAAATTATTATAAATAATTATTCTAACGATAATGATATAGGATTAATCATGAATACAAAGAGGAGTAAAATTAAAGTTACTTTGAGAATTGTTTTATTTTACAGCGGGGTTCAGGGTTAGCCCGAGGATTTAGGGTTAGGGTTTGGAAGAGAGAGAGAGATAGTGGGGTTAGTACGCGAATCCGTCACAACAGCGTAAGAATAAAAGCCAGCAAAGAAGAAAAGGAAAAGTAGAGAAAGGACGTCACTGCAGTGGCAGTGCAGTATGAGAAGATGGTGGAGAGAGTGATAGGAATGGATTAGCCTGGCAATTTCAAGCAAGTAAAGCTTTTTCTGATATTCACTTTACGTCATTTCTATCAACAGTTTCCATGGTAGATCAGACATAAAGAAAGCAAGAAGAGAAATAATAATTAAAAAAAAGAAAAACAGCTAGCCTGCAGCTGCTAGATGTCGTTCAATAAATGGACTTTTGATTGGTTTAAAATTAAAAAGAAAAAGAAAAACTTCGTGTCATGGGTATCTTGCAATCATGGATTATCGAGTTATTTAATAAAGTTAATCAGCTTTATAAACCACAATTTTGTTGGTATTAGAGTATTTGATGAAACCCTAATCTTTTACTCTTACCAATTCCACTTCTTCAGTTCTTCCCATTTTGATTATTGAATTTGGACATGAAAGCAACTACAAAAATACAATATCATTAGCTAGAAAATAAGTAATATGATGGTCTTTTTAGATCACTTCTGCTATATACAATCAAGGAAGAGCTAAGTCATATTACACTACATCAATTCAGATACATAATCGATTACAATTTCTTCAATCTAGACAGTTGTGCCTGGTGTAATTCCAAAGTCTAGTATAAGAACTGATTACTTAGTCCATGTTATGGAAGAACAGTTTCTTTAGATGTTCTGGCAAGCTTTGACAGATTAATGGTTTGAATTCTAATGATCATTTATAGACAAAATGGTCAAATTCTTCACGGATTAATCAAACTACATGAATTTCCTTTTGTTTTTATACCTCAGCATCCGAATCATCCACATCCATATGCTTGATTATAATTAAAGCAGCCGGGATTTGGCATCCATTTGTTTAAACAGTGAGTAGTGGAAGAAGATAAATATGTATGCATTGTCTTGCCACTTGCAACAAAGATTATCCTTTTACCCACTTTATTTATTATTTTATTTTTTTTGCAATTTTCCATAAAGACTAAGACAAACTTAGATGCCATTGGATCACGAACCATCTCAAATGGTTGAAAATTTGATTATTAAAGTGAAATTCCAAGCCTTTATCGTATGCTATTAGCAATTATATTTTGCTCCTCTGGCTTTTTGTCCCCAAAAGTAAAACCCTCGTGTTGCTTTCCCATTTGTCATCTTGTATTGTATGATAATTGCATTCGAGTCCTTGAAATTTATCCTTTTTAAAATAAAGATGTAAATTTTTTAGTTGTATTAAAGAATCCCTAATACCCAATTTAAAATGGCCAAATTACTTTTATGATATTAAATTTTGAACATTACAATATAAAAATATGCAACTTAACATCAAAGAATATTTTATTATTTTTGTGGGTATTTGAGACCTATTTGAAATAAATGAATACATTACATCTTGAATTGAAAAACTGTAAAAATTCAGGGACCTAAACCATATTATTTCTCTCTCTTTCTTTCAATCTCTTCTATGAATCATGACTTGGGGCTTGATTTGAAAGCGGTGATATAATTGCGTACTTGTGGGCATTAAAAGAATGTAATTTATAACTCCTAATGAAGAGTTAATATCCTTTATTTCGTGCATTAAGGAAGCATGTCATGTTCTTCATAGAGAGTTTAACCACACCAAAGTATGCATTAATCATCATTAACAACACAAATTGAAGCGTTTGAAAAAGCAAATGCAACTTTATTCAGGCAAATCTCAAGAATATCTTCGATGATGATGATCATCGTCTAGGTCCACAGGCAACAAGATGATTATAATGATCAAATCATGGAGTCAACTTCCAAGTTAGATCATCAAGATTTGAACGGTGGATTTTTTTTTTTTTTTATAAATTTTCTTTCAAATTGTGTCTCCACCACACAGGGGAAAAGAGGTATAAGACCCCCCACCGTTTTGTATCGGGGATTTGGGACAGATTAAAAGGAGGATTTGTTTGCTATTTTCACAAGCACGTACATAATTCAAGCTCATACTATCGTTTACTTTGTTAATTGTTGGTTGCCTTTGTATTTTGTTCCTTGAAATTACTCCTTCATTGTAAACACCTCAAATTGTTTGATCACTGAGTGATACCATTAATTAAAGGATAACATGTGTGTGTGTGTGATGGGTTAAATGCCAAGTTTGAGGATGACTCGACCATGTGATGCATGGGGATGAACTAGCAAAGATTGAGAAGCATGCATGGGAACCGAATCATGGTATGGCACATGAAGTTCTCATTGTCTTGGCCGACAAGGTGCATGTTGCCTTTAATTTATTAGGTAGTGCCATCTAATCATCCATGCCATATGCCACCATCAATGGGAAAATTAAAACTCCATGTTGTGTTAGCAAGTAGTCTCCTTCATTCCCTTCAGTTCAGCATGCACAGGTCCATTGACAAAGTTCATTTCATTATACATTCAATGAGAATTATACATGGACATGGTTTGTTTTCTTGTCATTCCAATTCCAGTCCCTAAAAACAGTTGGGAGAGAGACTTTGCCCCACTTCAAGAATTGAAGTACTCTGGTGAGTCCCCCTCACAAGTTATGTATCAGCGGCAATAGTCGAAAACATCCAAAAAGAGTCGAAGTATGACTGCAGCTACATATTCAAAAACGGGAAAAGGTAAGGCTAAGTCGACAAACAATCCAACAGACTCCCAAATGCCTGATTGTACTCAAACCAAAGCAACCGTGTAAGCAATGCATTTTAGCTTCAAGAAATAATCATACGACTTCTTGTCATTCTCTTCTGTTTGTTTGTGTTTTCTTTTTTTTTTTTTTGAGTAACGAAAAGATACGATTCCCTTGTTATTTGATTCAATTTCTCGTTCTTAGTCATTAAGTTAGTTGAGCCCAAACGAGGGAAAGCCAATTTGGGCTGTGGGTTTCAAGTGTGAAGCAAGATCGATGTTGAGCAACTTGATGTCTGACCCACTTCAATTTTTCTTAATGGCTTTGGCAGGTTCGATTCTGTTTCTGCCGAATGAATTAAACGATTACGAATATGCTCTTCTTTTCTTATATTTCCTAGTGCAGAAACCGAAGAAACACATATCCCCAGAATTCCAAACTATATTACCCCCCAGCTTAATGCATATTCATGGTTGTAATCACATCTTCTGACTGCTCTACAACCAGAATTAACAGAAAATGTATACTTGATACACTAAAATTTGATATTGTTTAGATAAACAACCATAATCACACTCACCATGAACCAGCATGATTATACAAACAGCGGAGAAACTTTAAAGGATAAAACAGTATTGAACAATGCTGAGTCCAAAACCTACAGGAAAATAAGCATAGTAGAATCACTTTTGACATTTAGAATATGTAAGGATTATGGTAACAGAAAACAAAAAGATGTAATAAAGAAAGAAAAACACAAGAATCAACCCATTAATTGTAATCAGTCACTACAACCATTTCTATAAGTAAGTAACAGACAGGTTTTTTTTTCCTAGGTTTGACAGAAGATTTTCACTTAACATTTAGCAACTGGTAATGACCAGGGAGGAGGTCGTTGGATTAGAATTTCTGAATGATCACTGAATTGGCAAGGCCTGCCTGCTCTATAGTCTGAGTTCGATCAGTGAGAACCTTAGGAGGAAATCCCATCATTTGCAGCTGGTAGTTTCGTGCAGTCCCAAGTCTAGAGGCATCAATGAAGGCATGAATGTCGTTGACTGTGTGGTGGAGATTGAGGTGTCCTACCATGCGGGTTCCATCAGCCAGCCTAATCTGAATTGATGTTGATGGGAGTTTTTCATCAACAACCAGGCCCTCGGTTGGAGCAGTGTTGGCAGGAGCAGCATCTGCAGGAGGTTCAGAAGCTGGTGGAGCACTGCTGCTACCTAGTGTTCTTCCCACACCCTGAAATGGAGCATGATGCTTCTCTGGTTCCTGCAAGAAAACAAACATTAAGAATGATTGTGGAATTCACATCCTCTGGCATGTCTTTAAAAACCAGCAAATTTGCAATGAGATGCATGTACTGCCTAGAACGCCTAAACCAATATGGTTGGCCCCAGCACACTTCATGTTGGTGAGAAGCAAATAAAAATTATGCTTACTGGGCACTTCATGTCCCTCCTTATCAGATTGACATGAACTGCAGACCTTTTATCTGCAGGTTCAAGCTCTTTTGGACACTCGGACTTTTTGATGCTCTGCAATAGAATGTAACCACCTCATAAAAACAATACCACTGTTAAAAATCAATACTCTGAAAAGCACACACACTAGAACCAGACATGTCTGGGTTATGAGTTACGCTCAACGGTTAGAAGAGAAGTTGAAATTGAACACAAATTGAAAATCATCAACAGAATCATACAGAATGGGGACAAGATTAAAAAAAATTGAACATTTAACACTTGCTGTAAATTTTTCACACAAGTAACCCAATCAACAGAAAAATGGAAACCAGAAAATATCAAACTCCAAGAAGAAAATACAGTTTCCTTCCTCTTGTATTTTATATCTGCATACGGCCATGAGTCCTTCTGCCTATTACCTCTAAGAAAGATGCATTTTCAGGATCATCCAACCCCCTCAAAGGGCCATCATTTACAGTGAAACCATTGGTCCAGAAAACAATGTTATGAATGACAGGCTCAGGCTGCTGAGGTGCAGAGGGTACGGTTTCCCCTGAGAGTAATCTACCAGTTCCAGTAAAGCTTCTTGAGCTCGAAGATGTATGGAGATGCTCAAGTGGCCCTTCAACTGCTCCCAGTTCCTTAGCTTGATTGAAAATTGCATCCACATCATTAAGATTCCCCTTTGTAGGATCTTGGACAAGCATACCACTGCAAAATTTATAATAAAAAACACTAGCCATACATAAATAACCCAAAATAGATGAAAGCAAATAATTATACTCAGCAACCAAATAAATGAAAAAAAAATCACAAATTAGCTGGTGAAAATTGATAAATAAATAGAAACATATCAGCTGCTAATGAACATAGAATGTTTGTGCTAATTTGGGTCCTGATATGAAACTCAAGGTGGAAACACAAATCATAGAGGGCGACCAACACTTATACCAGAAACACTGTCCAATAACTCAGGATATATAGACTTGTCATTCATATGAAGAACTAAAATTCATTGTGAACGAATACTCAAACACGGGACTACATGGACTGGCTTCTAGCACAATAATACAAGTCCGATGGCAGGTTCATATTTTAGTTTTTGGCATTTGAATTGCATCCAAATCAATGCTTCATTGATTTTATTTCTTCTTGGAGTGATAGAAATTATTCTAGTAAAAGGCTTCTTGTTTGAGTCCCACGAAAAACCAAAGAGTAAACAAGATATATGGCATATGATAAAGTTAAGAGCAAACTTCCATAGAAACATTTTTTTGGCAAAATAAGATTGAACACTTCTTCCAAATCAAAATTTGGCCTCAGGTTTGTACTTTGACATTTCCAGAAAAAAATCTACTTGCCAACCAAGAAACACAACAACCGATTTTCCCGATCAATTTCCTCCAAGCACACAAACGCGTTCATTTTTAAAAACTTTCATACAAAGCAAACTATCAAGTGATCTGACTCTAAAACTGCTCACAAGATAATATCATGCACTTCATTAAGCTAAAAGAGTTTACATGAAAAAAAAAAAGAAATAAAAATTGCTCCTTTTCCATTAAACTATCATAACATATTCACGCCTCAACTGGTTAAAAACTCAACTAAATGCAACACATATCGTTCATCCCAAATCTTAATATTTATAATAATTTCTTTCCAGTGATATTCTCTGCAACCAAATATATTGTTCGTATGCAATACAAAAACAACAAACGAGCATCAACAGTTGACATTATTGAATGATATTACACGAATATGTTAAAAATAGCAAAAATCGGATAAAATACAATAATAGATGCTAAATTATAAATTTTTCTTTCCGAAAAACAGGGAGATTTCGAAGCAGCGGACCTCTTCTCGCCACCAGTGTAGTACTCTTGAGGTTCATCCGAATCGGAGTCAGAGTCCGGTCCGGACCGCCGGTTCAGATCGGAGAGCGTGCGTATGCCACCAGTACGACTGCTCGCTGGCTTGGCTGGTTTCTTGTCACGTGACGCCATGGATTGGTTTCTCTGATTGAAACTCGAAAGAGATGTCTATCAGTTGAGTTCTTTATGCGGGAATTTTGTACGCATATCCGACATGATGGTCACGCTCTTCTGAGCGCGTGGAAGTGTTGACATTATCTTGAGGGCTAAGATATTTTTCTTTAAAAAATGAAACTTCTAGAACCACCGACTTATATTATCCCGCAAATTTTGCTCCAAATCGCGCCACTGCATTCTCGAGCTCTCTCCGTTACGAGTGATATCAAAAATTCTTAATTTACTACCACTTCAGCACTCTCATGGCGACGCTGCGCAGGCTAGCGAAGGCGGCGTCTGCGTGGCGCATCATAACTGCTTCACGTGCTCCGCTGCGCGATCTTCCTCACCGTAAGCTCACCACAATTGGACTACCTTTCGTTTCTATTTTAATTTTTTTTTTTCCAAAAAAATTTAGTGGTTTGAATTGTTGCAATCGCTGTGAATGATTGAGTTTAATTTCTTTGCATCAAATGTATGAGCAATTATATTTGCTTAGTTCTCTTATTATAGCTTGAATATTATTATTTTCCGGTTATATTTTGCCCCTTGTTTCCCTTGCGTTGTAAATAAGTTTAACCTATGTTAGTAATTACTTATTTACTGGCTCATGCAGGATCTTTGGAGCGCCCAATTCATTTCAGTGCATCAGAAATTCAGGGGCTGAAATTGCTGCCTGATGCTTCAGGACCTAACTCTATTTTTCCAGCTGTCTTAGCTGGTCTACTTAGTGCTGGAGTGCTTAATGTTGCCTATTCAGATGCTGATCAGGTTTGTGAAATTTACATATCACATTGAAATTACAGTTCTCAAGTTTTTTTAGTTCTGAATTTTGCTTTCTGCAGGGCACAGGCACGGGCACAGGTACAAGTGCTGCTAAACCTTCGTTGCCATCACCTTCAAGTTATGCGGACTTGGAGGAAATTGCAAAGAAAGAACGGCAGCGAGTTGAAGAATTGCTTAAAAGAAAAGGAATAAACTTTAGTTTTGTTCCCAAGTTCACTGTTGCTGTTAAGGGCCAAAAGGTGACTACTTTTATTTTTCTTCATTTCACGCTTTTATAGTTCTGTTTGCTCGCAATAAAGACAATTTTTATCCAATTCTTTGCTTCGTAGTTATTATTCTGTTTATATCCTGGCATAGTCAAAGCTACCCATCATTTAATGTGTACCAATGGGTTTGTAGTCGAGTCACTTCATAGGCATTGTATATTCTATGTCTGGAAAAGTTAAATTGAAGGTCACTACTTTTATTGGCATTGTGTGATCTACTTCATTGATGTTTTGCGTCTATAATGTTTTGTTAGCTTCAAACTGTGTTCTGGTGGCATTGCAATATTGCAAATGGAACTCTAATAGGGGTGTTTCTGGTCCCAAGGTCACTATTAAGTTCCAAGTTCCTCATACATGCGAAATTCCTCAATTGATTGCAAACCTTGTTTCAAATCTTGGACTAAAGGCTGAAGAGCATGGTGGTGGTTCAGATATGTCATTGCGTGCTTGGGACAGGTTAGGTGAAATCGTCATTTATTACATGCACAAGTTTTTCCTATTGTTGTTAGCCACAGATAATAAGAAATTTTATTTGTGCCTAATGTTGGATTCGGTTTTGGTATTGCCATTTTTTAAGATGCACTAAATTTCTCTGTTTTCTAAGTGCTACTTCAGTGCAGTTGCTTGGCAATTAACACTTAGGCATCCTGAAAAACAGAAGGAAAATGGAGAGAATCTAGCCCCGTCTGGAGATATGAATACCCATGAAGGAGATCTGTGCATCCTCATATTCCGTTCACTCATTACCTCTGATAAAGCAGTTAGTTTTTCATTTAGAGTATTTCTTGTTTTATTGACCCTCATAGTCCTTTATATTGCTTCTTATATATCATAAGCGAGACTGAGAGCTGGAGGACAATTTGTTCTGACATAACTATACATATTCTTCAGGAAATTGAGTTCATAAAAAAAGGAAGCTTGAGTTCTGGGGAGCTTGATGCTTTGGTATCTGTTTTACAATTAGCTGGTGCAAGGTTAGGCCAAAATAGAACTTTGGAAAGAAAACCAAGGGAAGGTATTACACAACAGCCATCCACAGAAAAAACAGTTGCTGCTCTCAAGTCTATGGGAGTCAGAATATATGGACTTGATGAGCCACAATCGAATTCCACAAACAGTGAGATATCATGGGATAATATTGTTGGTTATAATCAACAAAAGAGGTATATAAAGCTCTATTCTCCTCTCTATCACTTTTGGTACATTTACCTTTAAATGATTATGATGTATTGAGCATAAGATTTTTTTAGTTGTAGAACTCAGAGATGTCAATACCAGTGAATCATGTATGGTATAACTCTTGCTTTGGTGCCTGTAACTATGTGGTCAATGTGTGCTTTGCATTTGTTGCACAAAGGAATGTGATGAGAGATTGGCTTATACATCTAATATACTTGTTAGAGCCCTGTCTTCATCGGCTTAACAAGTTTACTTTTACTTCATTGTTATATAATGGGATGGGATTTTCAACATATGGTTTTTCAGGACAATGCTCGTCAATGTACCCTTCCTGATGGCGTTTAGTTAAAGTTTTAGGGAAGTTCTGTATGTTGACTACAATATACAGCAATTTGATTTCTTTTAATAGGTTTCTTAGTATTTATAAGTGTCTCAAAATTTCACAACATATGCTTTTGAACTGCTTCTTGTGTAGAGAAATAGAAGATACAATATTGCTGGCTCTTCGTAGTCCTGAAGTGTATGATGATATTGCTCATGGGACTCGTTGCAAGTTTGAGTCCAATAGACCTCGAGCTGTGCTTTTTGAAGGTCCACCAGGTTTGCCTTTTGGCCCTGAATGAGTTCCTCAAGCTTATTGATTAAAAGTCTGTACTGATATTTTAATTTTTTTAGTATACTTTTACATATTTCACATCATATTCTTGAGGGGCATGTGATGTATCCAGGCCTTCCACTATAAACATTCAATTTGCTGTTTTCTTCCACCCTGTATCAATTCATAAATTTTTGTGCCTAGGATGTGGTAAATTTATTCTTGCTGTTCTCTGCATTTTTTTTTTTTTTGGCTCAAAACACTGTATTAGTATCGTAAGTGTAACCTGTGTATAAGACACATCAAACAGTTAAATCTAGTATGCTGTATGCTGTAAAAGTAAACGAATGCCTAGTCATTTCTACAGATTTGTTCTAACCCATGCCATGTTTCCCTTGATGACAGACAAAAGAAAACTTATTTCTCAGGCCATGTTTTGCCTTTCACCAGTTTATTTTTGCAACTACTTAAATTTGAATAAGGCATACAGCATATACTTGCTGATGAAAACATTAATTCATAATTTCCAATGCATTCAATTCCCTTGTTTCTGTAGAGTTTTGCACTAAGCATGTTCACCTTCTCTTATGTTGTCATTAATCCACAGTTCATCTGATCATTTTGTAAATTTAGTGTGCGTGTGCATTTAGTTATTCAGCCCCTAGTTTGGGTCAGTTGATGGGTTGGGCAGACTGACTTGTAATGCATGTCAAATTTCAGGTACAGGGAAGACATCATGTGCTCGTGTTATTGCTAATCAGGGGGTGAGCCGCTAGCCAATTCTTTGGAAATTTAAACAGATATTTGTTTTAGCTGAATAATTTCATCATTTAAGTTTTATGATCTTGTGTTAAAAACATTTTCTCCCCATATCTTGGCTGGACCAAAATAAATATCCACTTTATTTATGTAAAATTATGCCATTATACCTTGTAAGCTGTACTGATGAGAAGCACAACCGAATTGTTTGGGCCTTTCTTTGTGGTTTCTTTTATTGACATGAAGTTTGGGTCCTGACTAAGCATTATCATTCATTTTTTCTTGTTGCATTTCAATTTGAACAAGTGGATGGTTGCTATTGGTCTAACTATTAAGAGTTCTGCCAATATGCACGGGACCTCATAAAAGCAGCTTTTATATGTGCCTTTCTTGTTTATGCACACAAATATGGCTATCTATTAAATGCTTTCATGAGTTGCTAATACACCATTTTAAGGCCAGCAGATATATATACACTGATGATTTTGCTTACACCAGTAACCAGAGTGGTTGCATGATAATATAAATTGCATAGGATTTGAATCTTATTCGTGCTTAATAAAGTAAATCATGATATGAATTTTATTCATGCTCAATAAAGTGAATCATGTCACATTACTTTCTGCATGTAAATGTCTTGATTTTATGTTGGCATTCCTTGGCAGGGTGTTCCATTGATGTATGTGCCACTGGAGGCTGTCATGTCGAAATACTACGGTGAAAGTGAACGCCTATTGGGCAAAGTGTTTTCCCTTGCCAATGAGCTTCCAAATGGAGCTATTATTTTCCTTGATGAGGTAGCCAATGTGAATATGCATGCCTGCTTTTCCTCTGAGCGAATCTTTATGTTTGTTATCCTGCCTTTTCCTCCAGAGAAGTTGTAATGATTCTTGACAATCTACTGCCCTCTCTTCTTTCTTCATTTCCATTACAGGTTGATGCTTTTGCTATTGCCCGTGATAGTGAAATGCATGAAGCTACTCGAAGAATTTTGTCAGTGTTGTTGCGACAGGTGAAGCCAGGATTTGTCTTTGTTTTATATCCCATAAAATGAGCCTTTGTGCATACCTGTCAATTATGTTTCTTTGTTTCCCTACGGTTAGTAATTTCTGCTTGCAAATTACTGGTAGAGACAAATCTTTATTTTGTCAATAAACCTGTGACCACTGTATATTTGTTCTTGTTTTTGTATATGAAACTATGTACGCGGAGATGCAATGACAATGAAATCGGTTTGTACGAGATATGAAATTGTGTTGGGATTCCTAATTATATTTTGCTTTTTTTTCTGCAGATTGACGGATTTGAACAGGATAAGAAAGTGGTGGTGATTGCTGCAACAAATAGAAAACAAGATCTTGATCCTGCTTTAATAAGGTAATATATGAGCACATTGTCCAGTTGTGGGCAGTTTTACCTAAAGTTGAGAACGGAGTTAACTAATTTATGTTTTATCTACTTTCTTAGTCGATTTGATTCAATTATTACCTTTGGCCTACCGGATCATCATAACCGTCAAGAAATAGCAGCTCAGTATGCAAAGCACCTAACAAAGCCGGAACTAGTTGAGTTAGCCGCTGCTACAGAAGAGTACGTGATTCACATCTATAAAGGCATATTTGCATCTACATACGTTTTTCTGACGGGTGTACTGAAATTATACAGTTAAAAACATTTTATATCTCCATGATTTCCTCGAGTTAGTAAAAGCTTTAATCCCAAGTCAGTATAAACCTTGAAACTTGTTGCTTCTTGCTAATTGGCAATTGCCGAATGCAGAATGTCGGGAAGAGATATCAGGGATGTGTGTCAACAAGCAGAGCGTTCATGGGCATCAAAGGTAAGTATTCTCTTTTTTTTTTTTGGCTGTATTTTGATGGTCTTGTGGCATAGTTGCTTACAAACCAACATTCGTGGCCTTGATAGATAATCCGAGGACAGGCAACTAAGGATGGAGAAGAAGGGTGTCTTCCACCTCCGCGAGAATACATTGAGAGTGCTATAAACCGGCGTAAATCTCTACTTGATGCTGCGGAACAAAGCCGCCAGATTTCTACCAATCGTACCAAGAGACAGCCATTGGATTTATGTTGAGGACAGACACAGTGAATACAGGCTCCCTAGATATAAAGTAGATAGATCATGCCATATAGGAACATAAGGAAGTTTAGATCTGAAAAATTACAGGGCCTTTGAGAGATGAACAAGTAAGAGTGACAGGGAATCCCTCCGAATTAACTTGTAGAATTTATTATATTTATGGAATAATTGATTGTGTCCACACAGCAGAATGTTTTATTCAAAGAGAAAAATACATTACGAGGGCAGCAGTGAACTTCAACGCAGGAAGTTACATTGTAGCAGACTAAGCAGCAAAGCAGGCTCCCTGCATTGGAAAAACATAACAAACTCAGTGAGTCAGTTAAAACTACGACGACTTGCAGGGCCAAGAGTTAAACTACTTTTTAGAAGGATCAGAAATTTGCCTTTGAGAAATTGGTGACTCGTCTTCTTCAGACCGCTTTCTCTTTCGATTCCGATTCGTCCCTTTTCCCGCGACCAACGACGCAATCTGCATCTGAGTCTGTACCAGCATCTGAGTCAACTCAGTCTCCGTTTCCATTCTCCTTTTCTCTGCTTCATACCTCAAGGCCTCCCTCGATTTCATCATCTCTAGCTCGGCCAGTTCCTTTCTCAGCAGCGACTCGGAGAAGATGCGGAAACTTGCCGACAAATCGCCTAAGCGCGACGATTCACCGGCCGATTCGCAGCTATCCGAGTTAGAACACTCTTCTCCATGTGCGCCGGATAAGCATCCGGCATCAACGGCATTTCTTTGACGGTTCTCATCACCGCTGCTCACGCCCCGGTTTGGTCTGGTCTGACCCGCCGGTTCAGCCATTAGCTTCGTAAAGATCGATGCTTCCTGCTTTAGCAGAACAAAGGAGCTCTTTTTGTGCGCGCCGGTGCTGACATGCGGCCACGTCATCATTGTACGTGGTATGACTCTTGTTTGCCACTTGCATCGTCACGTGACTGCGGAGAAGGACATCCGGGAACCTTTCAAAGGACGGGTTGCTTTCTGGAGACAGGTCTGGGCCTGGGCCTCTCATCAAATAAAGTGCAGTTGTTGAGGGTAACGTATTACTTTCTCTCCTACTTCTTACTTATAGTTGAGTAACAGTTACGTGCAAGAATTCCTCGAACAGTTAGTTGTCTAGGATTGTGAAGAGTGCAAAATCAAGGGGTGCCGAGAGAAGAGTAACAGAATTATGCAATTGCAATATAGGTGGCCGCCATTGGACCATTCAAATAATGACGATGGCCCATAGGAAACCCATGAAACTTGGAGATCTACAACTCAAAAACCTTTAACAAATTTGATTCCAATCCTGTAAAATAATAACAAAAGTACAAAACTACAAACTCTCTTTCTGTAAAATAATGGTAATTACACGTGAAGGAAAAGGAAAAAAAACTAGCTCTATGTTTACAAAATGGATTATACAATGGAATAAACAAGAAAAATAAATAAATAAATAAATAAAAACATAAAAATCAAACTCCGCCATCATCATGGGTCTTGTTAATCATTCGTTAATGATAATAAGCTTAATAAACTTTCCTGGTGAAGAGGCTGCGGAAATTGAAGAGATTATTACCACTACTTGCAACACCATTGTTGCCACCACTGGCAGCTGAGGCAACACCGGCTGCAACACCACTACTGCTGCTTCTTTTGTTGCTGCCAGCACCAATGCCACCAAGCGCACAGTTTTCATCACTTCTACAGCTCAAATGATGTCTATAGCCAATGCACACTGGCACATTCACATTCAAATTCAAATTTCTACCTTTACTGCCATTGTTATCCACCAGTTTACTTCCGCTTTCTTTTTTACCACTCCGAACGGCAGCATTGCAGCCCTTCATTACACCCGAACCTCCGCTCTTGACTTGCCAAATGCGGCTGCTCCGACCCACGTGAACCCCGGCCCGACCCGGACTACTTGGCCACTTCCTTGGCTTTGACTCGCCAGCTGAATTACTCCTCGAACACGGCGCACTCCTCACTTTCCGAGTTCCTGGAGCTCCGGGAACCATCCTCGGTCTGGTAACGCTATTTCCGGCGGATCTACTCCTCGAAAAAGGCCAGATATTTATATTCAACTCCGCAGAAGTCGCCGCAGTTTGACATTTCTTGTCTCTCTTCTTCTCTTTCTCTTTTTCTTTTTCTCTATCTTTATCTTCCACGTTCTTGGTCGTAGTCTTCTTTTCGCCTTTCTTGAAAATATCTTTCCAGCGCTTTGATGATGTCAACCCATTCGTCGACTCAGCCGTTATCTGTCTCAACTCAGCTTCCGGTTCGGCTTCTAGGTCGCAGGGTTCTTTGCTGGGCGGTTCGGGATCCGTTAGCGGGGTCGGGTCAGGTTGGTGTGATTGTTTGTGCGAAAGAAGATGAAGAGGGAGTAAAACTCCGTCAACGAAAAGTTCATCAGCAGAGAGGAGATTAGGCTGAGGAAAAGACGGGTTTCGAACCATCCAAAACTCAAACTCCGGCGAATTTGAATCGTTGCTGCTCTCTCCTCTGGTACTGTTCATGTTTTTCGTTTGACAAACAGAAAATGAAAACACAGAGAGCTTTAAAGAAGAGAGAAGTGGGTGGGAATTGGGGAGTGGGAAGTTTCTTCGTTGTCCCAAGGCAAGGAGAGAATTGACAAGTTTTTGTTTGTTGAGGAGAGGACAGATGACCCTACAGTAGTAATAAAGAAAAGAGGAGAGAATCGAAGAGAGTAATATAAAGTTTTTGACACAGAGAGATGACACATATAAGAAGCAAAGGTAACATAGTATACAGTACACACCAAACAAGCATTGGAACTTGTTAGCGTCATTGGTTAATTATCAAGATTGATTTTGGTGTATCTACCGATGAATCGTAGAGCTTCCAGAGCCAGCAAATACAGATTGTTTCTCTTTCATCGCATGTAGCACGTGTAGATTACTTTGTTCCTGAAGACTTTTTGCCATCGGAGTACTTTAATATTTTGACTGAAGAATCTTGGCCATCCGATACTTGAACATTGAAACTTGATGTGTGGTTGGATTCTGGATGATTGCATCTCAAGAAAAAAGGGGAAAAAGGCCGGTGCAAATAAGATAGGTTTACTAAAGTGCAAAATGCAAATGTGGGGCAAAATTCCTGAAGTTTGGCATCTGGGATTTCATCGAAATTGTCTCTGAATCATATTTACATCTTTGATGTGAGTTCAAGAGCGTTGACATCTGGGTTTACATCTTTCAGGCGAGACGATTACTTCTCATATTTACATTACAAGTTCGGGACAGGCTTCCTATTTATGACTGGTAATGGAGTAGTCGTAGGCTTTGTTTATCTTCTAGAATCTCCATAATTAACTGAACAAATTGACTATGATTTTGCATAACTTTTATCCGAATAATAATGAAAACAATTGAAACATACTTTTCAACAACTGAAAACACTTTTCATAAACTGATTTGCTATTGATGTTTGCAGTGCAATTACTAGAACAGCCCGGAGCCCGTGTGAAGGACGATTAAACAGATGACTTGGCAATAACGGGGAACCAGGTATTATTTGGCCCTTCTTCACTGTATCAATTCAATTCCCACCCTACGATCAACACAAGTCAAGATAGCATAACACCATTAAATACAACGATATTGATGTTTTATAATTTTAAAACACACCCGTGATTGAAAATAATGTGTGGAATCAAACAAGCCCTAGAAGATTAATAATAAATCAGACGGCTGAAATCATATCAACCGCGTAGAACGAAGAATTTAGGTTACAAGATGATAAACGAAGTGGACCCTGAAGAGAGGTTATGATGATAAACGTTAAGTGTTTGGCTGTGCATGTAGAGAGTTGTAGTGGTAGTGGTGCATGGCAAGCTGGGCATTGGAAATCTAAAGCAGAAGGAAGAAAAGATAGGGAGAAAATATTGGTTAGCTTCATTGATTGATTGACGGGTTGAAGAAGAAGAAGAAGAAGAAGAAGAAGAAGGAATGATGAGACATGTGCATGCAAACAATATACAAGGCATTATCTCATTAATGGAACTGGGTCTCCACTCCAATAATAACTGTTTCTTTCTTGTTCTTCTGTTCTTTTAGCTGTTATTTAGTTGGCCCTTCCCTCGTGATT